>OV743432.1:28052857-28652857 GCA_928269145.1 Agriphila tristella | reverse complement strand
TTAAAAGGTGTAATTTTTCTGACGCTGACTGTAGTAGGCACAACAGTCAATAATTACCTTTATACAAATAATTTAACCTAGATTATAATATTGTGTAGACATACAAAATGAACATCGCATCGATGTGAATATTTTGGGTATCCGAGAACATTTTTTGAACAAAGATACTTGATATTTGGATGATTTTTATTTATTTATTATTTTACTAGCGGCCGCCCGCGGTTTCACCCGCGTGGTGCCCGTTCCCGTGGGAATATCGGGATAAAAATTATTCTATGTTTTAATCTAGGCTATCTACTATCTGTGTGCCAAATTTCAACTAAATCCGTTTAGTAGTTTTTGCGTGATTGAGGAACAAACATCCAAACATCTAAACATCCAAACATCCAAACCCACAAACTTTCACATTTATAATATTAGTAGGATTATTTAAATCTTATTATCTCTGTCCGTCCTATTCACCCTATCAGAACTTCGCATACATTCCTCGCCGGTAATGTATGTTCCCGTATGTTATGCACATAAATCGTTCTTGTTGAGAGTTTTGGCTATTTTTGTATGAAACTGCACAATGCAAATCTCTTTTCAACGGTGAATTTCTCAAGTGACATCAATATTTGTGAGATGTTATTGGCTACAGCTGGTATAAACAAGAAAGTGTCTACTTATTGAAGAGTTTGCGAGGTTTTTGTTGAAAACTGCGTGTATTGTCAACGACACCACTAAGACATTGTTAATAAAACCAGTTTACTAGTAGTAGTTAGTAGTAGTTTATCCACATCAATTATTTATCATTCGTAAGATCATGACATGACAATGTTACACGTCACTAGTCAGCAGTGGTGTGGTACCAAAAAATGTAAACGACACCCCAGGTGGAGTCATCCAGTGGCGTCGTTGCCACAAAAAACTACACGATGCTGAACAACCTGCTGGACATTTTCGGGAGTGGTAATTTTGATAACAAGACATTTTAAAGTTGTCATTCTGATAAGTGGATTTTTATATAGTGGACTTTAGCTAAAACCTTTTTTCACAGGTTAACCTCTTTTTAACCGACTTCAAAAATTTGAAAAGGAGGAGGTTATCTATTCGTCGCGTATATTTTTTTTTATATGTATGTACACCGATTACTCGAAGACGGCTGAACCGATTGAAATGATTCAAACGTTATAACATGAGGTTTGTTTCCAAATCAGTCCCATTTTTTGAAATTTTGAAATAGGTTCAATAGTTTTCAAGTAATCTTGAAAATACTGTCGTTTTCGTTACCGTTTTATATGAATTGAGACGGATTTTCAACCATTACTTTTTTGTTAATGAACCGATTTAGATGATTCTTTTTTTGGTTGAAAGACACCTTAAGGATGATACCATATTAATTTCATTGGTATTGGACTATGGATTTTGAAGATACACGAGGGAACTCCTGAAAATCAAATAGGAACTGTACAGTGATTGAAATATTGGTAGGTTTATGACAATCAAAAACAAGTTAAGTACCTATCTATTGAAAAGGACGTTCTGGACTAGAGTTAAACTGCGAAGGCTCAACGGGACTCGTGGAAATTTAGTTACTCGGGGTATACCATTGAAAAATTTTAAACATTATAACGTTTCATTTTATAAAATCATCTCTTACATAGGTACCTACCACACAAAAAGTTTAAAATAAAAAAGCTTTTAAAAAAAAGCACAACCTCCTACAAAAATCTTAAACACAGCTCTATAAAAAGCAAGAAATAATGTTCAAATCGATTTCCTAATTAAAACACGTCTATTGAAATCGGGTGGGGCTTTTAGAATATAAACAATACAATAAGTAAAAAAAATTACTTCCAGCTCCACCCGACTTCAATAGACGTGTTTTAATTAGGAAATTGATTTGAACCTTAGAGTAAGACGGGCTTCTACAGAAAGAGAAGCCATACGAAGCGTTCCCCTCTGCCGAAGTACAAGCCCAAATGGGCATACGCATTAGTAAAACCAGTTGCGCCCGGATTTCTTTCTAGACCGAGTCCAGTCGCGCATGTGAACGCTGCTCTGTTTAAAATGTCGATTTGATGAGGTTTTTGCTGTTAAAAGAGGTCTCGAACATCAAGTATACAAAAAGATGGTGTTACATTTCACATGAAAGTAAATTTGTATCATATTATTGCTATTTGTTTACATTAAAACATTAAATTCGTATATTTTATTCTTGATTAGTTGTCAGATTTGTTCAGTGACATCGGGTCTGCTAGTCCATGGCTCGTCCGTACAAATTTCAGATCTGTCGCTAGATAAATCCGAGTTCTCGCCGATGGACGACTTAGTGATGTTACCGTTAAATAATGTTTGTCGATAAAGTGTTGGTCAATCTGGCCCTGATTCTGCGTCAAATTAATTTGCGAGATTTTTGCATGATTTGCTCTGCACTGGTGTGAGCGAGACAGATATCGCGAAATAAATGTCGAAATAGTAGATTATACAACAAGTGAATAAAAAGGGAATTTAGTTCGAGGGACTAACGGCCGTTTGCACTAAACTTAAGAATCGCCTAGTTTTTTCCAAAGTACAACTCGAGCAAGATAATTAGGCGCATGATAGCTGCATGACAGCTAAGTTCATGACACCGTTTTAATTTGGTCGAGTTATAGTTAGGAAAGACTTATGCGATTCTTAAGTTATAAAATAGCCGTAAGTATTATACTCTTCTCTTAAAAAAAAGCTCATCTCGGTTCTTTAACCGAGTTTTTTTTTCACGAGTTGTGTACTCTACTTTTTACTCGAATGAGGTACCTATCATATTATGATAAATCAGGCCATTTTTGAGACATTGAATGTACAGTTTCTTAGAAAAATAGCTCATAAGCGTATAAAAATGACCTCTTTGTTGTTATTCACCCCATCGTAAAATGATTGAGTTTGTAACCTTTATTCCTTTTTCCGTATCGATATTGCTGCATCGACAGTTGAGCCCAGCCCTTTATGTCAAAAACGTGTCATATTTTGATGTGTGACTCATCCGTACACAATTTTTTGCTGTTTTGTTTTATTTTTTATGTGTGAGTGTCGTCATTACAGTGTTGTTTTTGTATGTGGGTATGCGGAACTGCACTTGTGTGCATTTTCCCCCCCCGCAAAAAATGCCAGAATAATTTGAATAGAGTTTAATCGCTAAGGCTTCTCCCTTCGTGAAAAACGAAGCCTTTGTTGCTCGAAGATTTGAACATTATTTCTTGATTTTTATAGAGCTGTGCTTAAGATTTTTGAAGGAGGTTGTGCTTTTTTTAAAAAGCTTTTTTTTACATTTTTTAATACCAGGTTTTATCAATAAAAGATATAAGATAGTCAGCTCCTTAGTGGTTGAGGATTACAGGGGTAGTGCGCTTCAGGATTTACTTCATAGACGAATAATGAGTTCCTAATTAGGCGTTATAGTTTGTGTAACAAAATACTAAACCGTGTTAAGCTACTTTGCATTCAAATAATTTAATATCAATTTCAACCAAATTTTATTCAAACCGCTCAGAACGCAAAATATATAATTACCTACTCATCTGATTTAATTTTCTAGGTCTTTTAGTTGTATACAATATTATTGTCGATGTTTCTAAAGGCTTGGAACAGACATTTTGGGGTACGACTTAATTAATACCATTCAGTATTTAATTACATGTGATACCACACGTTAATTACAGGCGGTTTTGTTGAAGCTAAATAAACATGGAGCACTTTCGTACGTATATCAGATTTTAGTCAGTGAAAATTTCTCGTTTAGAGTGATTCAATTAGGAAAAAGTCTGATGGCGAAATTGCTTTAACGAACGAGGGTTTGCTAAAGGATTTAAATCTAATGTGTAATACTGAAGAGTGGTAGTAATACATTTATTTATCCAACACAAATAAATTATATACTCCTGTATATAATTAGGATCCGAGGATATAGAAAACGACATAATGAAAAACTTTAAACACATTAAAAAGCAGAGTGCGCCATTTTGCTGTACATAAAAACTTACTCGTATAAAAATACAATATTATTATTTATGTTAAAACCCCGGGCTTTTTCATCTAAATAAATAATAATAATATTATATTATTATTTATATAATATTTTTATTTCACACATTTTAGTGACAAATTATATTGTTTTGGAATGTGCTCATCAAGGTCTTCCATTTGATGTCCATATTGTAATAATAGAAGAAAAACATTTTTTTTTTCACATTTGAAAGTGGCGTCGTACAGTCGCCACATTGAATTTTTTCAAAAAAATATAGCCAGTGTCACTTAGGATGATGTAAGGATTCTAACGATACTCCATACATCCAAATCAGTTCAGGCATTAGAAGTTAATAATATGGTGGAATAAAGAAACTCACATACCCACAAACATACATGAACCCTAAACACATACATATATACTCCTTTTTGGGCAGTCATGTAACAAACTAGTACTCAATCTCTGGAGAGAGATTGGGTAGGTATTTCTTTTATTTTAGGTTTTGTTACTTACATTGTAGATTACTAAACTATAAAAAAACATACAATCGACTTGATAACCTCCTCCTTTTTTTGAAGTCGGTTAAAAAATAAAATAAATTGTCGTTTGACGTGACCAAATCTTTATAGTGAAGATTGACTGACTACTCATCTTCGAGGTTGCTTACCTTTATATCTAACTACAGAAAAAGTTATTACTTAAGTACCTATATTATGAAACAAAATCGATTACTTTATTTCATAACCTTTGGTGAGCACTTTTCCGGTTTTTTCCACGATTCGTTTCAATCAGATCCCAAAACAACTACAAGGTCACACATTGATTCCACCTGACAGTAAATTTCACTTATGCCGACTCCCTGCAGGTAATTCCGACCGTCAAATAAGTCACCCCACAGACGGCTCGACGGAAAATGAGGAGGAATGAGCAATAAACGAACGACAACACTTGATAAGGGACGTGTACGACTATGTAGGTACTCGGGATAGGGTCGTCTCGTGTAGGTATCGAAGAACCGGGACTAAAGCCCCCCCCCGGTTCGCCGAACGACGAAAAAAAATCGACTGTGTAAATGGCAATTCGGCCAAGGCCGCAGGTGACTGAGCATACTTCTCTGAAATCTGATCCAATGACCAAAACTAGAATTTAGTGTTATTTAATGTTGTAAGGTTACACCATCGACTAAGTATATAGACAACAGCAACAATTCATTACAAAGGAATGAATAAAATAATGACATGAAAACTCCAAGATATTATTCAAACTCATTTCAAAGACTCAAAGTACCGGGACTTCAGTGCCTATAAGTTGGCACAGTTACGTTTTTTATACTCTACAGCGACTGTAGTAAGCAATTTTGTATGCGATTTGGCACGACGACACCTCTGGCAGTAACTACACTAAAGTAAAAGTTGTCATACAACTTTACACGTCCTTTATTTTTCTTGCAGGTTTGATTTTTGACATTTTCGGTGCAAAGACGTAGAAACTCAAGACGGTGCGATGTGTAACTTTCAATTACTGTAATTTTGAATAAAAATAAAATGTTAGAAAAGTTACTAATTGGTTTGAATTTCCGCGCATTGTTTGAGAAAAGTACTATACAAGCCTTGGCCGCAACTAGGCATTGATGGACTCACGTATGAGTGCCTCGGCTTCGCCTCGGCCCACATTTTCACGTTCGTCCTTCAATGCCTCTGTTGCCTGCCGTTGCAGTAATGTACTAAAAACGCCTACAGAGCTATCTCATTTACCCGAGTCTTTGAAACGATACATCCCTAGTACGCAACTTGTCGTATTTTACGGTTACTAAGACAAGATATACGAGTAAGATTTATCGACTACTATTGATACAGTATCGCGGGCATTGGATGAATAACATAAATATACTGTACGCCAACTCAATCGTTATGATTGTGTTCAGAATTTCAGATGCGTTCGATTTATTATTTAGGTCTAATAAATATCTCTTTGACGGAACCATGTCACGTTTGGTGTTTAATTACTGCTTGCTTGTTTTATGTCGTCCTATTTTAACATGGTTCTAATTAAGCTGATGATCGTGACTATAACTATAGCTTTTTGAATTTTGATTAATTTGTGAAATAACACAATGCTGATGATTAAACGAATAAAATTTATAGATTAGTTCCGCAAAGAAAATTAAGAAAATGAAATTTATTCCCAAAATTACCTACATAACGACAGAAAAGAATTTGTATTGCTTAATAAATTATTTATTCAAATAATAATTTCGGCATTTTTTTGGATTCGTATTACCTACATTATTTATTTAGAGAACAAACATTTTCGAGCGGTAAATAATTCTTTTTCTCGGTAACTACTGTTTACATTAGGAAATCGGTTTTTATACGACAACTTCATATTTAAAAGATTTTTCTCTTTGAAAATATCTTGATAGCAACGAAGTAATATTATTTTGAAATGTCGTCATGTTTTTCAAATGATGTCTTTTAATTTTTGTCGTTTTATTGGACGAGTATTTCATCACATTTTACTCTATATTTGAAAGGAGTGGGTGGTATTCATACTGAACCGATGGCCGTTGGGATGGAATTTTCTGGAAAAAGTAGTAACTGAGCACGCTTTGTCGGTATAGGTCCTCAATAATTTGATCCGAAGATATAGGTATAAAACAATATTTTAGATTTAAGTATCCACAACGGGATAATGATTAGCCTTCACCCTGAAAGTGTAAGAGTACTACACGCGGAATCCTAACCACTGAGGAACTGGCTATCTTACCTCAAACTGCCGGAACACAACAACTTTTAAATTGTTGTTATGGCATCAGACTTACGTAAGATGGTGGTAGTGGTAGCTAGCCAGGCGGACTTATAATAAGCCCTACCACCAACCCAACGATCTCAGATTCTGAGATCGTTGCACCAACCAAACCGAGTACAAATTGTACTCCCCTATTGGGAATACCTCAGTGTCTCAAGACGAAAGTCTATGAACAGTGTGTGTTGCCAGTGATGACTTACGGCAGTGAAACGTGGCCGCTAACTATGGGTCTCATAAGGAGGCTCAAGGTCACTCAGCGTGCAATGGAGAGAGCCATGCTCGGCGTTTCCCTACGTGATCAAATCAGAAACGAGGAGATCCGCAGGAGAACTAAAGTAACCGACATCGCTCGAAGGATTGCTCAGCTGAAGTGGCAATGGGCGGGACACATAGCGAGAAGAACCGATGGCCGTTGGGGCAGAAAGGTTCTGGAATGGCGACCGCGCACCGGACGACGCTCCGTGTTTAGGCCCCCGACAAGGTGGACCGACGATCTGGTGGAGGTCGCGGAAAGCCAGTGGATGCAGGCAGCGCAGGACCGATCGTTGTGGAGATCCTTAGGGGAGGCCTATACCCAGCAGTGGGTGTCGTGTGGCTGATATGATGATGATGATTGGGAATTGAACCCAAGACCCCTGCGTCTTTACGCCTGTGGGCGAACCACTACACCACAGCGAGGCGGTTAAATGATTTAGCGGTTATATGGTGAAGGTCACGGAAAGATGCTAGATGCGGGCAGAGCAAGACCGATATCGTAGTGGAGATCCTTGAGGGAGGCCTATACCCAGCAGTGGGTATCGTGCGGCTGATATGATGATGATGATATGGTGAGGGTCAGGAAAGATGCTAGATGCAGGTAGCGCCGGACTGGTCGTCATCATTGTGGGAAGACCAGCAGTGGCTGTTGTGCGGCTGACTTAACACTAAAAACATGTCCAGGGGCCCAATTTTTTAATCACTCGTCTCCAATCAAGCGCTCTTTTCTATTGATTTTCGTTCGTCATCTCATACATTTGAGTAGATTTGTCGAACCTAGGCATTGTATACAATGCCTAGGTAATGTATGAAATAGACAATAATATTCATTCTATTTCATACAATGCCTGCGTTTCATACATTGCCGGTGACATATACACATCTCAGCATTGGGTTATCTACTGTAGTTTAATTTACAATGTTTTGTTTAAGTTACATAGGTACCTGAAATTTTAAGCTTAAGTTTACCGTCTTGTACTAGGTGTAAATATTAAGTTACATAATGATGGTAAAACTATTGTCTGTGGGTGGCCCTGGCGACCAGTGGCACAGGTTTCTATTTCTGAAACCTACTTCAGGCACCAGTCCCCAACTATAGAAACCCCCCATGTGTAGCTTATAGTTACCACTACACTTAAGTTTTTTTATTTGTGATCTGAAAAATAAACAAACATGTGTAACTGTGTACGTAAAACGATAAAATATTTGGTAGGTATATGCAATGAGAACGGCATATCTTTAATGAACAATAAATTAGTGTCTATGGCTGCTAAAATGACAGGTTTCCACAAATACTCGCATATTTCAACTGAGTTTTCTCGTCTACCATCCCAAGAAGTTCTAAGCTTTTTACAGAATTACTAAAGCTCTTGGTCCTATAAATAGGTGAAGTAGTATAAAAGCCAAGGTGAGATCCTGCACAACGTCAATGTGCCATGACAAGACACACTTCGCATCTTGTTGATTTATTTTTCAACGTCAGAATCTATTACGGTGGTTGCGCTGCCTGTCAGTCGGAGCGATATCTGCCACAAGTTTTTTTTTTTTATATTTATCCGTTTATCTCATAGATATAGTATGGACACAAACACTACACATTCGATTTATAAGAAATTTTATGTATTAATTAGGTAGTAATCCACAAAACCTTTAATTTCTTTGGCACTTTTGAAATAACCCCACTTGTTTGTTTTGCCTAGTTGAACTGTGCCTATAACCCGACCATGAAAAAAAGTCCGGTCGGTGATAGAGATAAAACATGAAACTCTTCTCTATTTCCTCCTATAGGAATCTCAATAAGACGATCTCGCTCTATCAAAGCATGTCAGACCCTTGGTTTATCTGAGTTTGACACGACATGGCAACACTGACGCGGAACGCGCAATATATCATGCGACAGGGTTGCGTGCGAAAATTTGCTTGTCAACGATAAGAATAGGATATTACTGCCATCAATCGAAGTTATGAGAATGTTGAGGTAAAACGGTTTGTCAGTAAATAATTTGTTTGTTTTACTATAGATACAGATATAGAAAAAGTTGTTTTTGAATTAGTATAATATTAAATAAATAAAATTAAAATTTGGCAACATCACACGATGTCAATGGTTGCTCATATTGGTAAAACTAAAATAGTTGACGCCAGCAAAAGACACAGTGACGAATACAGTTCGCTAAACTCATATTAGAGATACAAACCCAAAATACACAATGAAGTTCACGAATCGTGTTGACCCCAACTAAAAGTTTTCAATTCTGAAAGTTCGACAGTTAACGTAACAGCAGTCAGCAGAACATTGGATTTAAAACTTCTCTCGTTTCTACACCGACTTTGGACTTAAACTCAACATAATAAATTAGAGGTTTAAATATCAATGTTGTAAGTTCTGGATAGTCTTGTTGTGCTGTTGACCGTAATAACTTTGTAAAATTTTTCAACTAACTTGCTTAAAATCTAAACAAAAAAGATTGTTTTTATTAATAGTACCAGATATAGATTGAACATTATACAATAATTATAGATTATTTTATGTGAGCAAAATATTTCTACGTACACGTTTTCCCAGTAGTTATCCGTTTGTTAATTTCAACGTTAATTTAACAAATATTTACCGTGAAGCCAACTTCCCAATATTTATTTATCCGATTTACTAATCACGTATTGGATGGAATGTTAATTATATAAATAAATGTGTTAATTATCTTAGTTTGAGGAGAAATAGCTTAACTTGAAGATATAAAACCACATACTAATGTCACAGCATAAAATCTAGAAACATTCTAGCACCTGTTTGTTGCATGTTGTACCTAATTTAAATTGTTTCCTTCGCAAATTCCTGAAAGTCAGAATTGTTGTTAGTGTTGTAAACTCCGGTGAAGCTAAAGTTTTTAGGAGCACTTGACAAAACGCGTTCATTCCACGAATACTTGAAAGTGTTAAGTATTTTTTACTAAAATATACAATATATCTAGGTTCATTTAATATTAATAAATGTTTTCACACATTAGCAACTTGATGCCGACTCCGCTTCGCGTTGAATAGTAAAGCATTAAAAATTGTTTAAAAAACAAAAAACCGACTTCAAAAAACCTTCCTCTAAAAAGCAAGAAATAATATTCAAATCATTAGATACGCATTGGAGTCGGGTGGGTTACGATCGTACGGTACGTACGTACAGGAAGTACAACTTCCTTTTTTATTCTAAAAGCCCCACCCGACTTCAATAGACGTAATTATAACAATGATAATGCATATCTAATGATTTGAATATTATTTCTTGCTTTTTAGAGGAAGGTTTTTTGAAGTCTTTTTCTTTGTTTTTTAAACATTTTTATTTTTATTTTAGTGTAAGTACCTTCTGTTTTACCTATATTATTAGGTAGAAAATAAGATAATCGCGGAGAAACATACATACACAGGTCAAACTGAGAACCGATTTTTTTTGAAGTCGGTTAAAAAGACTACACTAAAGGTATCCCTTTTCTAACACAAAAAACTTCATCTAATTCGGTTCATAAATAACAAAGTCGTCAAGGTAGTTAATGCAAAATCATAGTATTTTCAGGATTACTTGAAAACTACTGAACCGATTTGAAAAAAAAAAATGGAACCATCTCGCAAGAATACTCAATCGAACAAGAAAATAATCATCAAAATCGGTCCATCAATGACAAAGATATGCGCGAACAACGATAAAAAAAATACAAAGGAATTGAGAACCTCCTCCTTTTGATGAAGTCGGTTAAAAATAATGTATACTTATTAAATACGCGTGTAAGGTATATTATTTTTTAATACAGTTGCTCAAAAAGTGGCGTATTGCAGGGACGTATAGCGTTCGGGATGTGGGCTATTACACACTTGAGCTTTTTCTTTAACTTTTCCGAACTCGTGCGTTTTATTTCCCAACTGTCAAAATAATGTCTATTAAAAAGAAAAAACCAACCACGAAGTTTTTACTAAAAAAATCATAGAAGTTTTTATGATTTATGCAAATATTTCTAAAAAGAAGCTACTAATTTGTTTCAATATCAGATTTAAAAGTAATTTTAATTAAAATTTAAACATTAAATTAATATTAGTATCGGCCAAATTAAATTTATAAATATAAAAAAGTTGGCTGTATGACGTGCACTGCTATAGTCTCTGCTTATAGGAGTTTGCGCGGGTAAGTGAAAAGAAAAAGACGGACCTTATTTCTTAATTTTCTATAAAAAAAAATCTACTGAAGACTTGGCTGTATGGGCAAAGCTCCCTTTGCCTACCCAGAATGTGTGAAGAAAACAAAAAAATCTCTGCTTATATTCTTTAACGGTTGGCGCCATTTTCCAAAAAACATCTTTGCGAGTTTAGTTGTTTGTGGCTCATTTTTGCGCAACTGTATTAAAAATAGTTGTTCAGTACACGTGCGGAACCGTCATTGCAACTTGTTCCGACTGTCAACCCTCACCTTCGGCTGCGCCTCGGTTCGGGTAGACATTTGTCGGAACTCTTTGCAATGACAGGCTTTCCGCACTCGTAATGAACTCTATACTTTACCGACGATGCTGTAAAAATCTATTTTATTCACTTCAAAAAAGAAACTCGGCACTCTTCACTTAGGAATCAAACTTGATTTTTTTATAATCCGTTTATTTCAGCGCCCAAAAAGATGCCGAAATCTCAAATGCCAGGAATTTCAAAACCAAGTTGAATAAAATTAAATGCGTAATATTTAATGTCATTATTACGAATTTACGTATCATAAATTAATAAGATTTTTCAGAATATAATTAAGTCCTGACTTAGTCAGGGAAATATCAATCTAAAAAGAAACTCGAATGTCTGTTTATTAGGAACACAGACCATACAACAAGTAGGTACTGTGATTGATTAGGAAACGGCAATGTTTTGTTGAATTTGAATTGAAATATCACTTTTTTTATTATGGCTTTAACTTTTGTCCTTTGGCAAATTCAGTTACTCATGCATGATTAGTAATCATGATTACAGGTGAAATCGAATTTCGAATAACGGCTGCAGCTGCATAGCCGAAACTTCCAACTTCTTCAGTAAAAACCTAAATCTTAACTAGCTTTTGCCCGCGACTTCATCCGCGTGGGCATCCGGGAAATCCCTAGGGAATATTTGACAGGGATAAATAGTATCCTATGTTAACCTAGGCTATAACTAACTGTGTGTCATGTCATTCCAAATCCTTTGAGCCGTTTTTACGTGATTCAGTAACAAACATAAAATTACGACAATAGGTATCTGTATATAGTACCTATGTATTTTAGTTCAGTGTGTAAGTAAACTAAAATGAAATTTTGTGTACGATAAACAACACTCTTGTGTCTCTAAGTGGTTTGTACAGACCTGATATCTTTTTAAAAGCTAAAATACAAACCTATTTCAGTACGTTGTTACAGTCGAGTCACGTTCTATGTAAACGTTTGTGTATACAAAAACACCTTATTTGCGCCAGTGACGTGTTCAAAAACACTCGATTTTTCACGGCATGTACGACCCTATGTCGCAGTAATTACGGGCTACTAGGGTGTGCCGGAAGTTACTTATTGGAGGGTGCGCCCCAGTCTTGAGGGCGAATGTCAGTTCTATTATTAGGTGATACAGCAAACATTTTTATTACGGTAATAGCTGCAAACTCATTACCTAGTAGCTCTGTGAACACCTCGCGAGTCTGTCTTCAAAACTATCCGCCATTTTGAAAATTTTCGCAAAGCTGAATCAACAAAAAATCCTTAAAGATAACGAGCCTGCTCATAAAATTTCACGAGAATCGGTTGAGAAATGCGACCTCTAGAGAAGAACAACCGGAAATCCTCCGGATATACGCATTTTTGCCCAAGCTGTAACGAAAACACTAGGCTCGCGCTTCGCTCGCTCGATCAAAAACTAAATCTTTGCTAATGAAAATGTGAGTTTTTTGGCGTCTTGAAGATACTTTAATTAAAAATAAAATTACATTTTCACTCTCAAATACTATTTCAAAGAAAATTATTACTTGCAAGTCTTTTACTTATAAAATCTTACCAACATAGCACGATAAAAAAAGGTTGAGCTATTTTTAATCTTTTTTATTATGAATCTTAATAATTGAAAAGAAGAAGAAATTATTGAACTTTTTTTGTTGATTTTAGGCATACACAATGCTATTTTTATATTAAGATTATAAATATAATCGATTTATTCTAGTTTTTTTTTTATTTATATATTTTAATACAGGCAACTAGGCCCATACAGTTAAAATATTAAGAAGATGAAACTGACATCAGTCAGTTTTAATGTCCCCACTGCTGGGGCATAGGCCTTCCTTATGGGTGGATAACGAGGATGGGTCATAACCCCCGACGTGGGCCCAAAGCGGATTTGTGGGTGTTAACTACTGTACTTAAATGCAGCAGGGACCAACGGCTTAACGTGCCTTCCGAAGCACGGCGGAACTCGAGATAAATTTTTTTTTGTCCCCATTCCATGATGACATAGGTACCCTCGCAGGGCCACGCGCTAAACCATCTCTGCGCTACCAAGCTTCTCGAAAATGGGTGAAATGGTTAAAATCAAGGACTGATCACCCGTCCGGCTTCGCTGGTGTCCCCCCTTCCAAATAATAAGCTTCTCGAAAAGTATAAAATCATCCAACTTTACCATTGACAGCACAGATCTGACAGACATCTAACTTTAAACCCCCACCTGAAAGTATCAACATCTAATAGACGCTCTAAGCTCTAAGGGTGTATACACACGTAATTTTTTTAAATGAGCAGATAACGCGCGTTTATAACGACATAACATAAACGCAAATGAGCGTTTGCGATTGCGAACCTGTGTAAACTTGCTTGGTACTTCATACACGAGATAACACGCATTTGGAAAATGTACCCTTTCTGAAAGCCATCTACAAAAAATACTAATACGTAATTTTGGAACTAATTCCTGAGCTCATATTGCCACAAAGCGATTATTTGGTTTGGTTTTTGAATAGGTTATATAGTTACGCGGTATTGGGTTATTTTCAGCTACCGCCCGCGACTTCATCTGCGTGGACAGTTTATTTTTGCATCTTTCGGGAACCGTATTTTTTCTGGATAAAAGATACCTTATGGTCCTTTTCTGTATGCCTGACAGTATGTATGTAAAATTTCATGAAGATCGGTTGAGTAGTTTAGGTGTGAAGGTGTAACAAACAAACTTACCTTCACGTTTATAAACCTTACTAATATTATAAAAGCGAAAGTCCGTTTGTTTCTTTGTTACGCCTTCACGTCTTAACTACTGAACCGATCATAATAAAATTTCACATAAACGTTGTCAAGATTACAGGAGAAGAACATAGGGTACCTTTCATCCAGAAAAAAAGTGTTGTTCCCGAGGGACAGCAAAAAAACTTTCCACGCAGACGAAGTCGCGGGCGACCGCTAGTTTATAATATTAGTAAATAAGGATTACAAAGTCCTACTTATCTGAGCGGTATCTGCTACCACCGTGGGTAGCGGTAATACCGGAGCGATATTTGGTATGGCATTTTCGCAGCTGTCGCGGTACGCTTACCGCGTACCCATTGGGGTATCGCTACCGGCATCGCTACCGAATACCGCTCAGGTTTAATTAGGTCTTTAAATGTGAAACATCCATCAAGCGCACAGTGCAAATTTTTTGTGAAATCATAAAACATACTCATCAAATAAATTGTCAAAATAAGTCTGAACATCATCACAGCCTTATGGTGAAGGTAGCCCCCAATACAGAGCAGCGTTTCATTATAATTTCCTACAGTAAAATCGGATTGGAGTCCAATACAAACACTTCTAAACGTAATCAAACGGTGTGCCGCCGGAATAGCAATGTCTATACCGGCGACAAGGTGTGCCAGGATCAAAATAAACAAGTCCAACTACAATTTAGACGATGAACTGCTGAATGTGAACCTTAAATAAATGAGGCTAGGTTGATATTAGCTTGTTATATATTATTCCGAACGTAATTGTCAGTTAAAATATTTGAGTGGGTAAAGTACTTTCCGAGTGTTTTGGTACGGAAAGTTAATTGGAAGATTCTAAGTACTTTAATTGAATTTTCACTATTTACTTTTCCCACTATTTAAGTACGGTATTTACCGTCACAGATGACTAAAATCGGTCCATGTAAACAGCCCAATAAAAAAATCAACAGTGCCATTTAAATATTAATTTTCAGTTGTTGTCTTTCAGCGATTTCGGCCTTCCTTATGGGTGGATAAGGATAAGGAGGACGGGCCATAACCCACCACACGGGCCCAGTGTGGATTGGTGGGTGTTAACGACTGCAAATGCAACCAGGACCAACGTCTTAACGTGCCTTCCGAAGCACGGAGAAGCTCGAGATACTAAATTTTTGGTCACCCATCCTATGACCGACCCTTGCGAACGTTGCTTAACATCCGCAATCGCTGGGCCAGGCGCTAAACTACTGTACCACCGAGCTCCTCAAGTTAATTTTCAGTACCTTTGTTTAATAAAAAAAACCGGCCAAGTGCGAGTCGGACTCGCGCACGAAGGGCTCCGTACCAAAAAACGGTAAAAAAATCACGTTTGTTGTATGGGAGCCCCTCTTAAGTATTTATTTTATTCGCTTTTTATTAATTTTTGTTATATCGGCAACAGAAATACATCATTTGTAAAAATTTCAACTGTCTACATGTTGTCTTTATTAATATAAAGCAAAAAACGACAAAAAATCACGTTTGTTGTATGGGAGCCCCCCTTAAATATTTATTTTATTTTTAGTATTTGTTGTTATAGCGGCAACAGAAATACATCTGTGAAAATTTCAACTGTCAAGCTATCACGGTTCATGAGATACAGCCTGGTGACAGACAGACAGACAGACGGACAGCGGAGGCTTAGTAATAGGGTCGGGACCCTAAAAAAATATAACCTTAGTTAACAGTAATTTAGCTTAATTTTTTAATATTAATCGCAATCACATTTCATCTCTAGTAGGTAGGTGCCTCCGACATTTAGAAAACAACATATTTTTCTAGTTTGACGGAAATTTCTACCAATTCTTTCCATCACTTCCTAACAGAACTACCGATATTTCCTCCCGAAAACAAGGGTGTGTAATCTAAATTCGTTTTCCGTGTACACATATTTGGCCGCAAATGGGCTTCCATTTTCTTACTTCCGCGAACAACTTATGATAAAGCTTTGTTTCATAACAAAAATATATCTTTTTCTTCTCGTTCGAGTGCGTGGAAGATGTTTAATGTTTTGTGGATAAACGGACTTTTAGGTATCGGGGTGTTTTGACATTCTTTCTTTTTTAAGTTGTTATCAATTTTACACGGAAGGACACAAGTTTTTTTATATATTTTCCTTATTTTTTCACCGAAGGACACACAAGTTTTCTAAAATCTACAGTTCTACAAAGCCACTAGTTTATGAAGAAATAGGAGTGTGGGTCCCTGAGTAACAACTCAGGGACAGGAATACGCCGTAAGTTGTTGGTTGGTATATTTGATAAATTCAATAATATTTCATAGCTTTACCTTAGTAGAAAAAACTAAGCATTATTGACTTATTCATGATTAAATACATAACTTTTACTTTATCCATATGGATTAAATAAAAATTTCTACTGTCTAGCTATCACAGTTCATGAGATACAGATTGAACCTACTAAATAAGTAAAAGATCAACGCGCAACGTTAGAAAAGAGAGAGAGACTTTGTTTGTATTAGCTAGGTACCTACCTACCTTGTAATAAGTCATTTTTGGTGCTTTTAAATTTAGAATAGCTAATAAAAACTACCTAAGATATTTTTAGTTACTAAAATTTTAAAACCTTTTCTTTGCGTGCGATGAAAGCCTTAATGCCAATTATGGCAGCAATAAATCTAGTTTCAGAAGTGCTAAGTGCTTATAAAAATATAAATTTTGTATATTATTCAATAATATCGCGACAAAGATTTTCATCATGTAGGTACATTTTTTGTGCACAATATTTGCATGTTGCGTTCAATAATCCTTATAATTAATCAAACTTCACGAACATATGCGGCTAGTCGATTCATTTAATAATAACAGAATCAATTCGCAGCCAAGTGTTATAAAAATGAGTTTCTGAATTAATAATTTTATTGATAAGGATTTTCATCACGTATTTTATGCCTGTAGTATTTTAAAGTTATACGAGTTATTTAAATTACACAATTTAAATAGTTTTTAAAGCAGCTGCTTAATTATTAGAAGCATTTGCTTTTATCATAATTGTAACAATAATTGAACTCTACAAATCTGATCGTAGCCGAGTGCTATAAAAAATAAGTTTCTTTATTAAGAATTTTGTTCATCGTGTATTTTATTTTATTAATTTGTCATTAAATAATTTGTCAAACTTATACATATTATAGACAACATCACAAACATTGCTCTGATTCTAATATTTATGGAAATCAGAAACAACGATGGATCAACATAGGTACACTCAGACGAGAAAAGTTTGTTTTCTAAATTAACCCAACTGATAATCGAACCCGGAACCTCAGAGATGGCGGACACCTTAAAATCGGCGTCCAAAACATTAGACCACGGCGGTCGTCGAACTTAATAGTCCTTTGAACATTTTTTAAACACGAATTACTGTTGAAAGTATCTGCTTAAAATTACAAGCACTTGCGCCTATCGTTTCTTGTCATAATAATTGAACCCGACAAAACCGATCGCAGCCGAGGGTTATAAAAAAGTATGGCCGACATTTTCGAGATTTATCTTTCAGTTAACTTTTCGGGGACGATAAAAAGGTGAGTCCCCATTCGATTTGTCTTAAAGAGGGGATAAAAATGTGTAAGAAAGGTTCGATGATGGGACGATTTTGTAAATTACGCCCTTTTTGTCTTTTACCGTTCGTTTGTGAACAGTCATCGTAATTATTGAAGAAGTATTTAAATCGAGTTTGAATTATTAATAATCAAGTCTTATTGATTTTTATTTGCATTTATTAAGATTTTGGCCTTACAGAAGAAGTTTTAACAACTTCTCATGCATATTAGGTAGGCACTCTTCATAATTAAGCTGTTGCGTCATTATTGCATAGGTGCCGGTATATTTAAATTAAAAATGCTATATTTTTTGTATTTAAGGGGTGTTCAATGCAAAAAAGACGCATATCAGCGTTTAAAGGGCGTCTTATATTAAAATACTAGCGGCCGCCCGCGACTTCGTCTGCGTGAAAAGTTTTTTCCTATCCCTCGGGAACAATACTTTTTTTCGGGATGAAAGGCCCTATGTCCTTCTCTGTACCTCTGACAACGTGTGTGTAAAATTTCATGACGATCGGTTCAGTAGTTAAGACGTGAAGGCGTAACAAACAAACAAACGGACTTTCGGATTTATAATTTTAGTAAGGATAAGTAGCTGGGCGACCGAGCTTTGCTTGGTTATTACTATTTATTGTAATATGGTGGTGTTTAGGTGATAATCTACATTGTTATCTCAAACATTAACTACATTTTTTTAAACTTGTCTAAAAACAATAAAATATATATATATATATAAACTTGAACATACAAAAAAAAGTTAGTCACTGAGCGGGATTCAAACCCGTTACTCTTGTTTCTTGCCGTGCGCGTCTTAACCCGCTGAAACAGATGGACAGTGGCCGGCAGGACGAAATTAGCGACCATATTCTGCGTCGTCGAAAGAAAAACGCATGAAAACTCGAAAACACGCGTTTTTCCAAACATAAGACTAATCTAGATCGATTGTTTACCCCCCAAAAACCCCCATATACCACAGCGAAATCGTTAGAGCCGTGTACGAGATTACAAAAATTTTACATATAAATAAATATACAAGAATTGCTCGTTTAAAGGTATATAAGATAAGAGGAGCTCGGTGGCGCAGTGGTTTAGCGCCTGGCCCAGCGATTGCGGAAGTTAAGCAACGTTCGCAAGGGTCGGTCATGGGATGGGTGACCAAAAATGTATTATCTCGAGCTCCTCCGTGTTCGGAAGGCACGTTAAGCCGTTGGTCCCGGCTGCATTTGCAGTCGTTAACACCCACCAATCCGCACTGGGCCCGCGTGGTGGGTTATGGCCCATCCTCCTTACCATCCATAAGGAAGGCCTGTGCCCCAGCAGTGGGGACATCAAAAAAGGCTGATGGACAACAAGATAAGATATATGAGGCCGAAGTCGCATGCGGAAGTTAAGTACTTACTTATATGTCTGTGTTTACCATCCACACATTACATATACTTAGGAAAGTAGGTAGGTAGGTACATTAAATAACAAGTCAAACGATCAGATAACAAAAAAGGGTTTAAACTTTGACTAACCGAGTTTCTTTAGATGAGTTTACTAATAAATTTAAAATGGTCCAACCGCTTAGCTCATCTTAAGACAAAATTAAAACTGTTTCATTATGCAAAGTGCGGGTTTCGTTTAAGGCTTTCTAGCTTAGTCGGTGGAATTTAGTTACAGTTTTCAATGTACTGGGGAGACCCGGATTAAATTGAAATTAAGTATTTATGTATTTATACGCAAGGTAAATACTACTTATTGCTGAGGCCCAAAATGTTGATGATGCGACCTACTGATTTGAGATTGAACAATTTCATTATTTCTTCAATGAACGCGCGGCTTTATGCGGCCGGACAACAATAAAAAAATATTGTGTCTCATTTTCCTGCCTTTGAAGTGTTAAAATAAACTATGCATAAAAAAATGTGTTTATCTTAATGAAATGTTAGGTAACTGTTATTCATTCCGTCACTACTTTAACTAATTATTGAACCAGTTTGACTTGTTGTTAAATCTATTTGTACTTGACAATCTTGACATACTAAATACACAAGACGCTTATGATTTTCAGTTCACAAAGCGACTCTCCTATCCCATTTTACACTCAAAGGGATGATATAAGACCACATAAACCCGTATCACAAAATATAGGCAGAAAAGCCGATCGGAACACATTGCGAATTTGCGTGTAACTACACAAATAATGAGGATCAGTAAAGATTTTTGTTTAGTAGCTAGTTAGAAAGCTTAAGCCACCACATTTACTGTGAAAATGTTTTTACGATATCTCTTAAACCTGAGAAGTTATAAGAGCTAAAACACTGGTTTTTTGGGGGTCCTTATGACGTCATCGCAACGGACGCGAACCTTATGTCGTACGTGATAAAGCACATATTGCATTGAGCTTGGCATTTCCTTCAAACCCTTTTAACTCAACCATTTCTAAACGGATTTCAAAATTATTTCACTAGGTTTCATAGCTATCAATATGTGTTTATATTATATCAATAAAACTATAGGATTCCAACCTGTTAATGATCCTCATTATCTGTGCTACACATACATGAGTAGCTCGGTGGCAAGCGCCTAGCCCTGCGATTGCGGAGGTCAAGCTCTACTCATTTTCATTCGACATGGCAAAATCCATATTTTAGAATCGCTCTTTGGCCAGTACTTGTCGTTGTCAATGTAGTACAGTAACAAAACTAGTACTGAATGTTATTACATTTTGTTACCTAGGTTACGCCGCCGTCGACTACATAGACGACAGCGACGCCGTCACCGAGTCAGATAACTTTGTGCTGTGCGTGTTGTCAATTTTGATAAAAACACGACCGCCCTGCCAAAAACGAACTAAAAAGTTAAATAACAAGTGTCATTGCTGTCGGGGGACCATTTTATGGAATTATTTTTGTTCAATGAGGTTCCCCGACTGCAATGACATTTGTTATTTCACTTTTTAGTTCGAGCTTGGCAGGGTAGTCATTTTTATTTTATTTGTGATATACACCGCATGCGATTAAAATGAGCCTAGTAAAGAGCGCTCGCCACCTTTCAAAAATAGAGACCCTGAGCGGCGCTTCTGTCTCGGACACAGACTTAATCTTTAGTGGCGGCAAACGTACCTACTGTGTTCGCAACTGCAGAAATGTTGGTTTATTTTATGGCCACTCAATACAGCGAGAATCGTGATATTTCGAGTTTAACGTCTAGCGAATTCTATTCCGAAGTTATGTCTTATTCATCTGAGATATCGCGGCGAATGATTGACAATTTATTAGCCTACAAATACACTGGTTAGAATTGGTATCTTTGTGATGTATGAATTTTTTTTAGACAATCAATTTCGTTGAACTCTATCTTCAGACTTGATAATGCTACATTATTTTAAGAGTGAACAAGATTTTAAAGCTGTGTTTTTCAATTGATTTTAGCTTTGTGATGTGAGCGTAGACCTTGCGTTTGTATCATTTTTAAACAGTTTCAAAATGGCTGAAATAATTATGATTCTTTATCGAAAAATGTCGAAAAACTAAATCGACAACCAAATCTAAATAATTATCGAATCTGAGGGCCTAGCCAAAGTAACATTCGCTAATCTTCGTTATCGCTTCGCTTTCGAAACATGTATAGGATTGACATAAGGTTTCGTTAACAAGCGAATTTTAAAACGTCAAATCCATACATGTTTCGAAGCGAAGCGATAGCGAAAATTTGCAAATGTTACTTTGGCTAGGGCCCCCCTAGCCAAAGTAACATTTGCAAATTTTATTTTGCTTACAAAATTTCATGGATTGGTAGAGAAATGCTACTTGTAGAGGCGAACAGACACACAGACGGACAGACATACGAAAGCATTTTTTCACGACGACGACAAACGGAGTTGCTTCGCGCTCGCTCGGTCAACAATACCAACATCCGTCATAATTACCTTATAATAGTGTCCAAGGATTTCAGGTTGCATAAAGGATAAAGCACGTTGATAAATAGAATTTACTATTAAATAACATTGTTCAATCTTGATAACCTTAGCAAGAAAAACTATTAAGTACAAATCGAAATCTAATTTAAACTTTCAATTTTGTACTTATAAAAAATGTATCTATTAAATTTCTCTTTACGGAGCTCGAAAGTAGATGCTGTTACACAAGGAAAGTTTCTCGCACGCAAGTGGCAAAAAATTTAATGCGATTATATCGCATGGCAAAACTCGCCTTTCAATTCTCGCCTGCGGGTGTTTACTTATGACAAAAACTTGTATGGTTTGTTTACACAGTCGGTCTAGTAAAGTTTAGGTAGCGATAACTGTATTCAAGAGCCAAGGCTTGAAGCATCTGTTTACACTTGGGCAACACAATTATTGCCAAGAAAAAATTGCCACTTGCATGCAAGAAACTTTCCTTGTGTAACAGCGTCTTAAAATAATTGTTTGATTCAAGTTCTGTTCTACGATTAACGACGAAGAGAAAACAAAAGTTCTTTTCGTATTCCGCTTTTGATAACTATCAATTAATAACCATCTGCAATAATCCGAGAAAGAAAATCAGAAATCTATTAACAGAACGAAACTTCAGCTCCCCTTTTCCGTCTGTTGGTGCCATTGATTAATGGAAGGTCCTTCAAATATTTGACTACTTTGCTGTTTTATTAATAGGCGGTTTTCGGAAACAAACAACGCAACAAAAGAACGATCGAACCGAAAATTAACTGTTTATCTTGTTCGAAAATGATTGCTGTCTCATCCAGCACGCTGGGAAGCAACGGATCATGACAAAAGCTCTTCAAAACAGCAGATTGTTATCGTCTTCACCGTTAAATATTGCTGAGGTATTCGGAACAAAAGCTCCGTTTTATGGAATATAATTTTGTTTTAAAGCCAGGGATTACAAAATCACGTTTACCGACCTTGTTTCGGTGGCGTAAAACTCATTTCGTTTCGGCCCATCCGGCGAAACGTTGATGGTTGAAATGATAATAGTGTTTGAGCGTTTTCCGTTGATGTGTTTTAGATAGAAAATATATTTCGTAAAACAAAATTAGTGGAAACAGGTAAGTACCTGTAACATTCATAACATTCGTCACAATATTTGATGTTATGTGGTAGGCACAACAAAATAGTTTGAGCTGCCATCATTTAGGTTTTTAGTCATCCTATTGAAATTAATACCCTATTTTACTTACTGTAACAACAAATGTGCCACAAAACGTTACAGTTACATTAATTTCTTTTAGTAAATTTATATTGGACGATCATCCAATGGGTTAAGCCGAAATATTGTCCTTTTCAAGTAAGCAAGCAGTAATGTTTTAAACCAAAAATGAAAGCACGTGGTACTCGGGAATTACTCTTACACACTTGTTATAATAGTTGCATTTTATCTTAAACTAATGAAGACAGTGACGTGACGTTGTTTTGTAGTTAGTAAAACTTTACGCTTAAAATTAATTTACTTAAACGATTTTAAATGACATAAGTTTTTTCACATAATTAATTTGACCACAACTTTAACATGGTCCTTCGAGCCGGAATTGAAGTACAAGTGTCGTTACACGAAAACTCGGATTACTTTAGGAATCCCAAAAACTACAAGGAAACTTGGTTGACCATATTTTTTAATTAACAACGACAGAACAGCTCGCGACAGCTCCCGAGTCGCATCTGTGTCATCCAATTACCTAACTCCTGAATATTTGATGAGAAGCCTTTTGCGACAAAGGCTGCAGATGATGGTGCGAAGAGACAATGATGGAACACCTCGATTAATAAACTTTTTAAAGGAGTTGAGCAGTTCCTGGACCCAGATTAGGGACGGAAGTTTGAGGACTTTTCAGTAGTTAGACACCGACCGTTGTTATAGCAACGACACGTCCACGTGAAAGAGTTCAAACGATTGAGTAAGGCTGCAAAAGTTTCATTTACACATTTTTTAAGTAAAAGATTTTTGCCTAACCGAGCGATCAGCTACAAAAGGGTTTCTGTCAACCACGTGTCGCTTACACATCGGTATTTCAATTTGTTTGTGACCAACCAATGACCTTTCAAAATAGAAAAGAAATGTCGTAGGTTTTCCTTGAAAGGGAAACTGGGAAAGTTTCGATTAGGTTATATTTAGAAAACAAATAAGGATTTTGATAAATACTTAACTAACTAAATACGAGGCTTGTAATCGTTTCACCATAGTAAATAATATTTTTTTATGACAGTAATTAAACTTTGAGCGTTATATAATGACAACGTGTTAATTTCTATTTATAACTGAAAACCTATATACCGAGGCTAGATTCGTAATAAGTTATGCATCTTCTTAAAAATTATATTATGCGAATAATATAATAATTATTATTATTATTGCTAGCACATAATTATTATAGTAACCACTAGTCGCACCATAACATAACGTAAAGTACTACCACACATCCGAGAAGACGTGGTTAGCTCTGTGCTGCTCATCGAAAGAACAAATTATATTCAGGTCGTATTCAAAAACTCTTGTCATTTCATTGTTTTGTTGCACTAGGAATGGGGTGAGATGGGGTGTGATGGGGTGTGCTACTGAGGAGCTAATGGTGCCACAAGGCCCACAAGCGACTGTCCTAAAATATTTTTTTTGGTTGTTTTGACTGTTATTCCTGACGTATTAACCAGCTAGTGGCCGCCCGCGGTTTCACCCGCGTGGTTCCCGTTCCCATGGGAATATCGGGATAAAAAGTATTCTATGTTTAATCTAGGCTATCTACTATCTGTGTGCCAAAGTACAACCAAATCCGTTTAGTGGTTTTTGCGTGATTGAGGAACAAACATCCAAACCCACATACTTTCACATTTATAATATTAGTATGATCAAAGCGGTCGGGTTTACCACAAAGCATTATGGCGCCACCTGTGAAAACTTTTGCGTATGACCTCTCATTGGGGACTAGGGAGTGCTTCAGTATCTTACTGAGTATCTCACTGAGTATTTTGCTGAGTATTTTACTGAGTATCTTACTGAAGCAGTCTCCAGTCCCCAAGCAATGAGAAGTCATACGCAAAACTTTTCGCAGGTGGCGCCATTGTGCTCTATCTTATTTTTTATAGACTTCTATAGCAAGATTTCAAACAAGATTGCCTATACGTACCTCATATACAACGTGGATTTGACAATGCAACAATAAATGATAACACTGTAAACACTAGTTCATAGAAGTATTTTGAAACTATCAAATAATTTCTAGGAGCGAAATAAAAAAAAAATTTTTTTCGAACAAACTAAATACCACAAAAACAAGTACGAAATTAAACACCCTTTGTAAATATTGGTTACTTACATGGTAAGAGCGGCAACAGCGCGATGTTAGATCACAGGATCACAGAATAGTATTGACAGGTGACAAGCCGCGAAATGAACTTTTGGCGCCATTTAATGCTGAATTAAAACAGTGTTTTTCTTGATATCTACGGCAGCGACTCGAGCTACGGCATCATGTAACAACGCTGTCCGTACGGCAATTTTCATTGCTGAGATTTTCCAAAACCATGGCAATAAATTATTATTATTTTTGCTTTTTACGGTAACTTTTTATTTTGCTAAATTTGTTTGAATCCTAAATCACTGATTTAAAGTTATTCTGTCCACTGAATACCTAGTCACAAATTGAATATTTCTTGTATCCTTTGGACAGCGGACAAATACAAATGTTACCATAATATCTCTCTCGGTATGTCCGTAGAGCTAAAAATAAATTAAAATCATGTAGGTGTACTCGAAAACTGTGAAATAGTAGAAGTAATACTTATTCGTATTATATCAGATTTTAATAAGACTGCGTCAATGAGACGTCAAGTCATCATCGACATGCTCTTTGGGCGTTTTTGTGTTGTGTTGTACAAAAAGTAAACAGAATAAAAATAAAATATTCAAAAGTCACAGACTAAACATTACAGTATAATAGTGAAAACATTATACCATAGTTGAATGAATTTTCTCCACTACTAGCACTTAGAGAACACATATCGTCATATCTGTTGCTATGAAAAATAAAAAACCGGACAACGAGCATTCACAAAAAAAACTGTCGCTGTCAAGTGTCAACATATTTTCCGCTTGTGCTTTGAGAATTGAGTATTTTAGGTTATTTTAACTTATTCGAAAATAATATCGGACTTGTAATGGCTGTTGTAATGTAACAGTCCCTAAGTGGAGTTCATGATACTACTAAAACCGCAGTTTTCAGCGAAACGATATTGTTAACGTTTGAATCTGTTTAATAAAATACAGGTTGGTTTGAAGTGCATTTATTTCAATTTCCATAAAACTTTAAAGAAACATCACTGTAGGTAAACGTGTAGACAAGGTGTAGGACTTTGGCACGTAAAAAAGTGTTTAAGTATTTTAATTAAAGTAAGTAATTTAATCATAATAAATACAGGTAAAAGATTTCGAAACGTTGTCAACTTTATTGTTTGTTCGAAGTAGATTTTGTCTCATTCGCACATTTTTAGATGACACGCAATTAAAAATGACTCTTACGGCTTGAGCATAAGGTACAATTCAGCAACAGTGTGTTAATTTATACTGATGTAGGGGTTTTTAACTTGTCGGCAATAGCTTAGTAATAGATACAGCATGTAGAAAATGTTAAAAACGAAAAAATGATTCTTGTGACTAAACTACTGGATATTTTTCATTGATATTTTACAGGCAGACTGGGAACGTTACTAGATATACGAAATTTAATTTATTGTTGCAGTGACCTCTCCATTTTGTATATCGTAACTCATAACATAACAATATTTGGACCAAGAATGTGTCAATCACAAACTACAACGATCGTTTGGTCTTCATTGCGTTGCCAAATTGAAACTAGAAAATAAACTACTTACATACATCTCAATGTATGCCAATCACTGTAGTAAATTACAATTTGCAATGTTTATAGGTCCCAGTTATAAGAATACTGATTTTCAATAGTCGTTATTCACCGAGGTCTTGTGCCAACTTAGTAAATCTCCTATGTTTTCGATAAACAGTGTGATTTAAGATATTTGTGCATTCGAGCTATCAGCGTTCAATAACGTTTTATTGAACAAACACCCATGAAATAGATCGTAGTGACATTGAAATACGAGCGAGTGCAGTGTTAACTATAAAATATTTTACGAAGTTTGTTGAATTTATTTTTGCAGTGTTAGGTTTCTCTTGTAGTAGGATTGTCAGGGATGTCGAAAAAGTAGTTTTTAAAAGTCATGGCGACCATGATGCTACTTACTTGCTTTTAAAATGCCTATTTAAAAAAAAATTAGTTTATAATAAAACATGTGTGTCTATCAAAGAAAATAAATATTTAAAACTCCAAAACTTAACACAAAGTTCGTCGTTTGTTTTTTCGTCGTTCGTACGTTCGTCGTTCCACAAAGTATTTCTTGAAGCTTAAGGGGCCGTAAAACCTCAAATACATATTTTTTTAACAACGATTTCACACATTAGTACTTGATTTATCGGTCCCAAAAAATATATGTAGAAAGTAGATTATAGTAGGGGTACTTTTATAAACTATATTCCATTGAAAAAATCGTAAAGTGAATTTAGTAGTTTTTACTGATGTGCAAACCAATAATAAACCTATAATCTTAAAACCTTATAAGAATTAATTTATTGGTTATTAATTAAAAACGATATTTTTGTCAATAATTTCGATAATTTTCACTTTAAACTTCCAGCGTACGTCTTCAAAATCAGTTACAGCGGCAAGATACTAACGCGTATACATCGGGTGCTTATATACGAGCTCATCTTACGATACGCGTTCTCCGTTCGAAAACTCATTTGGCCGGGGGCTATCAACTCACAACAGATGCGTTCGAAATTGATTCGCTTTGACGATTTTTGAACCGTACTTATCTGCTTTGGAGTCTTTTGAGCGCCAATATTCGTTGCAACCGATCGTATTTCGTGGATATCATATTACAATTTATCAGGATTCTGACATTACTTTTTAAAGTAAGTAATTTGTAGAATCCGATTTTTCAATCATCTATGCTGTATTTAAATGTGAAAATGTATATTATAAACTGAAGTTTAGTTTGTGATTGTTCATTTAATAACATCGATTTACGACATCTTTATCTATAAAAAATTGTGATTAGAAATACTTACAGCCATCGAATAAATAGTAAAAACATAATTATATTCAAAGGCCGTTAGTTGTTTTATTTTTAGATAGTTTTATTCTTAAAAAAATACCTACAATGAAGATATAAAAAATAAAAGAAATTAAACACATTTTTCGGATTACAGCACGTATATTATTAATAACTCAGGTCTTACTTCATAATTATTTAGTTTTTAATTTCGTCATTCCGTGACCACGGCACCTGGAAAGGTGTCGAAACGTTGGGAAATAAAAATACATATAAATTGAAACTAAATAATTGTAAAATAGTCACCTGTATTAATATTACACGCACTGTGATCCGTAAAAATTGTTTTATTTCTAATGATCTGTAAGCAAGGAAGTGTAAAAGTGTATATCAAAAAATATTATGTACCTATCTTGTCAATCATTTTGTTTACCCCAAAAGCGTTAACAAAATGGCACCCGTCGTTCCGAATATGATACTCATTTGTTCCTATTTGACCTCCCAATGTTTATCTTTAAAATGCGAACATTTCAGGAATACGGGCTTATTTTGTTTCTGTAAATAGCGCGAGGGAAAACAAAATAAATATTCTACGAATACGTCGAATTTACATGGCAGAAATCAAGACACAAAATGTTGTTACAGTCTAAATATTTCATTGGATTGTCTTGTCTAAGAGCAATGCTTTTAAAGTGTTATTTGACGATCTTCATTGTCGACTGGATTGTACACCAGTTTTCAAGGTGTCACCATCTCTGAGGTCCCGGGTTCAATCCCCGGCTGGGTCAAGTTAGAAAACGAACTTTTCTATAATGGTTCAGGTCTGGGTATTTATAATTCCACCGTTGTCTCTGATTTTTATAACACAAGAGCTTTAGCTACTTCGAAATCACATGAATATATTTGTGATGTTGTCTAATATTTATTTATTTATTTATCTAGACAGGCGATATTGAAAATACATTAAAGTTTTGCAAATATAGTAAAGTAAATATAAATAATTCAGCAAGCTGAGATAATATTACCGGATTTTCTTCAGACGCAGGGTTGTCTTTTGTCTTACCTGAACAAAATAATAATGGCAAAGTTAAGTATATCTTATCAAAACAAACTAAGACAACGGAATATTTTTAACATTTTAAGTGCTAAAAATAATCTTTAACACGCATTTTTTTTGTAAGTAAAGGCAATAATGATGATGAAGAAGATTGCGATGATTGCAGCGTACGAAAAAATTACACTGAGGGCTCCGTATATTTTTAGTGATTACAACAATTTTTTTATTCCTTAAAGGCCAACTCAAATCAGCCTGCCTAGCATGACCGATTTATATCGCGTGATATAGCGTTTTATCACGTTTAACTGTCAAAAAGACAAAGGAATTTGACAGTTGAGTGTCGATAAAATGCTATATCACGCGATATAAATCGGTCATGCTAGGCAGGCTGAGCCGTATCCACTACCGCCGTGGGTAGCGGTAATACCTAAGCGATATCCCGCCGGGTATTTGGTATGGCATTTTCACAGCTGTCGTGGGTACGCGCTACATACCGCGTACCCATTTGTATATCGCTTCCGGTACCGGTAGCGGATACCGCACAGATTTGAATAGGGCTTTGCTTGTACTTACTTCCTGCCAGGTGTCATGATTCTAGGTCTAATGGGAGCCCGTAGGTTTTTTACACGACTGCAAAGAAAGGGTTATGTTTTTCGCGCGTATCTTGTAAAGAGTTGAAGTAAATATCAATTTTAAAAGAGTAGGTTGTTTCTCTAACCATCCCGTTAGGAACACCTCATATGTAAGTAAGTATGTTTGTTTGTATGTGTGTTTGTATGTAATATTTTTTATTACCTGATATCTTTCAAACGGCTGAATGGATTTCTGTTATTAAGATATCGTTAGATTTGTCTCGTCAGCCCAAGTGTTCTTAAGAAGGTGGCGTTATAAAAAAAAAACATACGTCGTGGAAAAAAAAATTCAGGCGGGTTTTTTAATTGTTTTATTTTTTTTTCATTTTTC
This sequence comes from Agriphila tristella, assembly GCA_928269145.1. Taxonomy (NCBI): domain Eukaryota; kingdom Metazoa; phylum Arthropoda; class Insecta; order Lepidoptera; family Crambidae; genus Agriphila; species Agriphila tristella. Next base: position 28,622,880 of record OV743432.1, on the reverse strand, counting down.
CATGATAATATAATGCGACATAAAAATGGTCGGAGTTTTGATAACGGTGACTTATGATTATTAAATTAAATTCAAGGGACCGCAACTCTTACACGTGTTTCTAATTTAAATCAATTCTAAGAAAAATAACGGGTTTGGCGCGAAAAAAACCTACACTTTCCGTTTAAAACGAATTAGCTAATCAAAGACGATGTACGGACCAGTATTACCTTTCCGGGAAATTAGGTTTTATGAATCACTAATCACTAAGGAATGTCGATATACTTCGATACACAACAATAGAGACTGCGCTGCGGTAACGCATGAACTCAAAGGTTCGTTTATATTTATATTCTACCAGCAATGATAGCGCAAAAAAGCAAAAAAGTTAATACGACAAAATTATTCATATAAGCGCAAGTGGATACTGTATAACCCCTTGAATATGACAATTTGTGGATATGGATCGTAAAACGGATCGGAGCCAGTGTAAGGATCCTTGCGATACGAACCAAACGATCCGTTCTCAAGACGCGTTCTAGGATCGTATCGATGGCAGGGATCGGGAGATGTGGGTAAAAGCCTTAAGTGTGGAGCATTCCGCATCCTTTTTAGGGTTCCGAACCCAAAGATTAAAAACGGGACCCTGTTACTAAACCTCACTGTCCATCTGTCTATCTGTCTGTCTATCTGTCAGTCTGTCTGTCTGTCACCAGGCTTTATCTCATGAACTGAGATAGCTAGACAGTTGGAATTTTCACAGATAATGTATTTCTGTTGCCGCTATAACAACAAATACTAAAAATAAAATAAAATAAATATTCAAGGGGGGCTCCCATATAACAAACGTGATTATTTTTTTGTCGTTTATGCTTTATATTAATAAAGACAACAGGTAGACAGTTGAATTTTTTACAGATGATGTATTTCTGTTGCCGCTATAACAAAAATTAATAAAAAGCGAATAAAATAAATACTTAAGGGGGGCTCCCATACAACAAACGTGATTTCTTTGCCGTTTTTTGGTACGGAACCCTTCGTGCGCGAGTCCGACTCGCACTTGGCCGGTTTTTTCAAATGTGATGATGATATAAAAAATTGTCCTTTTAATTTTAAAACGTGTTGATTCGTTACTCACGCACGGCACGATTGGCTGTGCGATTTAATCTCAGCAACATTACCAATTACATGAGCTGACTCAGCAAACACTGATGATGAATGAACTTTACACAGCGCAGATCAATTTACTCGTTACCGGCATATTTTTCGATGAAACGCGTACGTGCTTTTCAACTTTAAAGTCACGGCGAAGAATTAAAGTGTAATTTTTTTTTGCATTGTGATGACGTAACTTTGATATTCCGTATTCGTTTATGTGAACATCGGGCTGACCAACTAGCATAATATTATATACCTATATTTTCTATATATTTATACTGTGTATGATCTGATTAAACAGCAAACTGTGATTTCGTAAAGTCTTTAAGTGAAGATTTGGTGCTATTTACTTATCCTACTACCCAAAATTATAAATAGTGGAACAGGGTTTCAGGGCTTTCTTAATATATTAGGTAAATCAATATTTTTATACAATAACGTTATAAACAAAGCCTGACAAATGAAATACATATACAAGGATATACAATAGTTTAATAAAACATAAGGATTTTACTCATGACATGATAAAGTAAACAGAATCTAAATATTACGACAAACAAAACAGGCAAAGACATTCACGATAGACAAATGATTGAAAACGAAAACATTGTGACATATTCCTCCGGGGTATAAAGTAATATTTCTTCAGCTAATAAAGTCGCTAGTACCACATAAAACCCTTTTCCAGCCAAATCTTTTTATGACGAACAAGAACCTCACACGATATATCGCATAGAAACTTTGATCTTCCATTCCAAATCATAACGCGCATCAGACCTTTCGCATTTATTCGGGATCGCGTCCGCCATTTTGATATAAATGAAATAAGTTAACAAAATGTCGGTCGGACCCTATTATTGTAACAAACACAATTTATTGAGTTAAAGGATGTTTTAGGAAACACGAAAGTGTTTACCGGAGATTGTGAAAGGTTATTCTTGTGGTTTGTTTGTTTTGAGGTGATTGTTTTTAACAGTTTCGACCACGATCTACTCGATTTTAAAGTAACAAGAGAGTATTTAAATAAAATCCCGGCAGTAAAGCTGATACGTCTGAATAAACATCTATATCCGAAGTTATAAATAATGTGTTTGAATTTAATAGCTTCTTTAATTCCATTCCTTTTCCATTCCCGTTAAAAAAATCTATATTACTGACAACTAACATGCATATACACCGTCATTTTGTAGTCGTTTTAATTAACTTAAGGGTGTGTTGTACCAATGAAAATAATCATTTTCGCCCAAGAAACATGGGTCGAAAAACGACAAAAAAATTTGGGTCTCCCATACTAAGTAGACAGACTAGACAGCTAAAACATTTTATTAGTATGGGAAAGTCATTTTTTTTTGTCGTTTTTCTACCCATGTTTCTTTGGCAAAAATGTTTAGTACAGTTAGTAGAACACTCCCTTTAGTTAATTAAAACGACTACAAAATGACGGTGTATAGAAATTTTCAATCTTTTATTTGCAAAATAGTTGGGCAAACGTCACCTAAAACTATTCCAAATTTCGAGTTGATAGGTAGGGAGCATTAGCTAATATTTATTCTTTGGCATTAGTAGCTCTTGAGATATCCAGCTGTGACAGACAGAGTTGCACTAGGGTTCCTTTTTACAATTTTGGTATGGAACCCTACAACAATTTATACAATTTCTATTCCCCGCGATGGAATATATTTCTTCATTGCGGATGAATACTCGTAGGTACCTAAATAAATATTGGACAATATTTTTTTTTTGTAATCTGCTTGTAAGATTGAGATGTGATTTGTTATTCTGTAGATGATTTATTACTATGGTTTTTTCCTTACATCCCTATGGTAACGAATATAAGAAACTTATTTGCTTGAATGCATGCAACACATAGGTACAACTGGAAAAATATAATTGTACGATGACTACGATGTAGACATGTTTCGCAATAGCTTAGGATACCCTCATCACAGGAGTAAACGCATTTGTATGCAACGTGCTGATGTAACTTGTACAAAAGTGGTATATTTTTTACATTATTTTGACATTGAAAACTTTTATTTTAAATGAGATTAATCTTAATTTTGTTTTTTATTGCATTGCATGATTATTATTTGAGATTTGTAGAGTGTATTTCATGACTTCGACGACAAAACTGCGCATAACACGATCGCGACAACTTGTTACTGCCGCTACCGTGGTTGCGACAGAAGACTACTGCGCATATCGTCATAGCGACAGAACTCTACTGCGGTGCACCTTACTCCGATATAACGCTACTTCGACAATTCTTCTATGCGACACGGCTCGCCTCAGCGACAATTATTTTATGCTGTGGAAATGCTGTGGTTGGCGAATGGCAATGTGACGATTGCATTTGAGTAGGGTTGTCAACTTTTTTGCATCAAATATAGTATGTTTAACATTTTATTATTTATAAATATAGTAGATGGCGAAAAAAATAAAAAATATGTAAGTAGTAGGTTTAAAATAGATATTGTTTTAAATTGAAAATTCAAAGGAGAAATGTTTATATATTTTTATTTATTAAAATATAATTTAAGTAAATCTGTTAAGGTGGTTAGTGTTTGTTTTTCACATAATTTCAGTAAATCTGTTTTAGGTAGTAAGATGAACAACTTTTACTATGGGACCAACTCTGAAATCGTGAAATAAAATCAGCTGTTTCAAACATTTTGATATTTTTGTTATTATTTTTTGGATGAAACATCTGTTTTTTTTTGCGATTTCCCATAGTAGAGAGTTGGTCCCATAGTAAAAGTTGTTCAGTTTGATAGTTCCTATCTACCATATTCGGCATGTGGGGTATTTTTGTAACACGTTGTATAGTAGACATACAGTCAGTAATTTTATAATACGAGGTCTACATCATTTAAATCAGTAAGTATATAATTTATATTAAATTGTTTTAAATCGAAAATTCAAGGGACAAATGTTTATTTATATTATTTTACAAAATATAGTTTAAGTAAATCTGTTATACCACTGAAAGTGGTGCTCTCAGAGGTTTTTATTTGATGAGTTGTTAACAGAAAATGATTTTAATAAAACTTTACGTGTAATTTTTAAGGGCCATGTTCTAGTATTTTTAGAAGGTATCACTTTATTCCTTCGTAGTCATACATAGAAGTAGATAGCACTTTTAGCAGTTTTTCTATCTACTTCTAGCAGTGACTACGAAGGAATGGAATGATACAGTTTAAAAAATACTAGACCATGGGCCCTAAACACCACGTAAATTTTTAATAAACTTGTGTATGTATTAGAATTACAATATTAAATAAAATTCACCGCAGCGCCACTTTCGGTCATACAACCTCCTTAATATTTGTTTTATTTTTAAAATTATGTATATTTGTAAGATCAAAATAAAGAAAACATTTTTATTTCATTTATAGCTATAAACATGTCGTTTTTTTATTATTATTCATATTTTTTTATGATTTTCTTAAATAATTTAAGTAATACTGTTTAGATTTTTTGGTATTTTATAAATACGTAATTTTTTCTGTTAAATTAAGATTATAATAAAGAAAAAAATTGTGTTTTGTTAAGTACATCATTTAAAATCGTTTTTATATAGTGATAATTTCGGTATAAAGATTTTTATTTAATTAAAATTATGTGTGTAAGTTGTAGTATTTCTATCGTCTTTAATCTAAAAAAGCTGTAAGGTTGTATAAACAGTTCGTATCCTTATTAATAATGTAATACTCATTTCATTTCATTGCATGAAAGGCTTTTATTTTGACTGTTATCAGCATAATTAAATTAAATCAATAGACAAATAGGTTCCACAAAAAGTTTAGTCTATATATATAACATTCAAAGTCTTGACTGACTGACTGACTGACTGAGTGAGATATCAACGCACAGCCCAAACCGCTGAACCTATAGACTTGAAATTTTGCACACAGATACCTTATACAGTGTAAGCATCCACTAAGGAAGGATTTTTGAAAATTCCATCCCTAAGGGGACGAAATAAGGGATGAAAGTTTGTATGAAAATCCCTCAGTTTTAAAAAAAATAAAAAAAAATAAAAATTCATTTATTACAGTAATCTTAAGTACAAAAATTGCTGAGACTTCCCTGTAAGTAATCTAAAGACACTTGTATTGGGAATGACCCGCTACTTTCCTTTGGATAACAGTAGATTACAAAATAAAATAAGTAAATTACAAAATAGAAAAGGCAAACAAACAATCAAATTACAATAGGTATGCATGTTTAGTGGGGTAGGTAGTAAAAATCTAGCTAAGAGATATCATGAGCGCGTGTACGTGTGTGTGTGTGTGTGTGTGTGTGTGTGTGTGTGTGTGTGTGTGTGTGTGTGTGTGTGTGTGTGTGTGTGTGTGTGTGTGTGTGTGTGTGTGTGTAGTTAAGCGATTCTAGTAAAGAGATCTTCGACTTCGAGATAAGTAAGCGTTCCTAGCCATAGCGTTAGACATTTTTTACACATATATAGATGCATAGGATAAATTTTAAGTATTTTGTTAAGTTTATTATATATAAATACTGATTGGGATGGGTACTGTCTTCTAGCAAAAGCAGTACGAACCGGGGGTAGGGGGGCGACAATATCATTTCTTCTTTTTCTTTGAATTGATTCTCTGAACGGTATGGATTTATGGAATTTTAGGGTCAGGTTAAGTATATATAATTTCCGAACTGAAAGAAGTTTACTAATTTTGTATAGGCTGTCTGTACAGAATCTGAAAGGTTTGGAGTACATAACTTTTATCAGAGATCTTTGTGCCCTTTCAGTTTTGAAGCTAGAATCTTCAAATTTTGTGTTTAGACTGATGATTGAAAATAAATAAATAAGTGTCTCAGCGTTTTTCAAAATTCTACTCCCGAAGGGGTGAAAAGGGGGATGAAGTTGTGTTTAGAATCTAACGCAACGTATATTGTTATTGGTAGAACTTCAACCCCTATGGGGATGAATTGGGGGTGCAATGGGGTAAATAAACCTAAAAATAGATATGGATGTCGTTATTGGGGTTTTCTGGGATGACGATTGCGAAAAAAACATTTATTTTTAAGTCCAACACGGTGGACATGATTTAATTCCTAAAGGGGTGAAAATGGGGTTCAAATTTTGTATGGAAAAAGAATATAAAATAGACAGTACAACTTTAAACTTAAACGAAGGAGCACGTCTAAAAATAAATAGACAAACATATATTTTGTGATTTTGTAAATCAAGCCCTTAGGGGGTAAATGGGGTAAGTAAGTAAAAATCGATATGGATGTCGTTCTTGAGGTTTCATGGGATGGTGATTGCGAAAATAACATTTATTTTGAAGTCCAACACGGTGGACATGATTCAGGACATGATTCGGGAAGCGGAACGGGAACGGGAACGGGAACGGGAACGGGAACGGGAACGGGAACGGGAACGGGAACGGGAACGGGAACGGGAACGGGAACGGGAACGGGAACGGGAACGGGAACGGGAACGGGAACGGGAACGGGAACGGGAACGGGAACGGGAACGGGAACGGGAACGGGAACGGGAACGGGAACGGGAACGGGAACGGGAACGGGAACGGGAACGGGAACGGGAACGGGAACGGGAACGGGAACGGGAACGGGAACGGGAACGGGAACGGGAACGGGAACGGGAACGGGAACGGGAACGGGAACGGGAACGGGAACGGGAACGGGAACGGGAACGGGAACGGGAACGGGAACGGGAACGGGAACGGGAACGGGAACGGGAACGGGAACGGGAACGGGAACGGGAACGGGAACGGGAACGGGAACGGGAACGGGAACGGGAACGGGAACGGGAACGGGAACGGGAACGGGAACGGGAACCCAATTCTGATTATTGTATTAAACTAGCTTCCGCCCGCGACTTCGTCCGCGTGGATATTAGAGAAAATCCTTAGGAAACCTTCAACCAGGTTCCGACCAGCCGTTTTTACGCGATTAGGCGGGTCCCCACCAAGCGAGCAGCCTCGTGCGAGGCCCGCCACACACGGCAAACGTCTTGCCTCGCGAGGCAGCGCGCTTGGTGGGGACCCACCTGATCGCGTAAAAACGGCTGGTCGGAACCTGGTTGAAGGTTTCCGAAGGATTTTCTCTAATATCCACGCGGACGAAGTCGCGGGCGGAAGCTAGTGTCAGTATAAGAACCTACTGGGGTTGCCAACCCTACTATACACCGTCATTTTGTAGTCGTTTTAATTAACTTAAGGGTGTGTTGTACCAATGAAACTAAACATTTTTGCCCAAGAAACATGGGTCAAAAAACGACAAAAAATGTTGGTCCTCCCATACTAACTAGACAGCTAAAACATTGTATTTGTATGGGAAAGTCCAAAATTTTTGTCGTTTTTCGACCCATGTTTCTTTGGCAAAAATGATTATTTTCATTAGTAAAGCACTCCCTTAAGTTAATTAAAATGACTACAAAATGACGGTGTATAATATATGTCGGAGCGTGAGCGCCGTGCTGCCCGTGATTATTGGAACTCCTAGCGCCATCTATTGAGTTTAGTCGTAACTATCAAGTCGGAAACGTCAAGTGGCTTACTTGGGTAAGGTCGACACAGCGAGTGTTTAATCTGTGCAGCGAGCGATGTCATTGTCAATGACATAGTTTGAGAGTTGATAGTTTAACGTGTGACAGTTGACAGATTTGATGTTTGTCAGTTTGACAGTTGACAGTCTTGACGTTTCCGGAGGCGGGAAAATGTGAAGAGCGCGATCTGTGGGTAGTCTGTAAAAAGATTCCGTGACTGGCAGCCGTAGTGAACGGTCGTGAGTGGAATTCGCCTCGCTGTGTCGAACTTGCCGCGTTTACCGACTTGAATCCGTGTGAATCTGTTCGATCATCCGTTATTTTGAGCTAACTTGATGTTGATTGTAAGAATAGAGTTGTGCCTTGTAAAGAAACTATTATTTTGTGCTTAGCGGAGAATAACCTTATCCTGACGACACCCCGCTCGCCTCCTGACTCCGTCATATAATACTATCCTACTTTAAGAGAAAAAATTAAACAAAATAATGCATACCAAAGCTGAAAAAAAAACGATCTATTTTAAACCTACTACTTATATATTTTTGATTTTTTCGCCATCTACTAAATTTATAAATAATAAAATGTTAAACATACTATATTTGATGCAAAAAAGTTGACAACCCTACTCAAATGCAATCGTCACATTGCCATTCGCCAACCACAGCATTTCCACAGCATAAAATAATTGTCGCTGAGGCGAGCCGTGTCGCATAGAAGAATTGTCGAAGTAGCGTTATATCGGAGTAAGGTGCACCGCAGTAGAGTTCTGTCGCTATGACGATATGCGCAGTAGTCTTCTGTCGCAACCACGGTAGCGGCAGTAACAAGTTGTCGCGATCGTGTTATGCGCAGTTTTGTCGTCGAAGTCATAAAATACACTCAGATTTGTATTTTTGATACATTTTAGACGAAACCTTACTAGATCTATTGTAATAAAATAACTATTATTTGACTGGACTTGCTTGCGTATTGGAGTATTCTGTAAAACTGTAAGTTTTTTGTATATAATAAATAAATAAAATGGGTTATGGTCCATAATTTCTTTATTTTAGCACCAAATCTAAATTTACCTAAAATTCACGATCCATAAACATTACCCACTAATTTCAAGTAGGCACATTCTCGAGGAAACTTCGTGTGGTACGTAAAACTTTAAGAAGCCAAGTTCGACGTGAAACGGTTTCAAAGCTATGGACGTTTTATACGCAAACATGAAAGAATTTCTGAGTAACTATTTCCAGAAACTTGAAAGAGACTTTCGTATGATTTATTCGTGATAGATTGAGACCAATTCTAACTTGGAAGGTTTTCCATATTTATAAAGGTCGGAGGAAAAGTGTCATTTGTTTTTCATAGAGTTAGAATTCTATTTTTTTATAGGTGAGCGAAACATTTAAAACTAAATCCATTCTTTACCGTATCTACAGTGTGCTTGATAATAACGTGACCGGCATATTTTTTAATTTTAGTATGCAGCTTATAAAACTAAATATTAGGCTGAATAGAACAATCATTTTTCTAAAATGCTTTGTAAAAAAACATAAGTTTTCCCATGATTTCTGGATTTTGCAAGAGGATAATGACCCTAAATACCGAAGTCGGCTCTGCACTACTTGGAAAGCGGAACATGGTATTGATTTGTTGGATTGGCTCTCACAGACCACTGATGGCAATCCAATTAAAAATATTTGGGCGTAGATGAAGCCTACACTAAGGGCAACAAATGCAGTAACCGTCGCTGATCTTACTCGTGAACTGAAATCCTTGTGGAGGTTTTTAAGGTCTTTACTGAAAAATTGGCGAAAAGTTTGCCGCAAAGTTGCCAAGCGATTATGGACAATAATGGAGATTGGACGCCGTATTAATATTGAAGCATCAAACAGCAATAAATAACTTAATTGATTATATATTTTTCGTTTGATATTTTTAAGGTTTTCATTAAAATTTGCCGGTCACGCTCTTTTCGTACCTAGTGTAAGTAAAGTTTTTGCTATTTCTGTTTTAATAAACTAGGTTTTAAAAGTATATACCTTTACCAAGTCCACTATACTCGTGAATACTGATCTATTAGTTCCTCTCAATTAAGTTCACGAACTGACAGATGATAATTCCAATAAAAATAAATAATAATGACACTTCACCGATCACCCGTGAATACACTGAATAATCGGCGACAATCAAGTAATTGGATAATTATAATGTGAATTTAACATCGAGCTTGCGGTTCGGAACCGACCACTGCTTGTTAAATTCAGGGATTCGATTTCATATCTATTACAATATCGTGACATTAATTAATTTAAGAGGTTGATAGGTATGCCAAATAGTTAGGCAGTATGCTTTAAAATATTATTTATCACAACTTCAAAAAAGCCATTGTATCCGTTGTTATGTCTTTTTCTCTCTCTTATTGCCTTTTGGCTTAAGAAACAGTAAGTAATAAATAAACTCATGCGAATGACTCACCTTAATGACAACTCAAGGGGAAATAAATAAACACTTAACGTACAGTCTACAGCAAACTACAGTTTTATTGAAATACGGTTGATTCTATACAATACTAAACATCAAACGTTGTAATCGCAGATCTGCCAATTTACTCGGTGATTGGACACGAAGAAAAACGAAGCTATGAATCTAATCTTTTTCCCAAGGGGTTATTTTAAAAGGTTAAACTTAAAACTACTCGCAGAGCGTTATGTGGGTAAGAATTGCCTGCCCTCGAATATCAGAAATGTGGTAATTAATCTAACATAAATCTAGCTCGTAGGTTGGTACTCGAAGTACGGATAGCTGGATTCTTATACTTCGGTTAGTTTAAGGGTTAAAAAGATTTGAGAGTTAACTGGTACCTATTAGAATATCTCGCAGCGAGTCTGTTTAGTAGAGAAACGCTTCGATGGCTGCTTTCTATTAATTATGCCTCGGAGCCGTGGGTGAGAAACCAAAGTCCGGTTTATTTCAACTTTTTCCGCTTAACTGGGTTTGAATGGACGACAGAGCAGTGGTTGTCTCGTGGCTGGATACGTACGCCACTCTTCACCTGGAATGGTGTGCACAAAAACCATAATTTAACAACGTCGGCCTTAAATGGACTACAACTATTCCATGACGGGGGGGACCCTGCAGCGAATAGCAGAACTGAGGGAAATCTATTCTTGTATGTTCATTCTGACAATAAATATTACTGATCTCTGACTTTTCTGTTAAACTATCCCCTTCACAGCAGACTAATCTACTCAAATCGAATTGAGACATAGAAACATACCGTAGCTCTCAACTTACAAAGTCTCTTTTCACATGAAAAGAACTGAAATTGAAAGTAATAAATAGATAGAGACCCCTTGCAGTAAATACTAGATAATGGATAGCAATAAATTTTGATATACCTGCGGCTCCTTGATAACAATATATTTTATATGGTTTAGAATCCGGTCAATCAGTATTCCTCCTTCGATCGGATATCACGACACGAATTAGAACTCTTCTCGGCGGCTTTTATTAGCCAAAACCCTCTGTAAATAACGAATATGATGATAAAAATAAATTTCAAATTCTCACACTGCCAACAGCTGAATGTCTAGGAATTCACAAATAGGTACCTTGGCGAAATTCTATTGTGCCGACGAAAATTACAATGAATAGCTGCAAGATATTATTTAAATCAGGAACAATTACGAATCCAATAACTTTAACAGCGTTATAAAATCAAATTCCTTCCAACCGAAAAATTTTGTATCATATGAATGAATCACAGCTGATATTCGCTGCGTTCCAAGTCTCGCGCCATCACGACGCATTCCGACTTCCTACACTTGATCACTCGTCGATGCGCGTGGACTGGACTGACATCGCGCCGCCGAAAGCGACTTCAATCGGATCGGACTTCCCGCAAACACGGTCAAACAACCTACGACATTACGGACAAAAAAAAATACCATTTCAGTTCAAAAGCAGGCCTTAAACACGACTGCTTAAGGCCTGCTTTCACACTAACCTTTGGGATCTAGTATGAAAGGTAAACAATTGAATAAAAATCCTTGCGATAAGGGCTCATCGCAAAGGCCCCTGAAGTGGGCGAAGGACGACCATAAGAAATACGATCTTAATCTTTCTTTTTTTTTTTTTTTTTTTTTTATAAGTCGATGCCGCGAATTTTGAACGGACTTTTTACGGAAATAAGGAAAAGGACATGAGGCATACTGCCAAAAAATAAATTTTATCATTAATGGAAACAAACTACCAACAAAACTTCCCCTTTAAGGGAAATCGACAAAACAGCAAAAAAACCACGCTACACCGTATAGTTCTCGTAGTTCGTAGCGTAACTAACAAAACAAAATGATGGAAATGATTTCGAATACAGCAGGTTATACAGTGTAGGAAAGGAAGGTAGTGGACTAAATTCTCAGTTGACGAAACTTTAAACTAAGATAAAGTTAGTGCATATCATTAATCAAACGTATTTTGTAAATTATCAAAAAAACAACAAGTCAGCACAATATTTTGGGTTGACATCGCGTCGGAAGTGCGGTAAGCCAAACATTTTCACTTTTCTGTGACTTTTCATTCTAATATTAGCATAGTTACATGTCGGTTTTGCTGTAGGTAGGATTCTATTTATCTTTCTTTTAACCTCAAATTCGTAAAAAAAAATTAAATCTTTTTTAAAATCATTTTGTTATAATACCGTTAGAATTTTATTAACAGTTTTATTAAATACTAGCGGCAGCCCGCGGTTTCACCAGCGTGGTTCCCGTTCCTGTGGGAATATCGGGATATAAAGTATTCTATGTTTTAATCAAGGCTGTCTCCTATCTGTGTGCCAAATTCCAACCAAATCCATTCAGTAGTTTTTGCGTGATTGAGGAACAAACATTCAAACATCCAAACCCACAAACTTTCACATTTATAATAAAGTAGGATATAGATAAAGTCCTGAACCAATTCTGATAAGGAAATCTGATAAAAAACACAACAGAGTATAAACAGTTTTTTAAAAGTTGTTTTTTTTTCCTTTTCAGAAACTTTTTTATTGTTCTTCATTACTTCATTTTAATAAGTATTTAAATAGTTAAAACTGTGCTTGTTTTTAATAATTAAAAATTACTTCTATTAAAGAATTGCAGAGTATCTAACGAGAAAGTAAAAAGTTTACTGCCATGGATTTCATCCTTACTTTCAAATTCCTCCAAGTTTGGAATCCCTATATATATTTGCTGTCTCAAACTAAGTTTAGGGTTGATTTTGCTTTGCGATGGTCATTTTTTATGTCGGATAGAAACCGGTGGGCTATATTTTTAAGTTGTAAATAGCAATGCTATTTTCAAGTTAATGCGTTAAATTCGTTAGAAACTGAAAGTGTAAGAAAAAGTAAATTTTGTGTCGACGTTTTGTCCCTTTAAAAGTGATTAATACTTGTAAATCGACAACACCGCAGAAATGATTAGAGAGAAATGATTTTTGAACTATGCTTCTAAAAATCACGCACTATCAAACAACTTAAGTTTGATATTTAAAAAGAAATAGACAAATTACTATGTTAATATTAATTAAATTTAGATTTTTAGCAGTCAAGTCGCAGGTTAATCGAAAAATATATATATAGATTCTATGGGATCCCTTGTTTTCGCATAATGGTTTTATACCTAATTTGATTTGGCATAACAGATTTGGCATATTATTTTGTCATAATAATACTTTGGCATAATTGTTTTTTGGCATACTATTTATGTAAGCATAATAATCATTTAGACTAATTTGTTTTCGCATAATGTTATTAGGCATATTGTCTATTCGCCTAATATTATTTAGACATAAAAATAAAAAACAATCAGAATAAATATTTACACGAACTTATTTATTTTCTTGCAAAAGGGGTTGGTATGTATTAAAATGCCAAAAATTCATAACACACACGACCGAAATATCGACGTATAAAACACCTTTTTTCAAAATACCGAAAATCCTGAATATCGATATCCAATAAACCGTAACTTAAAAGATCGATTATTAAATGACCGATAGTTCGAAATCTCGAATGTTAAAATGCCGATTATTCAAAATCCTAAAAGTCTGTTTAAGTTTATTAGGTGCGACGACGAGCGAGCGTAGCGAGCGAGGAGGAGGTTAAGTTTCATTGCGGCCTACAACGCACGAGCCGAGCGAGCGAAGCGAGCGTACCGCGGCAGCGGCCGGCGAAGTGCCAGAACCGACCTGCTGGCATGTAACTCTCAATTAACCTTCAGTTTTTAAGCTGCGGGATTTAGTATTTTAGTTAAAATGTCCTTCCGTGATTTTAAACGTACGGCCAAACAACCGTTCGACCATTTGATTTTCGGTGTTTCGTCCATGGGTCTTGTAAAATTCGGTCTTTTCTACTTCGGTATTGTAAATACATACCCCTAGCTAGCCATGCATGAGACAAACAATTTTTATATTTATTTCAAGTGTAAATTTTCAGCAATAGCTTTTAAATGTGCAAGTTTCGAAGTGTATTCATTTTTTGTTTATAAAAATATGCGTTATGTTTAAATTTATTCTAAAGAATAATTATGCTTAAACATGATTATGCCTAATGTAGTTATGCCTAAAAAAAATATGCATAACCTGTTATGACTAATTAATATTATGCGTAAACATCATTCGGCGAAATCATATTATGCTATGACAAATTATGCCTTAAAATTTTATGCAAATACATAGGGAACCAGATTCTATAGTACATTTTAGTTTTTTCGCTGCAAGCCGTCGCTCGTTATTGACTCAAAGTAAAAAATACCCTTTATATTCGATTCAAACATCTTTCCAGATGTCTTTCTAGATAAAGGCGACTATGTGAAAATTTACATATTTATATTATAACACAAGAAGTTTATTTTCAAACTACGAATACCGTAGATTTTGCTACGTCGTAGCATCTTGCCCGTAGCAGCTACGACGTAGCTCTTGACGACTGTAGAAATTAGTACACATTTACCTTGTTATGTATAATTTTAAAGAAACATATTTTTTAAATTTACATTTGATCTTTTATAGTTTGAACCCTAAACGATTCATAAAAAATGAGCTAATTAAATAATATTATTCCTTACTCATTATAATAATAATTTATTTATTTTATTTATAAATATGAATGTAATGTCTGAAAACAATATATTTATTTATTTGTTAATACCTTCTATCTGAAAAAACTAATAAGTTTATTGCGGCCATTTTTAAACGACTTCAAAAAAGGAGGAGGCTCTCAATTCGATTGTATATTTTTTTATTGTTGTCTGCGCATATTTTCGACATTAGTAGACCGATTATGATGGTTCTTTTTTGTTTGATTAAATTTTCTTGCGAGATGATCCCATTTATTTATTTTTTAAATAGGTTTAGCAGTTTTCAAGTTATCTTGAAAATACTAAGATTTTGCCTTAATTGACGACTTTGTTAATTTATGAACCAAGTAAGATTTTTTTTTTGGAAAAGGGATACCATCACTTTAGTCCTTTTAATTTCATTAACATTGGACCTTGGATTTTGTCGATATTCAAGGGAACTCCTCAAACTCAAATAGGATATGTAGAGTGATTGAGATATTGGTAGGTTTATGACAATCCAAACTAACCGAGCTATGTCTGCGACGTTCTGGGATAGACTTGGACTACGAAGGCACAACAACTCCTTAAAACAAACAGCGTGAATTTGTAAGTTGAGTTATGGGCATTTTGAAATACATTAAGTTAAAAAATATTACACGCTGTTAACTTACTACAAAAAAATTGAAAATAAAAATCTTTAAAAAAAAGAAAAACCTCCTTCAAAAACCTAAAAATAAAAGCAGCTTCAAAATCAAATAGCTCTTAAAAGAAAGAAATAATATTAAAATTACCGATACGCATTGCCATTTTAATAAAAAACCGGCCAAGTGCGAGTCGGACTCACGCACAAAGGGTTCCGTATCAAAAACGGTAAAAAAAATCACGTTTGTTGTATGGGAGCCCCCCTTAAATATTTTAGTATTCTGTTTTTAGTATTTGTTGTTATAGCGGCAACAGAAATACATCATCTGTGAAAATTTCAACTGTCTAGCTATGTTCATGAGATACAGCCTGGTGACAGACAGACAGACAGACAGACAGACAGACAGCCAGACAGACAGACAGACGGACAGCGGAGTCTTAGTAATAGGATCCCGTTTTTACCCTTTGGGTACGGAACCCTAAAAACGTCTAATGAAGTCTGGTTGGGATTTGAGAGAAAAAAAGTTGTCCTCCATCCAGCCCCATCCGACATCAATAGACGTTTTTTATTAAAAATGAAATGCGTATTAGTGACTTTAATATTATTTCTTGCTTTTTGAGCTATTTCATTTTGAAACTGTTTTTATTTTTAGGTTTCTGAATGAGGTTTTTCTTTTCTATAAAGCTTTTTTCTTGTCAGCTAAATGACATCATAATGGGTAGGGTAAAAGAATTGACGATTAAAAAATGCTTATAACGTGAGCTACGAAAAAAATATATTTTCATTCATTTAAATTAATAACATAGAAAATTAACATTAGAATAATTCCCTAGAAATTATAAATAAATGGGAACCTGAATTAGAGATATGAAATCTGATAACATTTAAACAGAAAATTGAAATGGAAATACGTTAATTTCGTGTGTAATTTCGTCTTATCCAAATGAGTGAGTATTTACGATTTTAATTACTAGATTCAAGCTAGATTCCACCCGTGCAGGTAGTTTTCTAATGGTGAAAGAGTTTTATTTAGATGAGTTATATCACTTACGGCTGTGGCTCAGGGACCTGAAGTGGATCTTGGCTTCCAACAAATAGAGTACGCTATTTCTTTCTACTAAGTGCCAGCTCTGAGCAATCTGTGGCTTCTGACTCGGTGAGATCTTAGGAGACCTGATCTGCCCAGCGGTAACTGGGTCTACCAATTGGGTGGCGCATCGTAGAGACATCCACCTATCTTTTCACTGCTCGATCCATCCCCACTCAAATGGCGTGCCTATTATTTCTCCCAAGATGATAAGAGCGCAAACTAGGTCTTCTATTTCCTTGTTTTCCCTCACGCGCCAGGTCCCATCGTTCCTTTTAACATGTCCTAAAATCTTCCAGAAGATCTTTCTCTTTTCCATTAATAGCATGTTTTCTTCTTTTAAGGTTAGCGTCCATGCTTCAGATACGTACTATGGGCAACAGCGACGCTTAACCAGTTAGCAACAAAATTCGTGTGCGCGCGTATCGCCCTGCACGAACTAAACGTATGGTTGTGACGGCGCGGCGTGCAAGCGATTTTGACCTTAGCAGTGGTTAAGCTGTTGCCCATGGTACATTAAAATTAGGCTGATCATTGATATATATCTTAGTTTGCCAGCTTATGAGTTCGGGCGCTCGGACCGTATGTAAAACGCTTATTCCGAAATAAGAGTTGGAATATTCCATTGCTTAATTAATTGACAAGTGATCTAGGTCCCAAAAAAAGGCAGGATCGTCAAGAAATCCTACTAATATTATAAATGTGAAAGTTTGTGGGTTTGGATGTTTGTTTCTCAATCATGCAAAAACTACTGAACGGATTTGGTTAAAATTTGGCACACAGATAGTAGATAGCCTAGATTAAAACATAGAATACTTTTTATTTCGATATTCCCACGGGAAAGGGAACCACGCAGGTGAAACCGCGGGCGGCCGCTAGTGCTTAAATAAATAAAATAAACCTTATAAACTGATAATGATTAAAATCTCAAACAGTATTTTTAACACAAAGTTTAAAGTGAGATCGGTCTAGCTTTGCTCTGGATTTGTTAATTAAACATCGTTAAAATAAGCTTAAACTAATTTGGACTAATTAATAACTGGTCTGAAGTATCTTGAAAGTTTGTTTTGGGTACGCAGCGAATAAAGTAAAGAGTATTTACTCAGATATCAAGAGCTGCTATAAAAGTTTTATGAAAATGAAGAAAATTGCGATCTAACAACCACAAGACAATAATATAATGTTCAAATAGGTCATATAAACATCTTGAATCACCCAAAAAGTAAATCATCATCTATAAACTTCTTGACAGAAAAGATTCGTTTCATTAGTTTCGTTTGATTCAAATTGAATAAAATGATAAATGATAAATTTATCTGTTAAATAAGTTTTTTGAAACCTATCTTGAACTACGAAACAAATTCACTGGTCATCACAAAAAATCGACCCACCCACACTTCACACGAAAACTCATGCTCATTGCTCAACTCATGCTCTAATCAAATTTTGAAGGAAACAAATTTTAACAACAAAAAGTCCGGACTTAAATCCTATAGAGCACAATGTGGGACATGTGGTACGATTATAATACTATTTGTTTCATTTAAAATATCAAAACATGAGCCCCGTGCAAAATGCATTGTTTACAACAGCGTATACATAAACTACGGATACATCAATGTGGCCATTGTTTTTAAATACGCGGCTCGTGTTTTGAGCATATATCGAGAGAAAAAACGTGCGTTAAAATACTCAATAGCGTAATTTGCCAATTGGAAATTTTTTTCGCTTGTCGACGGTACAAAATGCTACTAATACACAATACAAAATTATCTTACGAATTATACACGCGTTTTTTTCTCGTTATACGAGTACTGAACGATATAACCAAAACCACTACGTTATCATTTAGGTAACATGGTTTTTGTAACTCAGCCTCCTTAGCATGACCGACGAAACACCGTGATATAGATGAATAAATAATGAAAAATATTAGAAAAAATTGGCTCACCCGTAGCAACTTAGACGGGATACGAACCCGCACCCTTAGGATTCCGGCCCAATGCACTACCAATTATGCTACCAAGCCGCTGAGGGATGTGGCGAAATTTTCTAATACTTTCCACGCTTCCGCTGAAGATCAGCGCCATCTCACCAATGTGAAGAGAACTACTTCGACATTCGGTTGTAGCACCTTTGCAGATGCCAGACAATCAATTAAGGTGAAACAGTACAATTACTAACCCGTTACGGGATAATCCCGTCTAAGTTGCTACGGGTGAGCCGATTTTTTCTAATATTTTTCATTATTTATTCATCTTAATATAAAAATAGCATTGTGAATGCAAAAATCTAAAAGTTTAAAACCGTGATATAGCATTTTATCGACACTCAACTGTCAAAATCCTTTGTATTTCTGACAGTTAAACATGATAAAACGCTGTATAACGCGATATATATCGTGCTTTGATGGTCATGCTAAGGGGCCTGGTTTTGTTTAATCTTTGGTTTAGCTTTAGTATTCTCATTTGTCCAATATTAGCATCCTAGGCTTCCTAGGAATTAGTTTCAATAATTATTTTAACAAAACTTAAAGCGAATATTTTTCTGTAAATAAAATTGAAAGAGATCTGTTAGTTTTGGTTTCGTTGAAAGAGCGATTGGGCTCAAATGTGAGTGTGAGCATTTGCGGCGGGTGGTATTTCTTTTCATACAATGTTAAAAAATCTAGTCAGAGCTTTTGGCAGATATCGAAAAAAAAGGTGTCTTTTTTCTATTCTTTTTTTACCGATTTCCCTAGTAGAGGACAAAAGTGGGAGACAGCAGGAATAGGCATTTAATTCGCCGGTACCATTAGAAATGGTTAGTAAATATTAATAGCGATATTATTATTCCACATACAGTCAGATCCCAATATTTCCCAAATTAAGAAATAGTTCTTAACTTGTTATTGGAATGCCGATGAACCAACGATGCCCCAACATTATTTGGTGTATTATATCTTAATCGTTAGCAGAATATATTTTTTCTTATATATCTTATATATTTTTCTTGGTTATTACGTGAAATATATTGTATGACTAGCGGCCGCCCGCGACTTTGTCTGCGTGGACAGGAATAATTCGATCCCTCGGGAATAGTACTTTTTTCTGAATGAATGTACCTTATGTCCTTCTCTGTACTCCTGACAATGTGTATGCAAATTTTTAATATAAGTTAAGATAATAAAGTAATAATCTAAGCATAGTTATATTTTGACTGTTACTTATCTGTAATCTTCACTACATAGTATGAAACGAAGTCGCTTTCTCTGTCCCTATATCCCTATGTATGCTTAAATCTTTAAAACTACGCAACGGATTTTGATACGATTTTTTTAATAGATAGAGTGATCAAGAGGAAGGTTTATAAATGTATAATACATGGTGTCAAATTCCACACTACACCGAAGCGAAGTGAGGGCGGGTCGCTAGTAGTATATATAACAACTACCTATATACTGAAGCCTGCCTCAGGCAGGCAGCGCGTTTCGAGAGGAATGGGGACCCACCTAACGTAAAAACAGCTGATCGGATTTGGATGAAATTAAAACATATAATACTTTTTAACCTGGTTACAGGTATCTTAGAGATTTTTTCGAATGTTCACGCCAACGAAGCCGCGTGCGGAATGTGTTCCTATTAAAATAATTATTTGGCGTGCGACGCGAAAACTATTGATAACACACAAAAATAATGTAACTACTGTATGTTTATAGTTCTCATCATTACCCACAAAAAGGTTTTCGAGGCCATATGTCTAGCTATTATACTTAAGTCACAATAACAGCTTTTTTTAATTAGTCAATCAAAGCTGGGGTAAAAACGAAATATGACATCCTTATTCAACTTAATAATTTTCATAACCAATTTCCCTATTCCTGTGACCTTTTGTTTAGAAGTTACGAGGGTATACAAATCGTAAAAGTATGAAATAAGCGCGCTGCGAGTGAACATCCCTAAGTACTACAAATTCTTAAGTCCCTAGTAGACCAAGCTCCCGTTGCATGAAACCTTACCTCACAAGGTGGAAGAGCAGACATGTGTTGCAGTAATAGATATTACTTAGGAACACTGGATTTTAGTGGGTTGCCATCGCATATCCTGGAAGACCATTTTTTTTTCGTTTTCGTACCGCAATTTTACCGAAAATTACGTCATGAGGTGGAAGATCGAAATGTTTACCCATCGAAAGAGAAACATTTGGAGGTCATAACCCGCATGGGTTGCCAGCCCCTACCCTGGCAGGTTTCATGGTCAGTCAAGCTTATGGACTTAAAATTACTCAAAATTTTAATGCAAAAAGGTTTAATTTACAGTATAAGCATTAATATGTGGTCTTTAAAGGTGGGAATAAGAAAAAGTTAAAGATTCGAATCGAGGGCGGGTCGCTGGTTGTATTTCGTGAGCCACATACATATTCCTCAAGGGACAGCCAAAACATTACATAGTACAGACGCTAGGGATATTACTCAAAATATTTTTTATTTTTATAAAATTTTCCACACACAGAAAATACTTCGTTTCCGAGAAATGTATGTAAACGATATTTTTTAATCACTCACTGAAGATGGGTCATTTTGACTTTGCGATAGTAACAGCCTTTCTTACAAAGGAACTCAGCACAAAGGGAATAGACTAAGCTCCCATTGCATGAAACCTTACCTCACAAGGTGGAAGAGCAGAAATGTGTTGCAGTAATAGATATTACTTAGGAACACTGGATTTTAGTGGGTTGCCATCGCATATCCTGGAAGAACATATATTTTTTTTCGTTTTCGTACCGCAATTTTGACCAAAAATTACATCATGAGGTGGAAGATCGAAATGTTTACCCATCGAAAGAGAAACATTTGGAGGTCAAAACCCGCATGGGTTGCCAGCCCCTACCCTGGCAGGTTTCAAGGTCAGCCAAGTTTTATGAGGCCCAAAAATGGGGTCACTTACCTCATCAGGTGGAAAGATAAAATTGATGCAGATCGATAGCCCTCGACGTGCCATTCATGAATATATAGGGTTGCCTGCCTTCAGCCTGGCAGTTTTTCTGGTCAGCCACCTCAAACAATCTATATCAATATCTTGAAAAAACGAAAAAGTCATGTAAAGATGCTATGATCAAGGGCAAACCCTCATATTTAATTAAAGTCTACGCACTGGCAGCCTTGCGCCTATTATGGAGTTGAATTAATAGGGTAAATGCACCAGTTATGGACATTTTTCATTGGTATCTTCAAATATTGAAAAAAGTAATGTAGCTGTTTAACGTCATCAGGTGGCTCAATGAAACTGATGCAGATCGATAGCCGTAGACGTGCCGTTCATGAATATATCGGGTTGCCTGCCTTCAGCCAGGCAGTTTTTCTGGTCAGCCACCTCAAACTATCTATATCAATATCTTGGAATAACAAAAATGATATGATTCAGGGTAAATTTAATAGAAACCATGATATGAAATTAAAATCTACGCACTGACAGTCTTGCGAAGTATATTATGGTCTTAAAATAATAGGGTAAATGCACCAGTTGTGGGCATTTTCATTGGTATCTTCAAATATTGAAAAAAGTAATGTAGCCGTTTAAGTTCAACGTAATACCACGTTGGTGGTATTCGAAGTGAAAGGAGACGGAGACCCGGCCTTTTATGCTTAAGTTGTTTAATTTTTAATATGTGATTTTTGTGTGTTTTGTGACAGCTCAATGTCGGTTACCTTTCTTTAGATCGACTTTTGTGTTGGACTAATTTCATTTACCGACAACTTTTCGTCTATTTTCGTTTCGCCTTTTTTTACTTCGTCGAAATCACGTTTCCCACTGTATCAGTCGACCTAATATTAATTCGATTTATTTTGTTACTTCGACGTCTCATTTGGCCGAAAAACTTTTTACCGAGGTAATGTTCGTACGTTCGTTCGAAGTATTATATTCCTGAACATTCGTATACACCACTGATTTGTTTGCCATAATTTCAGTTCAACAAACGCCTTAAAAACTTGTAGCACACTATTTCCGATTTCTAATCTTCGTAGCGAGTCGTATTTTTTCTAATAAAATATTTAGTATTCTAATGTTATTAGTTGATTTCCAAAATCGTTTTAAACTGAAATCGGAAAAAATTTCGTGATGTTCTGAAAATTAATTATTTATTAATTTAAATTATTTTCTGTTTGACTCAATAAATATGCATGCAAAATAACTACCAACACTCGATTTTAGGTTAACTGATATTTTCTCAAATTTTATACGCATGCAACAAGCAAGCAGGCATGCAGCATGCATGCAGGCATGCAGCACGCAAGCAGGCATGCAGCACGCAAGCAGGCATGCAAGAAAGAATGCAGCATGCAAGAAAGAATGCAGCACCACCTCGCCTTAAGTTGATAATTTTATCTGAAAATAAATGTCATCGAACCACGTGAAGTGTGAAGCACGACCAGTGCGCAGAAGGTGGTAAATGAAACGTCAATGTTACAATTTAACAAGATATATTGAAAAAAAAAGGTCTCAGAGGGGGTACACAGATCTTCGTTTCGTGGTAGTCACCTTGCAGTATAAAAAGTACTTAGCTTAAATTTTGCCTAGGAGAGGCAGAAGTGCATGCGCGGCACGAGCGCTACGTTCGCTGGGGGAGCAGTTGGTTCAGCCTCAGCAGGAGGGTGTGCTCGGAGAAAAGTGGGTGCGCAGGCTCGGCGTGGGTGTTGCTCCGGGGTAGGCCGGAAGCAGCAGGTGGTGACTCGGGCAGGTAGGTGCCCGGAGGTGTGGAGGTAGGTGGCGCAGGAGGATCCGGTAGGGGAACTCCTGCCCGTAGATACGACCCCTAGCCGGGGGAACGCACAAAAACAGAGTTTAATTGAACTTAGGTAAAAGATTACAAGAAATAAGAAAATGAAAGGATTCCACGGATCCGTCGTATTTATAGCAAAAATAAGCTAAGAGAAACCGCTCGAAGAAACGTGAATAATCTAGAATGATTGCTCTTTTTCTATTGGTCGAGCTTGACGTAACGAAAATGGATGTCATTGAAGACAATGACATAATCTGTCACTATGTGACATTAACGTCGCGTTCCGAGTCGCGATTTGGAATAAGGCAGAGGTCAGAACTTCCCACATTCCACAGATGAAGTGAATGTAATGAATTTTTAAGAAAAATACGACAATAAGTATTAATTATAAGTGGTAGGTTTTTATTCAAATTCAAATTCAAAAATTATTTATTCAGTCTAGGCTGTTACAAGCACTTGTGAATGTCATAGAAGCTACGCCATCGGTTCGCAAACCCTAAGCGGGAGACCTTGTAACGAGAAGAACCGGCAAGAAACTCGTCAAGGGCTGCTTTTTTCTCCCTGTATATTTCATACAGAGTCGTCAACATTGAAAAATGAGCTCCACATTTAAAGTGAGGTCATTTTCCATCACAATAATTAACAAAAGTTTGCACACAATGGGTAGGTAGGTTGAAATTAAATACTACTAACTAAATACTACTAAGTAATGAGAGTAAATAACTTTCAACTAGTTGAGAAATCACTGTGTCTGCTACTCGAAAGTGCACCTAAGTAGGCAAAATTTACCAAAAAAAAACCACATGTTACAAGACATAAAAAATAATTAAAAAAAAATGCAATTCTTACAATTCAATATGCGTTAAGATAGGTACTCAGAAGCAGACCCTTTCCACTGGCAGCACCCGTTCACGAGCATGACGCATGGACCAGCCATCGCTTCGCTCAACCATATTTGAGGGAACGTAACGACCCGACCCACACGACACCACCGCAGAAATGATTAAAGAGAGCATGACATACTTAGGCTACCCATCCTAAGGCACCGAATTGAAAACTATTATCCTAAAGCTTTTCATAGGCCTTTACTTACAAAACTACTGAATATAGAAAGCAAAATGATTGCAATTAAAAAAAAATTAGAAATCAAAACAAGGTTTAGTTATTAATTTAAAATTTGAGTAAGAAGTGCCATACATATTGATAATATTAATCAGAAAAATAATATATATAAATATACGACGCCCTTAGTACAAGCAGACAGAAGCAGACCCATTCCCACTGGCAGCACCCGTTCACGAGCATGACGCATGAACCAGCCATCGCTTCGCTCAACCATATTTGAGGGAACGTAACGACCCGCCTCATACGACACCACCGCAGAAATGTTTAAAGTGAGCATGACATACTAAAGCTACTCGCATTAAGGCGTCGAGTCAAAAGCATACAATAAATTATAAGTAGGTAGGACAATTCTCTCAATTTCCACAAAGAATAGAAAAATCTACGACCAGGCTGTTTTATCAATTAAATAATCTTTAACGGTATAGTATCCTTTTTTGAGAAGACAATTTTTTACATGAGTCTTAAAGTTATCAAATGGTAAATCCAAAATATTACTTGGAATTTTATTATAAAACTTTATACCAAGACCTATGAAAGAACCACGAACTTTTTCTAATCTATACTGAGGCATTACAAGTTTGTCTTTGTTTCTGGTGTTCCGATTGTGCCAATCACTATGTTTTGTATATAAGTTAATATTGCGACGCACGAAAAGTATGCAGTTTAATATAAATTGAGATGCTGCTGTCAATATACCAATCTCTTTGAATCTATCCCTAAGAGATGTTCTAGAACTTAGTTGATAAATAGCTCTTATTGCTCGTTTTTGTAAAACAAAAATAGTATTTATATCGGCTGCTATCCCCCACAAAAGAATACAGTATGACATAATGCTATGAAAATAACTGAAATACACTAATCTGGCAGTTTCTACATCTGTTAACTGTCTAACTTTTCTAATGGCATAGGCAGCAGAGCTGAGCTTGCCCGCCAGAGTTGCTATATGCATATTCCATTGAAGTTTACTGTCAAGAGTAACACCCAAGAAAACTGTTGAATCGAGCAAATCTAATTTCTCATTATTGATTACAATTTCAGTGGGATTCGCCTGTACATTAGGTAAAGCGAATTTAACACATTTAGTTTTCTTAGCATTAAGCTGGAGATTATTTACATTAAACCAAGTAAGAACCTGCGAGAGTGCTTTGTTCACATCGTCAAAATCTGTTTTTTTCCTGTCAACTTTGAATATTAAAGAAGTATCATCTGCGAACAAAACAATATCACAGAACCTTTCTGCAAAAAAGGGAAGATCATTTATATATATTAAAAATAAGAAAGGGCCCAAAATGGAGCCTTGCGGAACTTTAGAAACCGTTACACTTGTAAGGGTCATATTTAATTACTTTACTTACTTAATAGGTGATTTTATTTGCTTTCGAAGAAGTTTTTTTATAACTGTAGGACTTTTAAATCCGGAGAAATTAATATTTTTCGAAAGGTCATCTAAAATAAAAAAAAAATTTAAAATGCCGGTCATTCCAACAGGAGAGGATCCCCTCTCCTCTTGAAATGACCGGCATCTGCCTTTCTATTGTCTAATTTCAAAATCTATCGCAATAGCTTTCAGGATGTAACACATTGATGCTTTTCTTTGGCACAAATAAAAACTTACTAAAGAAATGCAGCAATGTCTCACATCCATCTGTCAAATGAAAGCGATTGCGATAGATTTTTAAATTAGACAATTAGCCCCTGGATAGACCCCAACATGTGGGGGGTTTTGTGGATAAAATAAATCATATTATCTGCCTTTAAAAGCTCCGACATCGCTTACCAAACATATTGCATGATTCAAATTGGTCTTATATTAAAGCCAAAATATTTGATACATTGATCGAATGTTCTGTCTTAATTTATCGTGCATGTACAAAAAAATAAAACGATTATGAGTATTTTTGATATGGCAACACTCTGGAAACATCGAGTAAGTACCTAATCAAAAAATCGCTATCCATACAGTTTTCAAAGGGCGGAAAAGTCACTTTGAAATGTAAAAACGTCGCTGCATTTACCATAATTAGTTTCCTTTTTAAAAATTAAGAAAACTAAATATCAATTTGACTTCATATTTGGCATTGAGCTGTCACACAACACACAAAAATCACATATTAAAAAAGTGAACAGCTTAAGCATAAAAGTTCGGGTTACCTTTACTTAAAATACCACCAACGTGGTATCACGTTGAACTTACATTACTTTTTTTCAATTTTTGAAGATACCAATGAAAAATGCCCACAACTGGTGCATTTACCCTATTATTTTAAGACCATAATATACTTCGCAAGACTGTCAGTGCTTAGATTTTAATTTCATATCTTGGTTTCTATTAAATTTACCCTGAATCATATCATTTTTGTTATTCCAAGATATTGATATAGATAGTTTGAGGTGGCTGACCAGAAAAACTGCCTGGCTGAAGGCAGGAAACCCGATATATTCATGAACGGCACGTCTACGGCTATCGATCTGCATCAGTTTCATTGAGCCACCTGATGACGTTAAACAGCTACATTACTTTTTTCAATATTTGAAGATACCAATGAAAAATGTCCATAACTGGTGCATTTACCCTATTAATTCAACTCCATAATAGGCGCAAGGCTGCCAGTGCGTAGACTTTAATTAAATATGAGGGTTTGCCCTTGATCATAGCATCTTTACATGACTTTTTCGTTTTTTCAAGATATTGATATAGATTGTTTGAGGTGGCTGACCAGAAAAACTGCCAGGCTGAAGGCAGGCAACCCTATATATTCATGATTGGCACGTCGAGGGCTATCGATCTGCATCAATTTTATCTTTCCACCTGATGAGGTAAGTGACCCCATTTTTGGGCCTCATAAAACTTGGCTGACCTTGAAACCTGCCAGGGTAGGGGCTGGCAACCCATGCGGGTTTTGACCTCCAAATGTTTCTCTTTCGATGGGTAAACATTTCGATCTTCCACCTCATGATGTAATTTTTGGTCAAAATTGCGGTACGAAAACGAAAAAAAAAATATGTTCTTCCAGGATATGCGATGGCAACCCACTAAAATCCAGTGTTCCTAAGTAATATCTATTACTGCAACACATTTCTGCTCTTCCACCTTGTGAGGTAAGGTTTCATGCAATGGGAGCTTAGTCTAGAAGTTATATCGCAAGGCGCTTTCAGCGTTTTCCTTGTGATAAGTAACTTTAGCGGCATGATGGTGGCGCCATCTACGGGGTAATAACTTGTGATGAGTTTTGCACCGAAATAATGACAGTTGTTTTATCCTTCTCTGGTCTTATCACTATTAAGTAAATTAATTTACATAGCTAAGTAACATACGCTTAATAACACCAAAATTAAAACCGCTTTAGTATCAGTAAAAAGTGTTTTTGGCATGTCCCTTTTTTACCCACGACGGACGCAAAGAACAGAGGCGGTATAGGTATGGCGTTTAGGGTTAGAGGTTGTATGTTTGTTTGTATGTTTATCTATTACCATTTTCCTCGAAAACTACTGGGCCGATTACGATTCGGTTTTTTGCATTCAAAAGGTTTCATTTCAGAGCGTCTGCAGGTTTTAAGATATGTTTCCTGGTGCTTCGATTCACTTGGTATTTATTAAACAATCTATTTTGTTTGTTTTCATAAGACGCTCATGTAAGTTTAGTTGAATGTTTCCGGGTCTCCAAAATACAATTAAGTAATAAATATTTATTTAAGATAAATACTCAAAGAAAAATGACCATAAATCACAAATGCGCAGTTATAATTATTAGGATTGTTAAAATAAGAAAGTGATATTAAATTAACTCTATTTAGTAGCCAGAAGATAAGATCCTTATTATTTTGAGATTTTAAATTGTTGTGATTTGTTCGGAATCTTTTGCATTAACATGGTTTTATATTTTCATAATTTGTTATTTGGGCAAATATTTATTAGTATACATAATTACTATACTTACACTACTTACTAATTTTTCATTTATAGATTACTAATATTATAATTGCAAAAATGTATTTGTTTGTATATTTATGTTACGCATTTACGTCCTAACTACTTAACCGATTATTATAAAATTTTGCATGGTACACTTTGTCAGGGGTACAAAAAATTACATAGGGTACGCCCGACAGCATAGTAGTTAAACAGATAAAACGAAAACAACTCTTATTACGTACGGCATAAAAATGGTCTCAAGGTCAACATGCATAATACTGACGTGCTGTTGACTATACTATTCATCCAGAAAAATTACTGTTCAGGGGATAGAATAATAATTGCCCGTGCATAGAAATTCGTCTAAAGTATAAATAAAAGTCATAAATGAAATTCTAAAAAAGGTCATAAGGGTAAAGTTAGTTTGAATACTTTCAGCCAAATACATATTTCAAACAATACTCATCTTTCCCAATCCATAATCCCCACCAAAACCTTCACAAAAGTCGATTATGAAATTCCACTTTGTTATTTATTTATTAATTCTCGTACCATTCAAAATGGGTACAGAACTCCTTCGGGCGGAATCGCGTAATGGTAAAAGTTTCGCGTTGATAATCCTAAAGTAGGGCCCTCCTATTTTATTTCAGGGCAAGTTTAAATTCACTTAGTCGATGGTTAAGTGGTTCATATCTTTTTGAGGAGGTATAAGGTCTAAAAAGGCAAGATTGTGTATCTCAATTTAAGCTTAATTTTTACAAGATATTCATAAAATTAACATAATACATTTACAACATAGACTTATTTTTTCTTGTGGGTGTTTAAGTGCTGGGGTTAAAAATAATTAATGTTAGCTTTCTTTCTTTCATTATCAATTTGAAATCTGATTCAACTAAGAAAACTGCAGATGTTTCATAAATTAATGTCGCTATTTGTGTTTTCAAAGGATTACTATCCCCGTCACTCTTGGCGGCCATGATTTTAACCTCAAAAACGAAAAACAATTGTAAATTTTTCATATACCTAGACCCTATCTTATTGAAAATGATAATTCAATAATTAGTATATTAGATTACCTATTAGAATTTTCTTGTTTCATGACATTTTTAGTTGCGGATAACGTCAACGTGGATGTTAATGTGACAAGGTTCTCCAGCTCATTACCAATTGACGGGGATAATATTGCTACAAATCAATATAATGATTCATACACTAAAGTCTTTTTAAACCCCCTGGTGGGTTAAATTAATCGGTTTAAGGGAGGAATAACTTTGTTGGGATTATAAGCCCGTACGTAACCGATGTTTTGCGAGGGTCCAAACTAGAAAACAATAGAGAACTCGTGGGTAATCTGTTTAATATTTCGAACATGCGGTCAACCGCATTGTTATGTAGGTAAAGTTATAGTTAATTTCGAGTTGTTGATAGCCGAGAGCCTTCGCTTATAATTTTTAGGGTTCCGTATCTCAAAAGGAAAACACGGAACCCTTATATGATCACTTTGTTGTCCGTCTGTCTATCTGTCAAGACCCTTTATCTCGGGAATGCGTAGATGTATCGAGTTGAAATTAAAACCATATACTCAGGTCTACAGTCCCTTGAAACTGTGTCAAAATCTAACTTCTAGTTAACATAAAATAATATACGGCCGTTATGCCACAAAAAACATAATATTTCGACACTTTCGAGGGAATCAAATTCAATAGGGTACTTCCCGTTGACCAAGAACTGTGAAATTTGGCAAGTTATATCGTATCCCTAACAAGTAAAGGGAAAAATCTAAAAACTGTATTTTTAATATCCTTACTACTGGGGCACGGGCCTTCCTTATGGGTGGATAAGGAGGACGGACCATAACCAACCACGCAGGCCCAATGCAGATTGGTGGGTGTTAACGACTGCAAACGCACCTGGGACCAACGGCTTAACGTGCCTTTCGAAGCACGAAGGAGCTCGAGATAATACATTTTTGGTCACCCATCCCATGACCGGCCCTTGCGAAAGTCGCTTAATCTCCACAATCGCTGGGCCAGGCGCTAAACCACTGCGCCAACGAGCTCCTTTCCTTTCCTTTCCTTTTCTACTTAATATGTACCAACTCGGTAAACTTTCATCAAAGTATCAAGCAAACAACTTCCCCTAGAAAGCTACAAATAAACCTAAGATCCATTCAAAAGGTCGCAGCCAAGATCGGTGCTTATCCGAGTCTTCATCTTCGGGGCTTAACAAAGGCTTCTCATAATCTGCGCCTATCGTCGAATAAAAGACTAATTAAGTCAACACCACTCGCGGAGGGTTAACCTTGGAGGAGATTGGCTTCGATCTGCTGTGTTTTAACCTTAGTGTTTAAGGCTACATTCATACGATAACGCACGACCCAACCTCGACCCGAACTCAACTCAAACTCAACTCGAACTCAACTCAACCGGAGCCCACTCCATGAAATTCAGCGCTTACAATTTTGAGTTTATGACACATAAATAAGCTCCGTATATTTTGTCGATGCAACTCCACACGCCTCAAGCTCAATCCAAACTCAACTCAAACTCAACCCAAACACAACCCAAGCTCAACTCAAACTCAAATAAAACTCAACCCGAACTCACTTCAAACTCACCTGAACATTACACAGGAGATTATTAATGTGTCATAAGACTCAAAATTGTAAGCGATGTATTTCAAGGTGGGCTGCGGTTGAGGTGAGTTTGAGTTGAGTTTGGGTCGTGTGTTATCGTTTGAACGCAGTCTATTGTACACTATAGGTCCCGTAAATACTACAAAACGCGTAAGAATATCATAAGTGCAGACGGTCGCAGACTGCCGTAATGTTCAAAAGACATTTCGAATGCAATATAAAACTGCCTCTGTGGTTTATTATCAAAATCATACAAACCATATAAGGATAGAGCGCGTCGTTGGTTATATTTTTCTTAAGTAGAGCGTTAGTAAATATAATAAATTCAACAAATTTCCATGCATACGCAGTGTATGAGGTAAAAAATTGTGCGCTGTTGGAAAAGGCGTAAAAAGCGTAAAATCTAAAAAGAGTTTCTAGTAACATTATAAATTTACCAAAAGAACGTTTTTGTCGCTTGTAAACCAAAATTTTGGGATGAATAGAAAGTGATGGAGATACTAAAATAGTATACAAAGTGTTACAAAAATACGATGAATCCCGAAAATGGTAGTTATGGCCCATCAAACTGAACAAACAACAGGATCAACTCTGAAATCGGGAATAAAAACAGCTGTTTCATATATTTTGATATTTTCATTATTATTTTTTGTATGAAACAGCTGAATTTTTCAGCTATTATTTTCAGAGTTGGTCCCATAGTAAAGGTTATTCACTTTGATGGTCCCTATCTACCATATTTGGCATCACACTTTTTTTATAACACGTTGTATATTCTAGAATACCAATAAATACCATGGCTTGCTCTGTATCAAAATGTATTTATTTTGATCTTCAACAGTGAACAAAATATTTAAGCAAACATTGAATCTCAAAAACACTCAATCTCAGCGAGAAAAAATGTACGAGAAAGGTCGTTCATCATATTTTTAACAACTGTTATTAATGAATAGGTCCTCCCTATTGGGTATTGCAAACTAAACGAATGTCAGACAAGTGTTGAGATTGCGATCCCGCGGGAAATCTGCGGGATCGTTGCCGATTGGCGGGATCCAGTTTGAAGCGGAACAATCTTTTATACGCTGGTGTTTTTTAAAAAAAGTTCATAATTCAATTTATGAGAACTAAGAAGCTTAAGATAAAATTCACATGCTACATCTATAGATTAGCTTAAAAGATTCTTTTAAAATAAAGAATCAAAGATACCAAAGATAGACAACTTATTTTGAGTTTAAGTGAATTATTTTGGTTCATTGATTCAATATTGCTAAGTTCCGGTAGGTAAAAAAATGTTACCTTCACATAATTGAATATTGCACGTTGATATTAATCAAAGAATGGCGTACTCCATTTTTTCTCCATGCTACACAGTTCAGCACCACTACATAGTAAAAATTTACAAAGTCGCTTTCTCTGTCCCTATATCCCTATGTATGCTTAAGTCTTTAAGATTACGCAATGGATTTTGATGCGGTTTTTTTAATAGATAGAGTGATTCAAGAGAAAGGTTTATCTGTATAATACATGGTGTCAAATTCCACACTACACCGAAGCGAAGGGAGGGCGGGTCGCTAGTAATAATATAAAAAAGAAAATATTAAGTTTTCATTATTCAGTTGTTAAAAATGTTGGTAATTCCAACAATCACTTGATATCAAGAGAGATAAAGGTCTAGAAAGTAAGTATTTTATTCCAATGTAGAGTGGGCGGTAAAATGTAGAGAATTTATTTTCTAAACTACTGTTCTTTTACCGAAAACCGCCCTTGAAACACGACACCAAAATCCTTAATCAAAGTCATTCTTAATGGATTTAGCAATTAATGCGGCGTGGGTTTACTTGATGTTGTAGACAATTGAACATAAATATTACATTAGTACATTACCTAAGTCAACACGTAATCAACTAGTCACAAGCTACATTAATACTAGTGAATTTCTATGCGTAGATTTATACAGGGTAGAAAAAAGAACCTTAAATATTAATGTTGGCAAATTTTACTGTAAGGAAACATTCCTTTGTTTAAAAAAACTGCGTTCAACGATTTTTCAAAAATCTCTTGTCTCAGGTACAATTGGACGGACAAATGTACTTTTTTTATATTTCTTGGGTCTGCCCTTAATTTAAGATACTATGTTATACAGAAGATAGAAATTGATGGAACATAAGTAGTTAAGTGTTCGAACATATTTATTTTTAGTCATATTTGTATTATAAATTATGTCTATTATTTGTGAATGTAAATTACAAAGACGAGCTTGACAATTAACGTTTCTGTAACAGCGTATACATAATAAATCTGTATATACCTAATTACCCACTTGATTTGATTAATTAAAATTTCACGAAAACAGCAAATATTTCGTTCTTCTCTTTCTCTAAGTCGTCGCGTTCACAGATTTTACTTTAAAAAGTCGCCAACCGTTTCAAGTGCTTTTTTGTACCAACATCCGGAGTAGATTTAGGAGAGCTGTACAACATTTTTATGACGTCATAACCGCGAATGTCCGACAAGCTTACAGCATTAAAAATTTGCCACTTTTATTCGTACAACGCATTTGTTTTGTTTTTATTACACCGCTCACGCGTTTGCTGCCTGTTACATTTTATTTCGATGGCATAATAGATACTTTTACTTTCATATGCAATATTATTGTGAATAAAACTTAATCTGTCTCATTCAGAGTGCGTTCGTTAAACTGGGGTGCAAGACTCTTCTAACAAAACCTGGTTTTGTGCTTAGATCCCAGACTAGTTTATTTATTGCTTACATTTTTCATATGAAAAGA
This sequence comes from Agriphila tristella, assembly GCA_928269145.1. Lineage (NCBI taxonomy): Eukaryota > Metazoa > Arthropoda > Insecta > Lepidoptera > Crambidae > Agriphila > Agriphila tristella. Next base: position 28,589,177 of record OV743432.1, on the reverse strand, counting down.
TATTAGGGTAAATAAATATAATCTTAATAAAAATACAATTCCATTACAAGCACTTTATTAAAGATAAATACCTACATAACATTTGGTACCATTGTCAGACCACCACTCATCTATTGCCAAATTATTGTGCAACACAGCATGTATGACCTGTATAATTTAGGTTTTGTCAGCATATTTTCAAATAATTCTTCGTATTTCCTAATTTCATCTAGTTCCTGCATTTTCTGTAAATTATAGGTTACAAAAGAGCATTAAACTACCCATAAACCACCCTTAAACTTACTCCCAAGCAGGTTTAAATGATAATGTAAAATTCCGCTCGTAAACCACCCATAGACGTGTGTTAAATGTTAAACTGTCACTCTGAATACGATTTGCACTAACATAGCGTTAGCCCGCAGTCTAATGTCATGCTAACTTTAGCACCAGTTTAACGAACGCACTCTGAATAAGACAGAATGAGTTTTTATACATGAACTTGTGTCGGTAATTGTAACAAAAACCTAAGCTGTTTTTCACTGGATAGATTATTTAATAATCTAATGTTATGAGCAAAATTGAATACAAGTTACGCTCAAAAAACAAACAAAAATTATAGAATCAAAAGGAAACATTTTAAAATTTATTATATATCGTACATTTAATTTGATTTATTATTCATTGAAAAACGATGAGATAGGTATTGAAAAGCTGATAAAACAGTTGTATTTTAATGTTTTTTCTGTTATTATCAAAAGAAATAGATAGCTAGCACCATCTTTAAATTTAATTTACGTCTCTGATAGGATAGCGGCTGAAAATTAATTTTAAGAAAAAAGTTAATTGAGTAAGGTTTAATACAATGCTTATAAGTAAAACTAATCTACGAGTTACATTCTATCTCGTTATCCTTAATAATATTATGAATGCGAAAGTTCATTAGTTTGTTTTTTTTTGTTTATTTGTTACGTCTTAACTATTGAACCGATCATTATGAAATTTTGCATACACGTTGTTAGGGATATTGAAAAGGACATAGGGTACCTTACATCCAGACAAAACGTACAGTTCCCGACGAACGATAGCCAAAAAACTGTCCACGCAGACGAAGTCGCGTGCATATGCTAGTTTTCATTAATAAAATAAAATAATGAAGTTTATTTTAGACTTCGAGGGTCCATAAATGTTTAGTAACAAACAGGTTACACACTATGTTAGTAAATTAAATTACAAAATTATAATAATGAAAACAAGAAACACCTTTTAACATATTTGACATGCAAATCGGTGAACCTTGCATATATATAGCCTCTCTAATAACATCGGGCAGAAAGCTTCAAAAAAGGCCTTCAAATATTTTTTACAAAGCTGGAATTAAAAGTGAAGGAGAAGCATTAAGTACTTCTTGTCTTGTTGGCATAAACCAACAATAACGAAACTCAAACCTCAGCACGTTTTGTACTTGCTGACTTAGTCTTTCAACCCTTCGCTGACTTGTCAGTCAGATATACAATGTTTACCTTGCCTACCAGACTTTGAGTAAATGGACTTTACCCTCCACTGGAAGGGTCATTTTTTAGCCATGTCCCTTTTTAAGTTGAAGGAAGACATGTCTACGAATTAATATCACATTACAGTATGCCACATTCGATGCTGTGATTTTGATGTGTTATGTAGACAAGACACATTATACAACAAAACTGATAAAATACCTACTGCCTTTTTATTTGATGAATTTGGATTTCATAACTATTACATCTTGATTGTCATTACAGCCCACAGACCATACAATAAATACTATCTATACATATAATAAAACAAAAGATTCTAAATGTTTGTGCGCAAATAACTCAAAAACAGAGAATTTGAGCAGATTTTGATGGGATTTTCACAGTTTGGTAGCATAGGGTCTAACTTAAAACCTAAGCTATGTTTCATCTAATTCGGGTGGGTAGAACCTGGGAGACAGCTTGAACTCTCCGTAGTACTAGATTTCATACACTAAGGAGATCATTTAAACTGGTCGCCTTAATGTTAAATCGCTGGCAAAAGGGATACCTACCTGGGGATTTTTCTATTGTCTACGCCACCATAAAGAAATTTCTCTACCGTGTCCACGCGGACGATTTCGCGGGCGGAGGCTACCCAGAATAAGATAGCCTCCGCCCCTAAAAAAATAGGGGCCACCATATGGTTTTCCATACAAACGAGCTAATTTCTAAACCGGAAAATATTATTTTTCTATTATTTATTTTCGGAACATTCAGCTAAAATGACGACCATAGGAGGACTATTTTCACACGCTATTGTTTTATACATTTTGTCGAAAATTTCTAGTTGGTCCCATTAAGTAAATTAATGGACACTCGCTAGCGGCGAGACGCGTACATTTTCACATAGGAAATAGAACACATTTGTAGTTAGATCTTAGTTTTAGAGTTCATTACTGGAATTACCTGTAACATTATCATTCGACGGAATGATTCAAATGGCTCCAAATGTCTGCTTTTAACAATCACTTTAATTGCATTGCATTTTTTTCATTTCAATATAAAAATGTTTAATGTGCGTAATTGCTAACATAAGAGCTAGTTACAAATACGATACCAAGGCAATACCAATCCAGATTTATTTTTTCCTATATTTTCTAAAGTTGTCTGGATGGTCGTAATTCTTTTATATTTTTATCAGTGCACCTGATTTCATTTATTAAACTGTCAATGTCTTATTTCATCTTATTCATCATCTGACGACACCCATTCTTAATCTCGAGGGAAAATGTTAAAGACAACGCGGCAAAACCGAAGGACCAAAAAGTTTTTCATTTAAAAATAGCATAAGCGACGTCATGTTAACGGGTGGCATTCCATCAATCAAAGGAACTGACATGACTGATAAGCCCCGGCCGCTCATTCGTTCGTTCGTTCGCTCGCCTGAAAAGATAATTTGCGCTGTATCGACGCGTAAAACTCTTGCCACAAACGTGATGATGGAAGGATGTATAATGTAAATTGATTTTGTCATTGTACAACAAATAATTTTGGGTAAGTAACAGAATGACTTTGACGTTTTTAGGTTCAGAAATAGAAGAGAGAGAGGGTCAATTCTAAAAGATAAAAATACTAAACTGTTGTACATGTTTAAGTGAAACGTAAAAGTAATTGTAGTAAGTTGTATGAAATTGAACTAAATTTAAAATTTTGCGTCATGGTACAATCATATTTTGCGCCAGGTCAATCTGAGAGACAATGGTTACGTGGTCTACTTACTGTACTAGTCATGTGAAATCAAACTCCCTGACTATCATATATTATCCGTAACAGTTCTTTTAAACTATGATGATTTTATTAATTTATCAACGCCCGAGTGGTCTCCGGGGACCGGACAACAATAAAAAAATCTATTGTATCTCGTTTTTGGGGCGTTGACGAGTTTAAAAATAACGTTCATTCATCTTTTTAACTTGAACTGTTTCGTTTGATAAAAGATACAAATCACAATAGAAATGCATTATAGTAATTTTGTAATGAGTGATGTCAGAAAAAAACATAGTTTTTAGGGTTCCGTACCCAAAGGGTAAAAACGGGACCCTATTACTAAGCCTCCGCTGTCCGTCTGTCTGTCTGTCTGTCACCAGGCTGTATCTCATGAACCGTGATAGATAGACAATTGAAATTCACAGATAATGTATTTCTGTTGCCGCTATAACAACAAATACTAAAAATAGAATAAACTAAATATTTAAGGGGGCTCCCATACAACAAACGTGAATTTTTTGCCGTTTTTTGCTTTATATTAATAACGACAACAGGTAGATAGTTGAAATATTCACAGATGATGTATTTCTGTTGCCACTATAACAACAATTACTAAAAACTGAATAAAATAAACATTTAAGGGGGGCTCCCATACAACAAACGTGTTATTTTTTTGCTGTTTTTTGGTACGGAACCCTTCGTGCGCGAGTCCGACTCGCACTTAGCCGGTTTTTGTAAGTTAAAGTGGCAACAAGATAGTACTGTAGATGACGTAAGCAGTGTTTATTAGTTAATTCAGAATGCCAGTTGTTTTAATTTTACGTTAAAGTAAGAACAATTAACAACTTAATTAAGGTAGAAGGTTTTTGATAGTTTTGATCTTAAATCATTAATCCACCTGACTACTATCGAATTTATCAATCAATTTAATGCGAGTTTCGACCAATTTCCACTGAAATATCGAATTTCAGTTACCTACCTAAAAGCTGTAAATTGTAATGCTTCAGTTAGTTTCTTGAGCTATCATCTTGGGTTACGTTAAATTTCAAACTGCTTCAAATTGATAGGATTATTTAGGAAGGTATTGGTACTGGAAAATTATTTAAATTGCTTCGTTGCAGTCAATTGATGAATTTTGAAGCTTAGATCTTAATGAGCTAAGACATGGGTCTCCAAACTTTTTGGCCTAAGGGCCGGACTGACTTTTCTACGAAGTCGCAAGGGCCAAAAAAAAGGACCTATACTTAGTTGGGGTGCCAGTTCGGAAGTCCAAAAATATCTGGAGCAAAATTTAAAATGTCGGGATTTCACGGTTGTTGTCGGGAGAAATAAATGTTTAAAATAAATATGTAATTTAAACGCCTGTATATAGTAAGAAAAGGGCTGCGCAGCGCGATTTTTAGTCAGTTTTATCCGGGCCGGATTGTTGGTCCTCGCGGGCCGGACCTGGCCCGCGGGCCGTAGTTTGGAGACCCCTGAGCTAAGAGATTGATCACTATGGATTAATGATTAATTATCTATGTAGATTAAAATAATGAATATTGTAGTAGCGTGCAAATTAAACTTCTGCTAGTAAACTTAACGTCTGTAGGATAAAATAGGATTGTTTCTTTTATAATAGTTTTGAACGCAATACTAATCTGAGTTGCAAGTTGCTAAATCAATCAATGAAAATATTATTTTCCTATGACCCTTTATTCTTTGCTTCTGTGAGTAATACAGACAAATGACGACTGTACTGCACTTTCAGTAGTGAAATGTTAGGTGGTTCAGTAGTTCATCTGGAAGCCAGCAATGGGGGGACTCCCCCCTGCTCCGCCCCACCTCATCGTTGCCCTGTCAACACGCGTTACTCCACTATAGAAATCATTACGATAAAGTAGCTTTGCTATTTTTCCTTGTTCTGTGTGCTACGCTTCCTTGAGTGTGCGAGCGTATTGGCAATAATAATTATGCGCGATGCAAACCAGACAAGAATTGCCAGGTCATCATACGAAATTCCTTCTATTCGGCGACCGCACTAAAGATTGAGATAAGTATGTACTAAAAAGATTGAAACTTATGAGTTTCAACAATATGTTGTTCATAGAACATGAAACTTAAGAAGCCGTCCACGACCGCTCTCTTGCTCGCACATTTCATGTTCTTTAAAAATAAAACCTTATTTACGGATTACAGCGCGTATATTGGTTAATTCAGGTGTTATTTTAGAATTTTTGAGTTTTGATTTGTTGGTTTTTTAGGTTTTCTGACGTTTCGACCCATTTTCAGGGGCCGTGGTCACGGGACGACTAAATTAAAAAGGCTGCTCATATTTTTATAAAAATTTCCGCTCGGAACTTTATAAAAATGAATTCAAGTTTATTTCATATTTCTCAAGATTACTTAAATCTGAGTGCGTAATTAAAGTAATTAAAAATATAAGATTATGGACATTTTAACATATTATTTCAGTTTTATGTTGCTGAACTACAAAAAGTTTTAATTTCTCTCAGTTTAAATAACTTTCATTGTGCGAGCGAGAGAAGGGCAAAGCGTGGGCTTAACTTTTAACTTTTTAACACTTTAGGTTTCGGCAACTTAAATCTTAACAAAGATAAATGGTGTTTTTAAGTTGGCGATCTTATTTCAAAGAGATAAAGTTAAATTTTGAAAATCATCGAGACTTCTTTTAACTGGCAAAGTTTATAGCATCGTCGAAACTAAAACAATAGCAAAAAGATTTGGAATCTAAAATTAACATATTTTCATCTTTTATGAATACAATAATTTCGTAGCCAACTTTGTCATTTATCATTATTTAAGCTTTAAATGAGCATTATGGGTTTCTTCTTAAATAATTTATTTGATTTTGTTGGTTATTTTTATTAGAATATAAGGATTTATAATAATTAAATATGAGGCAGAATACTAAACATGGTTAATTTATAAGTATTTTTAAAAAATGAATGAGTGTAGGTATCTCTTCCCTATGCTAATCAAGTATGATCAGTTAAGTTTCAACATTTAATTTGGTCAAGATATTGAGGTTTGTTTATGTCCAAAAATATTACTGATCATCATTCACAGAATTACACGCGCATAATCAAAAGAGACTATCTTGTTTGCCTACGTAAATAATGAAAATAATGAATCTACGCACGCGTCTTGCTATTTTTGTGATTTTGCCAATTAATTAAGAATTTTTTTCCGATATTTTCAAACTATTAATTTATTATTTTTAACTGCACATTCAGAAACGTGGTCTGATATACCCATTATTTTTTTAGATATACTTAAAAAACAAGGAGCAAGTTATCAACTCAATATTTTGTGTATAATGTGATTTATCAACTTAACTCGATATTCTTATAATAAAATAAATTAACTACGACTACTTGCAGAGTGAGGTCTAGAACAATCACACTAAGGCGTTTTATTGACTTAGCCTTTAATTAAATAAATAAACCTATCTTTGTCTTCGAGATAAGCGGATTACCTAAATCCAGAGATGAAGCTGCCTTCCTCATTCAAAACTCCCTAGTCAACGTACTTCTATCCTGAGACCCTATTTCGTAAACTAAACTACGATAATCGGAAGAGGTTCGTAACTTTATTAGCTCATGTTATGTACAATTTACACAGATCGGCGCATGAAGTAGCGCGTTTTACCATTGCCGACGGGCCGGTTTAATTTTTTTATGAAAATTGTGAAATTAAACTACCTATATAGACGCTGCAATTTTCTGTAGTAGAGGTAAAGAGCGACGACAGGGGTCTGTGTGAATCGTATATTAAGAGACTATTTTCCTTTGAGTTTCTTATCTTACTCAATATATAATTTCATAAAAATGCTGTTCAATTTTGAAATAAAACCAGAATATAGGTAGTTCTTTCAAAAACTTGTGAAATAAGATTTTAATGGGGTATTTACATAGGCGACTAAAGTCGCACAACTTTCTCCGAAAATCAACGAAACTCGCGAAAATCAACTGTGTAAATGGCAATTCGGCCTAGGCCGCAGCCCGCAGGTGCCTGAACAAAATTATCTGATCCGGTGGCCAGGAACTACGTCGCCTAAGTTACGCCATCACGTCTTGCGATTAAATTTTGGAAGCGACTTGTTTGCAATTTCAAATAACATATTATAACAGCTAAAATAACATACACTCTCAGATAAAATAACACCTTTTACTTTATAATTTATTTATCACAATTATAATAAATGAACCTTAACACCGTTTGTATTATTAGTCCACGAATACAGATAGTAACATTGCTTGCGATAGTTTATTAATTAATTAGTAATTACCTCCTTTGTTTTGTTTTGTTTTAATATTAATTCAATAATAATTAGTTTAATCTCTCTGTTAATCTGAACACCCAGTGTTAAATGTTGTCTTTTTTCCTTAATAAGTTATAATCTGAAGGGTGGAGTGAGCCTGGTGACTTGTTACACAGGGGGGTCTAGCCTCACCTAGTTCGGGCACCAGTTCTCTCCAATATTAGTTTGTCTAGCTTAGTTTATAACTTAATATAATTTACAACATGTAACTTTTTGGAGAGAAAATAAAGATTATTTTATTATTATTATTATTAATTTTGGCGTTGCTGTCGGCTGTGTAGGGCGTAACCTAGGTAACAATATGTAATAAGTAGTTCCAGTTTTGGCCATCGGTTTAGCTAATTTTCTTCAGTCACCTGCGGCCTAGGCCGAAATAGCGGAGAAAATAATAGCGGAGTTATCTTTAAGGATTTATTTACGTCACATTACGTCCAACCACAAAGCGGTGGCCAAATCAGAGGTGGCATTAGCCATGCTATTAGTAACCTTATCCTCGTACCTAGATGATGCGGCGAAAAACCTAATGAATATCATTAATCATTGCGGAATGGACGGAACCGTATACACTATATACATAGTCGAGGTGCCGTCAGTAAATTATGGGTACAGCCTGTAATATTTTGTTTGTTTATTTAAAAAAGATATAGTTTTTAATCGGGTAACAATAAATTCCCATTTTAGGTATCAAAAATAGTGAAAATATAACGTACTGAAATACTAAGTGGACCATGGACTGAGGGCGACCACAAATTTTGAAAATGGGTGACTTTAAAATAAAATTATTGTAAAAATCTGAGTAACTAGTTATTCAGAATGCACCGGGAAATACTTTAATTACCAAGCGACCAAATTTATATTTGGGCTACAACCTTAGGGCACACAAAACATTTAAAATTTGGATTTTTATTTCTTTTATTTATTTTCAGGAAATCTGAGGTTCTGCTTTGGAATTTAGTTTTGTTTTCCTTGGAACTAAATATCAATTTCCTCCTATTTTCAGTACATTCATTTTGCGATTTTCAAATTCCCCCTTTTTATCACCATTATGTCTTATCCCTTACTATAAATCTCAATCATTGTGTACATTTACTGGCAACATCCAACTGTGACTGGGCCAAATATCGCTGATGTGACGACTGGCATTTTTCGTAGGATATTAAGTTGATGGCTCGTCAACGTACAATAATAGATGTTTGTACATAAATTTGCCCGGCGCTAACAATTTTTGTCCTGATTAAGTGGGTATCGTTTGTTTGGGATGTCGAGTGTTGTTAGATGTCAGCTTTTAAGGAAGAATTTTACCAGGTTAAATTATACTCATCTAAGTTAGGTCTACTCGAATTACTGGACTTGTGTACAGCTTCTGATGATGCTTGTACAGGTGAAAATATACGTGTAGTAGTTGGTGATAAGTGCAAGATGTGTTGCTATCAGAATGTCTGCAGGTATATACAAGGTGTTTGGTAAAAGCCTTATAAAGCCGAATATGGTCGCTAGGGACCATCAAACTGAACAACATTTACTATGGGACCAACTCTGAAATCGCGAAAAAAAAATCTGCCGTTTCATACAAAAATTAATAACGAAAATATCATAATGTATGAAACAGCTGATTTTTTTTCGCGATTTCAGATTCAGAGTTGGTCCCATAGTAAAAGTTGTTCCGTTTGATGATTTCTATCTACCATATTCGGCTTTATAAAGCTTTTATCATACACCTTGTATATGTAAATGCATTTATTTGCCAGCGGGCATCATTAATTTGTTGTAAATAAGTTATTGCTTGATGCTTGAAAAAAAAACCTTATTCTCCAGTATCCCTGTATTCCCTGTCCTCCTACTTAAATGGACAAAATTCTAAGCGTTTGAACGCTACGCTTACTATTAAAGCTTTAAAGTAAGCAGTAAACTATAAAATTACGTGCCGTAAGCTTGTCAATTCCATACAATACATCAAAGTCTGTGATTTACGTAATTTGCAACGAGCGATTCAATTTTTTATCTCTATTGCTCATAGACATATAAAATGTTGGCCACTTGAGTAAGGGGGCTGATCCTATTAAAACATTCATCTGTACCCTCAGATTTTATTAGCCCTAGTTCCTCAAATCCTCAATACACTTGATTGTGCCCATCCTAAACGAGGTTAATCCCAAAGGATACCTCTTCGGAAGCTCAGGTGTTTCGTCTAATCTTAATCGGATCTTTTATACTCAATATTTTGTGAGACGACCCTTCATTTTTGTAGATTCCACTTACGGGAATTGAAGGAAACGTTTGATAGATTAACGGGTTAATAAATAATGTGGAAACAACGTAAAGAGTAAGGATAGGCATAAACATCAAACATAGCCTTTGTACCGTTGACCTTCGGACTATATAAATCTGAGGTATCTAAATAGAATTGAAGATATTTCTCGTCTGGCTTGTCCGCTCACTAGAACTTCATAAAATACTGTATTGAGGCAGTTGTATGATCGAAAGTGGCGCCCTCAGAGGTCTTATTTAATAAGTTAATAATAGAAAAAGATTTTAGTAATGTTTTACGTGGAGTTTTTAGGGCCCATGGTCTAGTATTTTTAGAAAGTATCACTACATGCCCTCGTAGTCATTCGTAGAAGTAGATAGAAAATGTGTAAAAAACAGCCACTTTTAGCAGTTTTGCTATCTAGGTACTTCTAGCAGTGACTACGAGGGAATGTAATGATACTTTCTAAAAATAATAGACTGTGGACCCTAAAAATTCCACGTTAAACATTATAAAAATTGTGCTTTAGAATTATAATATTAAATTAAATTCACCGCGGCGCCACTTTCACCTTAAATCTGACCGCTAGAAAAATAAAGAAAACAGTTCCAAATTAGCAGGTTATTTAGATTGTCGATATCTATAATATAAAGTACCAACCAGCTTTCGCCAGCGTGGACATTTAACAAAATCTCTAGGGTTCCTTCATCCAGGGTAAAAAGTATCTTGCATTTCTATCCATTTATAATACAGGTTGGAAACCATGTGTACCAAATTGCATCCAAACCATTTAATCTCGCGTGATTGAATAACAAACATTTAAACATCCAAACATAGAAAAATACAAACTTTCACATTTATATTAAAATTCCATTGATACTAGAAAAAAACGACTATTAACTCTGTTGCTCTAGGGGAAATTGAACCTACGACCTTTATTTGTCGACAAGTTAGCTAATAATTACTGAGCTACAGTTACAGAATACAGAAATTGTATCTGATGTGGATATCCTAAAGGGAGACCTGTGACTGAACGGGATCACGGGAAGCGCGGTCACGAAGTTTAGCCGCTGGCACCGACAGCAATAGCTGGATGGTGCTGTGGCCCCCTCCTGGCGAGCTTGCAATACGATCCACGTAAACCTCTACCATGAGTTGATGCAAACTGTTTTTGCTAACGAAAACTATCGGATATACTGGTCACAGTCAATGCGAGTGAAAGAGAGAAAACGATAATTTATGGTAGCGAAAACAATTCGTATCAACTCATGGTAGGCCTACTTTTCAACTGCTTACAGGCGGTGGATACGTAAAAAGCATTTTTTCACTGTATAAAAAGGGAGAGATCTAAATCCAGCAGTGGGCATGGTGCAGCTGATATGATATACTAACTCGATGTAAAATTATGCATAGGCACTCCTGCTGATTACTGACAAGGAAAAAACGAAAAAGCTAAAACAGAATCCGATAAGGGAAATAAAATTGAAATCTCCACACATACCGTACGGATGGCAGGATGTGACGTAACGTGTAATAAGGAATGAGCGCCATTCAATGTACAAGATTTTCATTATTTCTGAGAGCATCACGTTCGAAGGATGATAGCTTCGATAGATATTAAGATTGACAGATTATCCCGCAGCTCAGGAAATAATAGGAAAACGACTTCCTGGATTTATCTTATAAATAAAACTAATCATATTTTTGTCTTTCTAAACATACCTGAGTATTTTATTATACAATGTGTCACAAAATAACCCCTAATGCCAAATATGGTACCTAGGGATAGGGACCATCAAACTGAATAACTTATACTATGGACCAACTCTGAAACCGCCAAAAAATCAGCAAAAATCATGCAAAAATGAATAATTAATAATAATAATTTGCTAGTTGCTTTTATCTTAGTGAGCTAAAGTGCAATAAATTAATGAAAAACCTGCTTAAAAATATTAAAAATATTCTAAAACTATTCAAATCATTTCACCCATTTCGAAAAATGTTCAAAATTAGATGTACAATCTAGCTTTGAATAGATAACTGAACAGCCAATAGTACTGCTTTTAAAACTTCGTGGTGACATCTATTAGATTAAGTTATTTTTAAACAACATACAATTTGAGCTACTTTTTGCACAAACGCGGGGTCTACAGCTCACTGAGCCACTAGTTATATTTAAGACCTGTTTCACAATCAGAAAGTAAGTTCTGAGTAGCTTACTTGAAAGGCGATTTAACAGTAGTGATATGAAAAATATTTCAAATCATTTGTGAATTAGCTATTCAGAACTTTCTTTTTGATTGTGAGTGAAAAAGGCTCTTACTCTCAAAACTCCTACGAGGGTAGAATCCTTTAATAGCGAACTTATTTTAAATAAAGTTCATCTAATTTTGAACCTCCTATTTATTACTGAATGATTTCTGCAATTTACTATAACTGATATAATATCACAATGGTTGAAAATCATACAATTCACAAGCGTATATGTTGGTTGGGATCAATTGTTGTGAATAATCAGATTTTCTGCTTAGCAAAATAAGAGTGTGTTCTCACGTCGCAGGTAACTGAGGGTGAAGCGGCATCCAATCACCCGATACGACGTGTGTCGTGTGTTGACACCACTATTGAATTCGCAATGAGATTTACCCATTATTCCCTCGATATTTGACGGTTTGTTTGTTCTTATCACGGCTTATTGGAATCCCAAATAAGATTATTTCCGACCTATTTTAATATTCATATATGAAATCCGAGAACGTGTCTAATTTACTGTCTACGCTTGAGACATGTTTATTCATGAATGGGCTTTTTGATGTTAAGTACCTATGTTATATAAAACGTTATTATTTTTGAAGGTTCAAAGGCTTGGGAAAGTAATTATTGCGTCTATGAGACGAACTTTAATTAATTTCAGGTCTTAGCTCAAAAGCTGGCAATAAAACCACTAATTTATTACATTTTATTATAAGTCTTTCGCCGGGATCATAGATCAAAAGTGGCAATTTTAGTTTCGCAGGCGTATGATATAAGCTAGGATAAGCTGCTTATAGTCGGATGAATAGCAAATATTAATTATATCAAAATGTAATTTTGTTTTGTTAACAAATCCTCTCGAAGAAAAATCTTACTTTTTAACTTGTCACGACTATGAAAAACTTTTTTTAGATGTTATAGAATCAGGCGTTACCTTAACAAATCCATCATAACGCATGCACATTATTAAGCAATAACTTCCAAACAATAGATGGTAAAACATGCAATAAATCTGTGCACCGCCCGCCCGCCCTCAAATATGCACATACAAATATCTGCAGGTAGACATACTGAAAGCAATACACCTTGCCTTTATACCAAATACTCTTTCTACGGGGTAAAATTCGTGCATGGAGCATTTTTTCTTTAAATTCTTATACCTAAATTAGGTATTAAATTAAATACGTAAAATTCGTATTAAATACGAATCAATTTTCTTAACCCAGCAACAGAAAATGTTTTCGCAAAATATTAAAGGTTATGTAAGGTACGGACAACAAGAGTTCCGGACGCTGACTTTTTACTGTAAAAGGATCACGTCTAGACTTTTAGTAACTGATACGTTTGAAGATGAAGCACGTTTGGAAAAAATAGATTCTAGTCGGGGACTTTCATTCCATTTGCCTGACATTGAAGGCACGAAAAAAGAATTCAATTAAATAAAAATGTAGAGAGATCTAGATCTTCTAAGTGAAGAAGCAAAGGTTTGAGTTAATTTTCTTTTATTTGTGTGGGTAGTTCTTATTTCGTTGATAAGCTTGAGGATGTTAAGATCAGATTCTGTTTCGGGGAAATATTTTGTGTCAAATAGTTTCGTGTTTGTAGATTGCGAAGAAAATGTTGCTCCATTTTGTGAAGTACTTACCAAGTTTATATAAAATCCTACTAATATATTATAAATGTGAAACTTTATGGGTTTGGATGTTTAGATGTTTGTTCCTCAATCACGCAAAAACTACTAAATGGATTTGGTTTAAATTTGGCACACAGATAGTAAGCAGCCTAGATTAAAACATGGGATACTTTTTATCCCGATATTCCCACAGGAACGGGAACCACGCGGGTGAAACCGCGGGCGGCCGCTAGTATTGTATATTGTAAATGTTTATATTATGTGATTGAGAGTGTAAAATGTCTTTATTCAAATAATATACATAAAAAGTAAGCGCTTTTGAATAATCTATATTTTTCTACCAGCCGTTCCAGACTTTTTCAACTGATAAGAAGAAATTACCCAAACATCGTTTTATTCGACAATCTATTTTAATAGCAATACATTAAGACTGCTACCCAAACAGCGTTTTATTCGACAATATATTTTAATAGCTCTATTATACAACAGTTTAGTTATCTGATCGTCATCAAATACTCGTTGAGTTGTATGACTTCCATACATACGGGAAAAACGGTGCCTATTTTCGAATTCAAGGGAGCTTGAATCTTGTCTTTCTGTTCATAAATATTTGCAACATGTATATATATATAGGCAACACAAACTGTGCCGTATTATCTACACAAGTTACTTGAATTAAAGACTTAAGTTAAAGGTAAAAAGATTGCACACAGTGTTGCAAGAAAAGGACATTGAGAAAATCTAGAGAAACAGAGTAAACAAAATATCAGATCCATCAGTTTGAATTTATAAACTCGTAAACGCCTGGCAGGCAACACAAAAGATCTGCCATATCTACCCAAGTTCAAGCCGCCACTTCGAGTTTCACTACACCGAAGCTCCATAACACAAAACACGTCACATCGATAGCTTGATAGAAAAGTTCATGAGATCGAAAGTTTACATAATAAGTTTCGATGATCACACTGCAAGCAATCCACGATCTTGTTGAACCTCAAGAAGCCCTAAAAGAAACCCGATAATTTCACAATCAAAAGCAAACGCTCAGTGCCATGCCTCATTCCTATTCCAGAGCAAAAACAAAGCAAATAGTGTTGCCAACAATGGCATAGTAAAAACCACTCGAGCGGTTCGGTATTCCGCGGAAACAGCGAATTTGTGGCCGGGCTGGTTTCCGCTGAGAATTCTCGAGAAATACGGGTACTTGATTCTTTAAGTAAATACTAATTCTTCGCAAGGTTATTATAGTTTTGAACTAGTTTTTTTTTCCGTGGCCTATTTTAAATACGTCTTCTACTTAAGAGTCTTATTTCGACGTGTATTTTAGTGTTACTAATTTTATATTACTTATTCACCTCTCAAGCTTACGCGATCACCAAACATGAACGGATCTCTTGAACGAAAAACTCTTTTGAACGGATACGTACTAGCGCGCGTAATTAGTTGGTATTTGGTTAGATTTTTTATTTTCCCTACATTTCGGCACCTTTGCAGCTGCCGTGGTTGCGGAAAAATAAAAATTCAAACCAATTACCAAAGTACTTTCAGTAAAACCGCGCTAATATCCTTAAAAAAGTGTTTTATTGTATTACTTTCTTTGATACCGAGAGGCTTATAAAACAAAAATAAAAAAAAACAACTCAGACTTCAGGATAAACTGAAAAGTCTGAACGTTACAAATAAAAGTAAAGAAACTGAACCCTAAAATTCACCTCAAACATATTTAGTTAATATTTATTTAATTTTTTAACCGACTTCAAAAAAAGGAGGAGGTTCTCAAGTCGACGGTATTTTTTTTTTATTTTTTTTATGTATGTTTTAACATAGCTTCGCCAGTCGTTACCCGATTTGTACAATTCTTTTTTTATCTTAAAGAACATAGTTCGTGTGTGGTCCCATAAATTTTTTACAGAGATCTGGCCAGTAGTTTTTTCATAATCCTGAAAAATATCAACTATTTAGCTCGCCATCGCACGAGTTTTTATGGAATTTCGGACTTAACATCTTTGTTTATGAACCGATTTAGATGATTCTTTTTTTGTTTGAAAGGGTATACTTCAAGAGTGGTCACAATTTAATTTCATTGTTATTGGATTTCGAACTTCGAAGATACACAAGGGAACTCTTCAAAGTCAAATAGTATATGTAAAGTGATTTAGGTTTTGGTAAGTTTATGACAATCCAAAACAAACCAAATCATGGTCTGCAATGCAACGTTCTGGACTAGACTTGGACTACGAAGACACAACGGAACTCCTCAAAAACAAACAGCGTAAATTTGGAAATTGAGTTCTGGGCATTTTACCATTGAAAAAATTATACTATAAAGGTATGTAAATACCTACCACTAAAAAGTTGAAAATTGTTAAATAAAAAAAAGAAAAACCGCCTTCAAAAAACTGAAAACAAAAGCAGCTTAAAAATTATATACCTCCAAAAAGCAAGAAATAAATTCGAATCATTCGTTACACATATTAATATTAATAAAACACGTCTGATGAAGTCGGGTGGGGCTTTTAGAAAAAAATGAAGTTGTCCTCCAGCCCCACCCGACTTCAATAGACGTGTTTTATTAATATTGATATGTGTAACGAATGATTCGAATTTATTTCTTGCTTTTTAGAGGTATATAATTTTTAAGCTGCATTTGTTTTCAGTTTTTTTTAAGGCGGTTTTTCTTTTTTTTAAAAAGCTTTTTTTGTTTCAGAGAATTCAAAATATAACACTCATTCTACTTGTCCAAACAAAACGCAATAACAACAATTAACTCCACAAAAACAGTACAGTACTGACCCGCGCTGGACCAGCTGTTACGACTGTTGGCCACAACTGGCACCAACTGTGACCTACATTGGACGCAAGAAGACCGTTTGCAGCTAATGTCACTTTTTATAACTTTCTTCTAAACAGCATAGCGATGTAATTTACTTGGAACAAAGTGTATAACATTATGTAATGTTTAAGGTTACACTTGAGACAACGTTTACTGCAGCGTTAGGTGTTTAGCCATAGATATAATTATAAAACTAACTTTAGCCTGCAAGTCCGTCCACCGGGAATATTGTTTCCCATATTATATATTTTTTAATAATTATTTTTTAACATTTCTCAAAAGCTTATAAGATACTTAATATTTATTGAGTTTTTATTTTCCTATGAAAATCATTGGATGCAGATCTTATGTAAATGTACAAATAATATTAATTAAAAAAAAATATTGCAGGAAATCTCTTACAATAAAAATCTGGAAAGCCTTTTGTTATAGAGTAGCGAAACAAACGATTTTGTACTCCAAAAAGAATCTGTGATTTTTTCCCTGTTGGGCAGAATAGAGTAGATAATGTTCTCGCCCCGTAATGAAAAATGCTAGGTAAGTGTTCGGTGCAGGGTGCATGATAGGAAAACATGGTTTGCGCTGGCCATATTTTCATATCGAAAACGTAGAGTTGTAGCCACAAAAAAAAACATTACACAAGCTTAAGAGATTATCTAGTAGCTACAAGTATTAAATTGCGTATTAATGATTTTGTAAAAAAATTTAATATCATCAAAAACGTTTGTCACGGGTCATATTTTTGGCGTAAATAATAGCGGAAATGTATTGAATTCTACATCAAAATACACTTTAACGTACTGTGTAGTTGCTCCAATAACTTTTTTCAAGGATAATGTTGAAAAAACAACGAAAAACATCGCAAAAGTGCAGAAGTGAAGTTATTTTCCATACTCTTTACACGTAAAGAAAAAGCCAGAGACAAGTGAAAATTGCCAATTTAAATGAAGAACTCTAAGACCCGATTTCACCAACTACTTTAACAGCCGATTAATTTTTAACCATCTGATTTTGACATTTTCTCCATACATAAAAACGTCAAAAACAGACGGTTAAAACTTAATTCCCTGTTTTAGTGTTGGTGAACTTCTTCCTTAATGATTCTTTAGTATTAATCCGATCCAAGTACCTAATTACCTATTCATATTATTTTATTTATGTCCTGTGTTTATATTTACTTGCAATATATTTTTTTTACAAAAATAATATTCATTTTAACATTAGCTTTTTTTTATTCCAATAAAATTTCAGGATATTGACAATACTATACGGTAAATAGCAGGAGAACTAAAGTAATCGACATCGCTCGAAGGATTGTTCAGCTGAAGTGGCAGTGGGCTGGACATAGCGAGAAGAACCGATGGCCGTTGGGGCGGAAAGCTTCTGGAATGGCGACCGCGCACCGGACGAGGTTCCGTGGGTAGGCCCCCGACAAGGGGGTCGCGGTGCTCCGTTGGATGCGGGCAGCGCAGGACCGATCGTCGTGGAGATCCTTGGGGGAGGCCCAAGGCCCCAGCAGTGGGTGTCGTGCGGCTGATGTGATGATGATGATGATACGGTAAATGTAAAATGAATACTAAGTTTCATTTTCAAAATGCCGTTATCGATTTGACTAAATTATTTAAAAAATGTAATCAAAGTCGCTTCGCATGTAAGTAGCAACCAATTTCCTTTCAATGTGTTTGTTCTTTATTATTTTTCCATTACCGTGGCTGCGTTAAGGCTTTTGTGTAAAAGTTACTTGGTCATTTCGATAACCATCTAAAATTAGCTTTTGTTACCAACACAATGACACGATACTTAATCTGTTTAAATTAGGCTTTTTAGAGGCAAAGCTGTTCGCTTCATCCTGATTCCTGGAATAAGCTGTACGGATTTCAGGATATAAATTTTATTTAATATATATTTAAGTAACTTTGATTCGATTTGAATTTTTGGATTAATTTAGAAGTTAAGTGGCTTTGATTATTTATCTGTTTACGCATATCAACAACAAGCTTAGATTAACCATTAAAAACATAAAACGAAATAAAAACATCCACCTTCGTATTTGAAGTCGGTTTAAAATACGATGGAACGCGAGAGTGTAATTACATTATCTATTCATATCATTATCCTAACATAAATAGTTTAATACACCAAAAAATATTCGACTTTCCATACAAATGTCCGAACAGCTGATCGAGTTTTGTATGAAAAGTAAATTTTTTTTGGCTGTTTTCGGAAAAGTCGTCGTCGTTGTAATAACTGAAGTCATTTATGTCCTTTAATATCTTGCAGTATTGTCCACATATGTTTTAAAGCACAAAAAACATATTCAAAAAACAAATTAATATTTTTTGTTTCGATTTTCATTAATAAAGTTAGAAATCTAAATCTCGTTACGTATTATTAAACTTGTAAGTTCCGCGCACCCATTTTTCTCAGTTAACAGGCGACAACATAAATCTAGAGCTTTTCCTAGAAACAACTTCTACAGATACAATAAATTCTAGAAACCTGCTTCTAACATAAATATTATTAGTAGATACTAATTAAATCAGGTGTCGTTTATCACTGTCAATGGTCAATAAATCGAACCCTCATCATCGTTCGATAATGCTCCGATAAATTATTCGATAACATCGAAAGCCTATCGTGGTGAATATCATTTCTGAGCACTCAGAATTGAGATGTCGAATTCAATGTACTAATTCATCAATAATAAAAGTACATTATATTAATTATTTTTTATCTGTTAATTCTTATTTTTATTAATGCTATTGTTTTAAGGAGATGTCACTACATATTATAAAACAAAGTCCTCCGTCACGTTTGTCTGTCTGATTGCGATTAACTCAAAAACTACTGTACGGATTTTCATCCGATTTTCACCAATAGATAGTGATTCATAAGAAAGGTTTACTACATATTATAAAACAAAGTCCTCCGTCACGTTTGTCTGTCTGATTGCGATTAACTCAAAAACTACTGCACGGATTTTCATCCGATTTTCACCAATAGATAGTGATTCATAAGAAAGGTTTACTACATATTATAAAACAAAGTCTTCCGTCACGTTTGTCTGTCTGATTGCGATTAACTCAAAAACTACTGCACGGATTTTCATCCGATTTTCACCAATAGATAGAGTGATTCATAAGAAAGGTTTAAGCATATAATTTGTCAAGGTCGTGTAAATATAATGATAGTTGTATGAATCCCTTTGAGATATAACAAAACAATGCATTAGTAAATATAAAAATAAAATGGATGAGACATACGGACGGACAGATAGACAGACATGACGAATCCATAAGGGTTCCGTTTTTTGCCATTTTGGCTACGGAACCCTAAAAAGTCCGTGATGGCATATCTTAAATCTTCCACAAAATTTGTCACGTACACAATACGGTAATTGAAAAGCTATTTAGACGGATACAGTATTAATCCTTATCAACTTAAATACTTTAGTTAACTTAAGCATTTTATGCACATTATTATAATCTTTTCCACCATCATAATTTAAATTAAAATCTTAAAAGTTGTCATAAAAATATGACGCGGGCGGAACCAATGGTAAGTACCGAATTCCACACTAGACTAAAGCGAAGCCAGGGCGGGTAGCTAGTATAAGAATAAATAGGCTAGAGATTAGATTAATAGCTAATGCAATTATTATGTACTAGTAGATACAACTCTTTAAAACATGAGTTGTAAAGATAAATAAAGTTTTAGTATTAACATAAAGTTTAGCTTTGCATTTTAAAAGTATGTCGTCAGAATTAATTATCTAACTAGACGTCAACCTAAGTTACATTTCATTTATATGGTTACTAACGGCTGTAATTGTTTCCTAAGATAATACTTTAAATCAAAAAAGAAAAAAAAAAGAAAAAAAAAAAAAGAAAGAATTTATTTATTTCGTCATCACACAACATAAGAGGGAATTTCACGTAATATTAACTGAACACCCGATACACATTATTAAATTATACTGTGAATAAGTTATACCTGTACGATATACTTCAAAGAAAAATAAATTTGAATTCCAAGTAATAACGGATCGCAGTAACACGTTTATTACATTTTTGGCTTGTGCGCGCACTGTTGGTTATTGTTATAAGTTTTTTATTTTATAATTAATTTGTCGCACTTGTAACGGCTATCTATATATCCATCCCTTCTTCCTTACCTATACATGCACATATAGATGGGTGCGCGCTTGCTATTCAACGTCAGCGCGAATTAAAAAACATTATTTCTCTGTGTGTTCGATCGCAACGAACCACTGCGTGCAACCTTCCCTACAATTTTGGACAATTTTGATATTTCGCAAGTACTTTCAGCATAGTAGTGATTTATGTGTTGTGTTTGCAATATCTACGATCTGATTGTTGTATTAATGAAGCTTTAGCTACGTCGAATGGACACTTGGAAAAAGGCTGCTGCCACGTGGTGTGAAGTGCTGTTTTAAATTGTATCCAGGACTGCAGCTATTCTACGAGCACGTGAGTGCATGTATTTTTTCCTTAATTTTCAGCTGTATCTTTTCCCCTTCAAAATACCTAAAACAGCTGGATTCCATCTCAATAGTTGTAACAAGTGCCTTGCCGTATGATAATTTTATACGTGGACTATTAGCTGACTTTAATACCCTTATCGTCTTTTCAAATTTTCCAAATCATACAGTCCACTGATTTCTTTACCAGCGCCAAAGCTTTTTATTAAAATTAATAAAAAAGCTAGTACTTTAACCGCACCATAAGATTCCTTATAAGAATCAGGAAGATAATCTGTAAAATAAAATTATCAAAGACAAATAGAATAACAAAATAATGCTGTCTGTCATTACTCTTTATCAATTTAATATTTCAGGCGTGAGATCTTCGGAAAGAGCTGTATTTCTTTTCTGTCTTATTTTGTACAAATTTTGAAAATGTTATTTCCACAGAAAAAAGAACAAATTTTTCCCCCGTTATTTCTGCCCATACTGACTGGAATACTCAACCCAGTAAATTAAAATTAATCATCGTACCAAAGGCAATTAATTATATATAATCAACATCCAGTGAATAACTATTATGATAGAGTTATTCACTGGAAGTTGATAATGATGTGATTATATCTAAATCCAACAATAATAATACGAACTAATAGATAATTAATTGCACTTTGACCAAGAATTGAATAGAAAGTCTGGAACTAACGACGACGTCAAATTTTATGTCCTAACCATTTAGCGGTCGTTGATAAATTGTTATCATTGGCCTTTTGAATAGAAAGAGCAATTTTCTATCATTTGATCATTGTATAATAATAATATATTATGTTTTTACTGGCTGTTTGGAAATAGCCCTATAAAGTCGAATGTGGTAGGTAGGGTACTATGCTATGCATACGACCCCGGAAAGTTATTGTAATCTGAAAACTGTTCCACAGTTGAGAAATTTTGTTTTTCATTTGTACGGAAAAATGCAAAATGATAACCCTAGCCGTAAATAGACTATAATTGTATTTTGATATGAATCCCATTAATGGACAAAAGCAAAACTAATTTTGGTTGCCACTATTTGCAGTTTAGTATTAAAAGAAAAAAGTGCTGGTTTTCAGGGTTTGTAATAATTTTGCGGGATTGTATTCATGGTACCCTATCTACCATATTCGCCTTTATAAGGCTATTACCAAACATTCTGTATAGTGAAACACTTACACAGAACCGTTAGAGATTTTCAATGTATTCCTATTTATTTCCAAAATAATTTATTGTTTCTTTTTGGTGAGGTCATACATAATATGAAACTGCTCCAAAATTGTTAGGGAAGTTATAGGGCTTTAGTATTTTTTTCTTACAAAAGAGTTCGCGACGCATTTTTTCACGAGATTTATTATTAGCGTAGAAACCAAAAACATCTCTTGCATTTAAATAAATAAATATTGAATTACGAAATCCAAAAAACTAACACACGTTCGGAATACGCAGGAAAAATATTGTAGGAAAAATGGTCATAGCCGGCGATCCGAGTTTGAAATAACGAGTACACCTTGAGACAAATGCCGTTTTATCCGAGAGCCGATATCCAGGGACGAGGAAAGAAAACTGACAAGAAAATATAACTATACCAACATCCCTGTAACATGAGATGCTCGGTAACAATTTAGTCTACGGCAAAATGCATTTTGTTGAAGTGATTAAGCTAGATCGGTATTATAAATATCAAACACATTGTCGCATGCAGTAGTAGCAAAATATATTTCATTGAAGATAGACGTTTTTTACTTGTACAAAATCCACGCAATAGAAAACCGAGCTTAATACAAACAACACATTAACTTTTGAAAAATAATTTGAGTCACTAAATAGGTACACCTAGCTAGCTAGGTAAGGATGAGTTTGACGGTGGCTAGATTCATACTTTCAAAACAAAAATAATAAAAAATGATATAACTTAAGGCGTGGTTTCACTTGAGATAAGCTACGCTACGTTACTAAGCATGTGTCTGATTTACACCAATACGATTGCTTTATTTTCAAAATGCCCTGACGTATTTTCAAAATAAAGCAATTTTATTGGATCAAACACATCCTAAGCAACGTAGCGTAGCTTAGCTCAATGGAACCGCACCCTAAGCTGATATACTATCGAAATCAAACACATTTCTCACTCACTGTGATGTGAACTACTCAGCTTCGTTCGTATGCCCATCCGCCATTTTATTGTCCTCACTGCTAGGGCACAGGCGTTCCTTAAAGAGGATGGACCATAACCCACCACGTGGCCCAATGTGGATTGAAGAGTGTTAGCGACTGCAAAAGCAGCCGGAACCAACGGCTTAACGTGCCTTCCAAAGCACGGAGGAGCTCAAGATAATAAATTGGTCACCCATCCTATGTCCGACCCCTGTGAAAGTTGCTTAACCTCCGCGACCACTGGGCCATAGAGCTCCTCTCTTTCGCATAGAAAACATTCTTACGCCGGCATTCCTTTGAATATCATTCCAATCCATCGTTACTGCCTGTTAATAATAGATTACGTAAGCCCGTCTACTTACCTCGACTTACAATCGCTTTGAGTGTTTTATGGATTAGGTTTCAAGCCAATCCTGATATCTTCCTCTAACAGTTCTGCTAAAGCATCTGCTTAAGTATTATAAGACGCCGTAGAATTAAATTTTACGCTGCCATGGTACTAATATTATAGTATTTGTGGCATTCGTGAACGTAAGACTTAATATTTCATTGAAATTGTTTTCACAGGATGTTTCAGAAATAATGGTCAAGCCAAAGTGGGATTAACAGAACCACCCATCAATATGAACAACTTTACTTTAGTAAATAACTAGCGGTCCCCCGCGGATTCACCCGCGTAGTTCCAGTTCCCGTGAGAGTATTTGGATAAAAAGAATTCTATGTTTTAATCTAGGCCATCTACTATCTGTGTGCCAAATTTCAAGCAAATCCCTTCAGTAGTTTTTGCGTGTTTGAGGAACAAACATCCAAACATCTAAATATCCAAACCCACAAACTTCTACATCCTACTAATATTATAGTATAGTAATAGTAATAATAGTATTATAATAAACTAGCGGCCGCCCGCGGTTTCACCCGCGTGGTTCCCGTTCCCGTAGGAATATCGGGATAAAAAGTATCTTATGTTTTAATCTAGGCTATCTGCTATCTGTATGCCAAATTTCAATCAAATCCGTTCAGTAGTTTTTGCGTGATTGAGGAACAAACATCCAAACATCCAAACCCACAAACTTTCACATTTATAATATTATATAGTAGGATTAGTAGGATGATAGATCGCGAAAAAACATTGCTGTTTCATCCAAAGTGGTCACAACTCTAGTAAAATGTACAAAACAGCGACCTTTTTACGATTTGCGCAATACTTTTGCTATCCACTTAAACTTGACCATATATTATTTTCTGGTACAGCCTGTACATTCAAGCTTTTGGTTATATTTGAAAAATGTTCATACATGGACTGGTAAAACTTCATGGTATAAGCTATTATAATTAATCTTATATTGTCACCTCTTAGCATCTCTATCTTAATAGATATGGTATTTTATGTTTCATATACACAGTTAGGCGCTACCATAGAAATAGAATATCAAAGAACAA
The DNA here is from genome assembly GCA_928269145.1 of Agriphila tristella. NCBI lineage: Eukaryota > Metazoa > Arthropoda > Insecta > Lepidoptera > Crambidae > Agriphila > Agriphila tristella. The sequence goes on along the minus strand of OV743432.1, from coordinate 28,564,540 downwards.
CAATGTCAATATGCAGGTGATCCGAAATTTTCCGTATAGATTTTATATGAGATACGTAAAATATCACTTAGATTCATAAAATAGGACTATATATGACAAAGGAAATTAATAAACTGTGTTCCATACTGTTTTCTTCGACGATAAAAGAATAAATGTAGCGAAATTTGGTTTTAGAGAAATGTGTGGCAATATCTTATTTACCTGTGAAAAGTGTGATTACTTGGATTGATTCTTTTTGTCACACCACAATCACTTAGAGCACAAGACAGCATGGCTCCACGATACCTTTATTTTAAATTATAATTAAGATTAACAAATATTTTAAACAAACTGTGATTGCTCATTTGCTAGGCGCGCTAGGGGCTCTTACTGTAAAAAATGTTAGCACATGTCACTTGATCCTTTGTCTCTTTTTTACATAGACCGTGTCCGTGTGATGTTAACTTCTCTTTTCCACGCTTTGTTGGTATTCTTGAGCGCAGCGAAAATTTTTCTATGTCTATGGGCGCTACAGAGGCGTGTAAACATAAATATTGACATGTCCCTACTGGATCGTGTGAAAGTGTGTCACGTATTATGTAACAAGGGAAAAGAGATATATTTTCGCTCAGAGCCACCAAACAATCTGTGGATTGGTTTTGGTCATTCATAACGTTTAAACATAGTAGTTAAATTCAGTTACTATTTTGTGTATAAAAGCACAGCTGGTGCATTTAATTTTAATAAGCACATTTTCTACTAGAAGTTGACTAAGTGCTAACTTGGCCAGGACATCAGAGTACTGCTGTGTCGATAATGATGCACATAGAAAAATAATAAATTGGTACCTTCTTTAGCGTGAAATACACAGAAGAGATGCGGCGGAGATAAGGCGCAGATACGGCGGCGATACGTGTATTTCCTTTGCCGAAAGCATCCAAAAGTCTCACATCTGCACCGGATCGCCGCCGTATCTCCACCGCATCTCTTCTGTGTATTTCACGCCTTATTAGAATAAATTATATCGGGACAGGATTTACACCATACCTGTGCATACAATAAAGACTTATAAATAAATAAATACCTGTACCTGTTTATTTTTGACACTCCGATATTTCGGCGCAGTTGCATGCGCCATGATCACGGAAGAAAGAGAATGAAGAACTGAGTTCTTCCGTGATCATGGCGCATGCAATTGCGCCGAAATATCAGAGTCTCAAAATTAAACAGGTACATGGTGTAAATCCTGACATAGTTTATTCTAATAACGTCAAGGTTACTATTACAACTTTAAATCGTGATTAAAGAATCGATCTTTTTTGTTAAAAGTTAACCGATAAGAGGCGTGTGTTTTGTAACACGACTGCCCAAAAACGGAGTGTCGTATTCTTTCTAATAAAACTCCAATGCAGACGTGTTAAACTGGACAGCTAACCTTACCAAAATATTTCCATTAATTTCTAACGATACCTCTAACATTGCCAAGTTTAAACTATAGCTCGCGTGCCACTATGCAGAACAACAATGGCAGATATGCAATACCGCAGTCATAGATCAAAGTGGCCAGTATTGACCCCTGAACAGGTTTGACTTATGGGCCATTAAGGGTACGTGAATTTTTGGCCAGACGTGGGCAGTTTTAGACCCTCGTTAAAGTCTTTTGTTGAACTGTCTAGCGATATATTATGCCTACGTACCTCTATGCTGGTGACTCCACTTTATTCCTTCTTACTTATAATTTCAACTAAAGCTATTTTACTTACCTTTCTGCGGTGGTGAAACTATTTGGTCCTGTACCTGAAATTAAATGATGCTTTTTGAAATTTTTGGGTAATATTATGTAACATTTTAATAGCTCTTACGAACGAACACATACATATTATACACCTTTTTTGAACACAATTTTTTTCGTAATTTTCATATTTCCTATGTTTTAAGAGTAAGTTGTTCAGTTTCATTCACTAAACACATATTGAAAATTAATCACATGACTTTGAAATCGCTCTGTAAATTCTACATTACGAACTTAGAATAATTACACCTAGAAGCCGTGTCCGCGTATGAAAAGTGAGGCAACTTATACTGAGCCAAAATGGCTCAGTTCTCAGATTAATATCCGTCATACGTTACCTAAACGTAACTAAAATCCAATAATATAATAATTCATGTCTTTAAGGTAGGGAAATTGAAACTGTTTTGTACTTATTAGGTATGATTATGTAATAATGGACAACAATGAAAACAGCGCCATTTTAGCTACTTTAGTTGCCTCATTTTTGACAGCGCGCTTTGTAGGGAATTATCGTTCTAGGTGTAATTATTCTAAGATTAAGAACATGTTTTCAAATGTGACTCTAATCTATTAATTTTGTGTAATACTAAATATCAGACCACCCAGCATCTATTGACATCACCATGCCCGTATTCAAGAACAATACTCAGACAACCCTTGCCTATGCGAACGCACTGTGTTGAAATAGAGATCTGAAATTGGTTCGTTTGTTAGGCATGTTACGTGTGATTGGTACTCAAGCGTCCTGCACGAAAACAAATATTGGCTCGAAACGTCCGAGTGACTATCGTCATTATTCCGACGGCTTGCGATTTAAAGTTTTATTACACAAACATTAACGTTAAGAATTGTCTGTACAATTATTTATATTCCTTATAAAACGCCAAACGTCCAGTGCCCTGTTTATCAAAACTCACAAGTCTTGTACTTTTTAAAAACAAGCATTTTCCTTAAAATAATTATTCCACAAATCCGTTTATCAAAACATCTTAATTAAACGCTACAAATGTTTTTATTTCTTAAACTAATATGTTTTCTTTTTTATATTAATGATTTCGTTAATCAAAAAATCAAAACTTGTAAAAAACTCAATGGAAAATCCTGAGTATTTCTGAGGGTGTCCAGCGACTCTCCATTTCGTCTGACAATTTTTACAAGTGTCTTGCATAAATTATTTGGAAAAAGACATAATTTACATGAACTTGTAATTTTTTTCTTATGAAAAGTAGTAGACAAAAGAAAGTAGTACCTTGTAGACTTGTAATTGTAAGTTTTGGGCACAGGTCTCTGTTTAATAACGTGAAAATTTATCAATTGTCACGACAATTTGGTTTACATTGCGGTGTAAGAAGCTAAGTGTAGTTTATTTCTATTTTCTGATTGGTTGACGCAATGGATACAAAATTTACATTACAGATGACAACAGGTAACTGCTGTGACCAAAAATTTTAACATCAAATCATCGGACTCTCTCGGACTCGGACGTTTCGCACCTTTTTTTTCTGGTGACGAGCTTCCCCATAGACATTTGAGTGATGGGAAGCTATTCTTTCGCGGGAAGTGTGAGACCTCATAGTAATGGATGTGAATACGGGTGCTAGTCATTTAGGGTGCTTCTACACGGTGCAAGTAGCCTGCGCAAGTTGAGCAGGTTGCATGCTCCGTGGAAACACGTGAGCGGGTCCAGCTCCATAGCATTTTCCCCCCGCGCAAGTAACTCACGCCTCAACATGCGCAAGCTACATGCACCGTGGAGAAGCACACTTAGACGCAGAATATATTGTCCCAATACTTGCAAATGACTTTGGCATCATGCCAACAAGCATTCAACTTCAGTTTCAGTAGCCAAAGTCAGCTGCATATTGCTGCACTTTATGCGTTTGCATCAAGGTTCATTTTTGAATGCCAGAATATGCCATCTGCAAACAATCGTGTGGCATTTTCATGGGCTTTTTGCGTTGTTAAGATTTTTTATGGTGATAACTTCTCGTTGGTGCATATTATGGTTCGATGTGGAGGTTAAAGGCCTGGGCACACCGGATGCGTAGACACGCGCGTGGTTACGCGTGCGTGTACATGCGCGTAGTTACGCACGTAACCCCCTGACACACCGGGTTACGCATACGTCTACGCTTACGCATACGCATACGCAACGCAGCCTGTCCCTTGCGTACCCAGCGGGCACACCGGATGCGTAGACACGCGCGTGTACACGCGCGTAGCTACGCACGTAACCCCCTGACACATACCCAGCCGCTGCGGCAGCCATACTATAAGTAATAAGGATTTTTTACTATAAATAGATGTCTATGGTCATTATATGATGTCACTACATTACATAGTATAAAACAAAGTCGCCTCCCCGCTGTCTGTCTCTATGTACCTATGCTTAGATCTTTAAAACTACGCAACGGATTTTGATGCGGTTTCTTTTAATTGATAGAGTGATTCAAGAGGAAGGTTTATAATTATGTATAATAGATACATCGTGTCAAATTCACAAGTCCTTTTTTTGTTGGCAAATGCGACCTTTGATTTGATTTGATTTTTGTCGGACATTCCCCATTCCATAATACATTATTTATTTTGTTAGAGCTCAGAAGTTTATGCAGTGCTTTCGATGAGGCTTCCCAGGCGTCTTAATTTTTGCCGACATCTTCATATTTCTACATACGTAAAACCTCGATCAACTTATAATTCACCTAAGTATACCTTCCTCAGGAATCACTCTATCATTTGGTGAAAATCGCATGAATATACGTTTAGTAGTTTTTGAGCTTATCGCGAAGCGCAGACAGACAGACAGACAGACGCGGTGAGGGACTTTGTTTTATAATAATTGTATGTAGTGATATCAAGCAATTGATGACTGGTTTAAATTCATAAAAGTGACGAAGATCTCTATTTGTACGAAAAAAAGCAAATTTCATAGGTGGGGGACCCGAACAAAACAACTGAATGCGTAGACACGCGCGTGGTTACGCGCGTGGTCACGCGCGTAGTGACGCGCAGGAAAGATACGTGCGTGTTCGTATTTGTTCGGTGTGACGTCCAATAGGGAATGCCATTGAGTACAACGTCATCAATGCGTTCCGCTCTGCGTAAGTACGCAGCCTGGTTGTCTCATGAGAGCTGCAATGCGTAGGGTTACGCATCGGTCTACGTGCACGCGTACGTTACGCAAGCGGTGTGCCATGTCTCATAAAGTTTCAGGCATTACAACGTCATGGTACGTCTACGTGCACGCTTACGCATACGCTTACGCATCCGGTGTGATGGAGCCTTTAATATTCTATAGGTATAAAATTAGTACAATTACATAGTTTCAATTTCAGGGCCACTTAAAATATCGTTTGACTCATTACCTTATTTCAGAGTTATTACCATTATCCTTTTAGCATTATTATTATAGTAAGTAGTTGTGAAAGCGATCTACTCATGCTAAGGCCTGAATCTAAGCCCTAAGAAATCTTTTTAAATTTAGGGATCATTCATACAGCTCAGTCACGTCAAAGGTCACGTCAATTTTAATACAAGTTTTGATTTGCCGGTTACTGACGCATCACGTGACTGTCAAAACATTGTGACTGGCCGACCTGGCCGTGGACATAGAGTAACTTATATGCCGTGGACGTGACTGAGACGCGACTAAGCTGCGTGAATGATCCTTAAAGCGCACCTTTAAGGACCATTCACACAGCTTAGTTGCGTGTCAGTCACGTCCATGGCCACTGGGTTTAGTCGACAAATGCCAACTTCTACAAATGCCAACTTAGTTTAAAACGCCAGACTCTACAAATGTCCAATTCTACAAATGCCAACTTCTACATATGCCCACTTCTACAAATGCCAAATTCTACAAATGCCAACATTTAGTTGTAATATTTTCAATCACTTTTTGATATATATTTTTGCGTTTATATAGTGAATTTTGGTTTTTCCTTTCCTTCGTAATAAAAACGTCTCCAAAGTACCAGGATCACATAAATATGGAGAAGGTAAATAAATAAATACATATAAAAAATATGGAAACGCTAAAATATGTATCAAAATGTGATTGAAAATATTACAACTAAATGTTGGCATTTGTAGAAGTGGGCATTTGTAGAATTGGACATTTGTAGAATCTGGCGTTTTAAACTAAGTTGGCATTTGTCGACTAAGCCGACCACTGTGTTGGAATCGGAGCGACCAACGCCAGCGTGGACGGATTTTTTGTTTTGCATGCATCTCTGGCCGTTCTGTCCGATCCGATGCCGATGTAGGTTTAACTGTAGTTGTTAATTTTTTATTAGGTCTACCAATTTCGTATTGAAGTCTTATGAATAAATTATCGTGTATCGGCGCTAATTTATTTTATTTATTTATTTATTAATCTTTATTGCACAACAATACACAGAGTAAGGTACAAAGGCGGACTTAATGCTAAAAGCATTCTATACTCGCCAACCATCAATAAAAAGACATTCATGAATATGAGGTACATACAAAAGAGTTACATTAGAACCTTAATTTAGCAAAATTACCAAATAATACATATAGGTACATAAAATATATAAGAATAAATAAACCTTAATATATAAATACATATATTATAAATACATATTATAAATATATAATAAAAATACCAAGAAATTAGTTTGAGACAATGATCATTCACATTTCCAAAAGAAAAGCATGAGCGTTTCTTTTAAATGAGAATTTACTAGGAGATCTCCTGATAGTTTCAGGGAGGTTATTCCAAAGGCGGGTCGCTTGCAGCATGAAAGAATCAGACATATAGCCAGAATGAAAGAGTGGAGTAGAGAGAGCAAGAGAACTGGCAGAGCGAAGGCGACGTTCGTGAGAATCACAGAGATACTGAAATTTGCATTTCAAGTATTCTGGTGAATGGGGATTGTTGAGGATGGAATAGAGTGAGCAGAGCAGCCTTAGCTGTCTGCGTTGACGGATAGGAAGCCATTTAAGTTGAGACCGAAGAAACATGATCAAATTTACGAAGGCAGAAAATGAAACGGATGGCATTATTAATAAGCCGGTCCAACTTATTAAGAAGATCCTCATTTAAGTCAGGGTAGCAGACATCAGCATAATCAATGAGAGGGAAAATTAAAGAAGTTACTAGAGTGACTTTAGTGCGAATGGGAAGAAAATTCCTAAATCGGTTCAGAAAGCGTAGAGAGGCTATAACAGATCGACTGACCTCGGCAACTTGCGTTGTCCAGCTGAACGAAGGGTCAATGTGCCAACCAAGGTTTTTAACGCTAGTGCTGAGGGGGATTGTGATGTTGTCAAATATTATGGGCTGTAGCGAACTGTTGTCAATCTTAGCGATCTGTTTCAAGCCTCCGACAATAATTGCCTGACACTTGGATGGATTTACGGCTATACCAAAGTCGGTCGACCATTTCCTAATTTTACCCAGCACACAGTTTAACAACGAGACAGCTGAGTTGATATCGTCTGCAGAGGTCTGTGCATAGATCTGTAAGTCGTCAGCGTAAAAATGATAAGGGCAACTAAGCGATGAGGAGAGGACGTTAATGAATATTGAAAAAAGGAGAGGAGATAGAATACCACCTTGTGGCACGCCTGCAGAGAGATGGCACCATTGGGAAACATTTGATCCCAAACTTACTGCCTGCTGGCGACCACGGAGATAATCAGAAAACCACTCCAGTGACAACGACGAGAAGTTCAGAGACTTAAGGATGGCTAGGAGAATGTCATGGTCAACCATATTAAAGGCGTTGGAAAAATCAATAAGAACCATAAGGGTGACCAATTGACTTTCCATGCCCAGACGAACATCTTCAGTAACCTTAAGGAGTGCTGTGGTGGTACTGTGTCCAGGGCGGAAACCAGATTGAAGGGGAGTAACAAGGGAGTTCGAATAGATAAAAGAAGAAATTTGTTTATGAGCGGCGGCTTCGAGAATTTTAGAAAGGAAAGGAAGAATGGAGATTGGTCTAAAGTTGTTTAATAGTTGAGGAGACGAAGTTTTTGGTAAAAGGATCACAAAAGCCATACGCCAAAGAGAAGGAAATTCACCTGTCAGAAAGGAATGATTGATAATATGAACAATAATGGGGAGAATTTGTTCAATGACACAGATAATCATATCCCTGCTGATATCGTCGCAGCCAACTGCCTTAGATTTGATGGATGTTATAATCTTACTAATCTCGTCTGGTGTCACTGGAGAGAAAGAAAAGGATTCCGGGAGCAAGGAGGCCTTTGGAAGTAATGTCTGAAATAGTATTTAACTTGGTACTGGGGTCTAATAAGGAACTCGTAGAAAAATGTTTATTAACCCCTATAGCACCGGCGGTTCCCCGGGGAACCGTGACGACAAGCGAATCTGTCAAGCACCGCCGGTTCCCCGGGGAACCGCGCGACCGCGCGCAATATTGTGCCTTATTGTGAATGTACTAAGGCTTAGTTTTGAATGTTATGTTTTAGGAGAAAATGGATAGGAATGAGAGTGGGAAGTCGATTTCCCCAGCCCCAAGGAACGAAGAAACTTCCATGTGTTGGCAGAAGAGGAGTTAGAGATGTTATCATGGAAGTATTGACGCTTAGCTGCCCTTACCATTCGATTGCACCTGTTACGTGCAGTCTTGTAGAGGTCCCAGTTTGCCTCTGTACGATCCTTCTTGAACTTGCGAAAGGCCCGATCTCGACGAGACATAGCCATGCGAACGTCTTGATTTATCCAGGGAGCAGGTGGTCGTTTAACTCTAACTGCTTTAAGCGGTGCATGGACATCGAACAATTGAAGTAAACATTGGTTAAGTTGAGAGACTTTATCATCAATTGACGATGAACTAAGGATGGCACTAAAATCAAGCTTATTAGCATCCTCTTTTAATTTGTCGAGGTCTATTCGAGCAAAGTTGCGCATCCAAACAATAGAGGGTTTGAGCTTGGGAGGTCTTAAACGATACTGATGAAAAATGAGGTCATATCTAGAGAAGCCCGGCGCAGGTAACTGGCCATGGTTTATGACATAATCAGGGGAAGTTATTATTAAATCAAGCCATGTGTCTTTAGAAGAAGTGTTGTGATGAGTTGGCTCAGAAGGCAGAATAGAGAGATGGACTGACTTGACAATATTGCATAACTTGACTGTCTGGGGTGTGTTGCAAGAAAGATCAGTGTTGAAATCACCCATGATTATGTGATGTCTGTAGTCCATGCAGAGTGGTTCAAGGACAGATTTGAGATGAGAGAGGTAGTCAACAGTGGGGGGACAATAAACCGCTGCAAGGACGGCTTTAGCACCATTAATACAAATTTCGAGAAAGAGATACTCAGCTGAACCAGAGTAATGAGACGGAGATGAAGCGAGGATCTTGTATGGAATGTCATTACGCAAGTATATGGCAACGCCACCAACTCCCTTGCCTGTGCGGTCATTACAAATCAAAATATATCCTGGAAGTGAGAAGGACAATGACGAAAGGCTAATCAAAGTTCACACCCTTTCAAATGTATTACAATGTCGAAAATTCATAATACATACGACCGAAATATCGACGCATAAAACGCCGATTTTCAAAATACCAAACATCCTAAATGTCGATATCCGATAGACCGAAACTTGAAAGATCGATTATCAAATGACCGAAAGTTCGAAATCCCGAAAGTTTAAAACCCCGAAAGTTAAAATGTCGATACTTATAACTCACTCTACCTACACAAACACATACAAGTACATTTATTAAAGTAGGCGTTGCATTTAATTTGTTTTACTCAAAAATGCTTGTAAAATGGTCATTATTTTGACAAAATCCACCAATTGAGTTAGAAATAGTTTTTTTCTGGCGCTTCGCCGGCCGCTGCCGCGGCGCCGCTAAATTTGCTATAAAGCATTTCAGGCAAAATCCAAAGCATTTTACAATTATTACGATAGCTTGTTGTTTTGACATTGAAAATGTCTTTTTGTTCGCTCCAGTATAGGCACCGATTTCACGAAAAAGTGCGATCCCCTTATATCACAGAAGGTTGTGAAGTTATGATACTCAAAGACTCAAAAGACGCGTATTTACAAGACCTACAAGGTGCAAAAAGAATTTTTCGGAAAAATAAAAAACGTAAAAAAATTATGGCCGAAATAGTGGAAAAAAATCTTATTTTTTTCCGATTTTTTGATTTTGGCGATATTTTGGAAACGAAGAATGATATCAAAATTTTGAGAAAATCTCCTCTGAACAATCTAGTCAGCTACAATTTGAGCCTAAAATAAAGACGATGGGGTTAAGGGTTTGCCCTGTAGCTTAACCTTTAACATTGAAAATGATTTTTCGATCGCTTGAGTATAGCCCCTATTTTCGCTCAGAGTGCGACATCTTGGTGTCGTAAGTTTTAAGGCTACATGAATGGTTGAAGCCTCAAATCAAAAGACGCATATCAACGAGGGCTACAATATTATGTAGCGTGTTGGCGTAATTACGAGAAGCGCGCTCCTTAAGATAGGGTTTCCTAGGATGACGGTGCCGTCATATTACGGCCGTAATATAGCGGCGTTGAACGTTGTCTATGGAAACAATATGGCGACACCGTGACGTCAGAAACCGTGCCGTATTGTTAATATACACAACGTTCTACGCCGCTAAATTACGGCCGTAATAGGTATGTAATAGGCGCCGTCATCCTAGGAAACCCAAGCTTTAGATGCGCATCGCGTCGCTGCGTTGACGTAGTTGACTCAGCGGCAGTTCAGACAGACTCAGTTGATAAAATAAATCTTAGATTTTTTTATATATCTTAGGTTATAGTTACTACCTTTCAATAAAATAGTAAAGTTTATAAAAATGAAATATTTTTAAATGAATTTCATACACACGAATCGCAGAAAAGTAAATCTAAAATTATTCATGGCTTTGCTGTGATTTCAAAGTATTGTAAGTACTAATTCAAAGAAATGAATATATTTTTTATAAAATTCAATTATAAAATTCATTTTCAATGTACCAGAAGGTCGTGAAAGGCACGAGATCTGTGAATTTTTGACTAATTCGTTAATTCAGTATTAAGTAGTTCGGGGTACAGAACGTAGGTATATATACCTACGTCAAGGGCGTCGCCAGGGGTGGGTAGGGGGGTTAGAGGTTAAAAAATGTAGCCAACTACAAATAACCAAAGTCCTAAAGCCGTGCAATTGAGTTACTTTTCCGATAAATCCTGCGATCCTGCCCCTTCTCAAAACTTGAATAAATTCACTAGGTGTTCTACTGTATTTTACTGTACCTACAATTCATATCATTCTCATCCTCTTTAATATTAACTTGCCCCCCCCTGGGCCATGAGCTGGCGACGCCCTTGACCTACGTTCTTCGGAAATATATTAAATCTCGGTTTTTTAAGCTTCGGGATTTAGTCTATTAGGTAAAATGTCCTTTTGGGATTTTAAACGTTCGGCCATACAACCATTCGGCAAATTAATTTTCGGTCTTTCGACCATAGGTCTTGTAAAATTTGGTCTTTTCTACTTCGACATTGTAATGCATACCCCTTTCAAGCTGCCTGTTGACACCAAAATTAAACTAACACCGTCTGCACACCGCTTAATCATGTAACATAAGGACGTATTATAGCGTATAGTTACTGCACTTTAACCAGGACTATCTATCTTATACTAATGGAAGTTCATAGTTACGCCCGCTGATTGATGGTATATTATTACCATCATTACGCTGGCACACGTGTTGCTTAAGGGCTCGAGTCTTGAAAGATAATATAAGTGCTTAATTATATATTCTTATTAAATTAATGTTATTTTTTTTTACTTTTTAAATTTTATGCATTCACAATGCTATTTTATATTAAGATTATTAATCTAATTGAAAAATATTAGAAAAAGTCGACTCACCCGTAGCAGCTCAGACGGGACTCGAACCCGCATCTTAACCCGCTGGACCAGACGTCCAGCGGGTAAAGACGCGGACGGCAAGAAACGAGTGTTACGGGTTCGAATCCCGCTCGGTGACTTACTTTTGTTCTTTTTTTATATGTTCAAGTTTATTCTATTTTTAAAATTTTATTGCTTTTCGAAAAGTTTAAAAAATGTAGTTAATGTTTGAGATAACAATGTAGATTATCACCTTAACATCACCAATTACAATAAATAGTAATAACTAATAACCGAGCAGAGCTCGGTCGCCCGGTACTTATGTTACGAGTATTATCTTTCTTATAAGACTCGAGCCATTAAGCACGAAAGTATATAAGTGTTTATAAGTATTCTTACCTATCAAATTAATGTTAAAGAAATTAGGTTTAATTATGTGTATTTTTTGCTATGTATAGATTGTTATTGTAGCTAGATCCATAAGATCAACATTTTTTTATCTAACTTAGCTATCCATATTGTGGCCATGTTTCCTTTCTTTAACACTCTTTCCGGTCGACTTATACAGAATGCCTTATGGCAGTAGTTTAAATGAATGAACACCTACACGATAGGAAACTACGAACGAATATGGATTTCGTCGCGTTGTGTAATGTAATTATTATAAGTACCTACGCCCTTTAGTACGATCCATAGCGACAAAATAAGCTTGAAATATTTGGTTTACTTTATCTTGTTCGTACAAAATACGGTACGGTATTTTCTAATACGTCTTCTCGCTTGGACTTTATGTAAACATCATTATTTTACTACTCGACGTAACTATTTCAAGAACTAATGAAGTAGATTGTTTGAATTGAAATACTATTATAGTGAGTAATGTTTAATCAGGACCTAGACAATATACCAAACTTAAAATATGTAAACAAAGTTGCGGGTAACAGCTGTAACTAATAAAACTTATTACAAGCAAGAATTATGGATTAAAACATAATCTTTATTCATAATATTTTATCCTTACTCGTATTTGGACATAGGTCTGTTATTAATAGCAGTTTTAGTGAAAATGGAACCCTGTCTAACCCCAGGATCAGACTGACAAATTACTCATAATCCTCACACAAACGGCACACTAACACGGTAACTATGTTTACAAATAGATTTCGGTTCATTTTAAGCTGACTCTTGAAGTTGCAAAATTGCGGGAAAAATTTGTGAGGTCGTTTACTTGCTTTTACTTTACATGTGGGTGGTGAACTGCAATATATGTTACATTGTGTATGTATGTTTAGTGGTGATTAGGTTTGCTGTTTTCCTTTTTCGCCCTAAGCTCTATAAATACTATTTTCTAAAGTTTGGAGCGTCCAGTTCATCGCTGAAGCTGCGTTGTCTGGCGAATGTCATATTTCCATTACTGGTTAAACTCTTTGGAATCTATGGCATTTTGCCTACTGACTCAGTAATGGGTATATGACATCAGGAACTCGACAAAACGATCACTGATAGTGAAGTTGCATGTTAGAGAATAGCACCGCTCTAGTAGTGCCATTATGTGTAAAATAACGATTCCCGTGGCACTACTCAAATGTAAGTAGTGTTATAGGAACCGATCTCCCGTGGCACTATCGTAAACTTTTTGGCCAATCGCGCTGGCTTTCAACAATAAAACCAGAACTAAAATTTTCATTTAAATTGAACCAGATTGGCATCCTAGGCTCCCTAGGCATAGTTTTCAACAATTTTAACAAAACTAAGGCGAGTATTTCTGTGTAAATGAAACTGAAAAAGTAATGATTTGGTTTTGGCTTTATCGTTGAAAATGAGCGCGCTTAGGTCCCACTACGAACTGGACCTATAGTATCAGTTGACTATTTTATGTTTTTTTTTTACTATATGACATGCTTTTGTTTAATGTGACCTATATCCTCTATTAAAAAGTTTAAAGTTTGTTTAGTTACCTCACATAATTTAAACAGAACTTAAAAATATAAAGCCGCAATACCCATGTTCAACGAATACTGATTCCAGGATTCAGTAAGTACAACAAACCATTTGATACCAACCGAAGCGATAACCAGAATGCTCAATCAAAGGCTTACACGCTCTAACCTCCCCCACTCCCTGATCCACAAAAAGTGGGGACCATACATTAGCTGTCAGCAACCAAAGCCGTACAAACTGGCCCGTAAAATGTAGTGGAAACGTACGCATCAGTTAATCATGGCGATGCACTAGTGCTGCGCAATACGAATCTTATGGGAATCGTATGGGATGAAATATTCATCTGTGATGAGTCAGCAGGTACTTGTAGATGTAGTTTTCAAACTAATTTTAATTTTCCAAATAATTTATAAATTAGTCTTCCCATCAATTTTGAATGTAAAATAGCTACCTCATTGTGTTCATAATTTTAGGGTGGGATAATTTGTAAATATAAAGAGAAAGGGCAAGAATATTATTAACGCTATGCTTTTTCATGTAGACTCCTAAGCTTTCTGCTTTGGATTTGCTTTTACACTGATAGTTTTTTCTACAAAATCTACTCTAAATGTCGCAGTAAATCTTAGTAAAAGATGGACAAAAAATGACTTTATATCAAAAAACTTAGAGCCGTAAGGTTTGGTCAATAAAAACATTTCAATTGTATCGACTTATAGATGTACTCTTAGAATAATTACACCTAGGGGGCTACTCAAATGGCCACTTTTCTATTCGTTCGCTAACTTAAAAATAAAAAATAAGCCATAAACTCCAAAATTACGTGTTGTAGGCTTGTCAATTCTATACAATACAACAATGTCTGTGATTAACATAAACTTGCGACGTGTGACTTGATCGTTTAACTGCTTATTTTTAAGTTTCAAGTTAGCGAACGAATAGAAAAGTGGCCATTTGAGTAGGGGGGCTTGAATGATAATTCCCTACAAAGAACGCGCTGTCAAAAGTGAGACAACAAAAACAGCCAAAATGGCGCCGTTTTCAGATTTTTATTGTCCATTATTAAATAATCATGCCTAATAAGTTTCAATTTCCCTACCTTAAAGAGATTAATTATAATATTATTGGATTTTGGTTACGATTAGGTAACGTATGAAGGATATAAATCTGAGAACTGAGCCATTTTGGCTCAGTATAAGTTGCCTCACTTTGCATACAAGGACACGGCTTCTAGGTGTAATTATTCTAAGGGTGTACTGTATTATTATCAAAAATCGTCGTTTTCTACTAGCTGTTAGCAAACTTGCGTCTTCTGCGCAAGAGTTGCAAGAAATGATGTTATGAATGATGATTTTGTGAGAAAAAGGATGAAAGTGAATGTAACTAAGACAAAAGTGATGGTGTTTGAGAGAGATGAAGAAATGACAGACTGTACGGTTATGTTAGGTGGTGAAAAAGTGGAACAAGTTCGTGAGTTTGTATACTTGGGGAGTTTGTTCACAAGGGACGGAAAAAGTGAGGAAGACATAGAAAGACGAGTGAAGAAAGGAAATTCGGTGAGTGGTGCTATACACTCGGTTATAAGTAGCCAAACCGTTTCTGCAAAGGCGCGAATAGCTATTCATAACGGAGTGCTGGTACCGACACTGATGTATGGAAGTGAATTTTGGGTATGGCAGAAGAAGAATGAAAGCAGAATAAATGCGGTAGAGATGCGATCGTTGAGGAAAATATGCGGAGTAAAACTGAGTGATAGAGTGAGCAATGAGGTGATTCGTAAAAGGTGTGGTCTGAAAGATGATATAGTGACAAAAATTGAGAAAGGAATGCTCCGGTGGTTTGGTCACTTAGAGAGGATGAATGAAAGGCGAATCACGAAAGAGATATATTGTGCGAATGTGGAAGGCATGATTGCACAAGGGCGTCCCAGAAAAAGGCTGGTGTACGCAGTGACAAAAACCGCAGGGCATGTATGAAAAGATTGATGGATGTGAATGAAGCGAAAGAAGTGTGCAAGGATCGTAGTAGGTGGCGATCCATAGTCTCTGCCTACCCCCATGGGAAACAGGCGTGAGTGTATGTATGTTAGCAATTTAATTTTGAAACAATATGAACAATATATCGAAAATTAAGGTAGAAACCCAGAAGTAATTAATTTGAATTCAGTATTATGCATTCTGCTAGCAGCGTGAATGCAAATTGTAAGTATAACCAGTGATTTTTTCTAGCCTTTTAGAAATCTAGATGCATTGTGTGAACTTTGTCATATATCTTCTTGCATAATCATGTAATTTTTTTTTAAATTATTTGTTTTGAGACGAGTTCGCCAAGCATTATACCCATACCCTCCCTAAACCACCAATGGGTTTCTACTAAATTCTGCCAAATCCGTTTATTTAGTAGCAACACTGTCAATTTGGCCTGGGACCGGTCCGGACCGGATTTGCGGTCAGGTCAGCCTGATTGGTATTCTATATGAGTACTGTTTATACCGCAAGGGACCGTAACAATAAGTTATAATTATGTTTTTGACGCTGAAGCTAATAAAAATAAACACAAAAAACTGTGTATTGCATCAAACTAAGAAACATAAAAAAGCCTATTTCTATATCCTTATATGGAAATATCTTACTTCTTCGCTTCCTTACAAAAGGTTTAGAAGGGAACCGCATGATAAAATTGAATAAAAAACCGATTTCAAAAAACCTAAAATAAGAAACAAAACATTAAATACTAGAGGTATTTAATGCTGAAAGCAAAAAATAATATTCAAAACACTAGATACGCATTATCATTGTAACAAAACACGTCGGTGAACCTTCTCCTTTTATTGAAGTCAGTTAAAAATATACACGTATTTCTCAGAAAACGCTTTATAAAACTTTTTATAGAAATAAAACAGGTGAGCAAGCAGTGCGCTGAAAAATTTCATATTCTTGATGCATGCGAAGCGTGGAAAAATGGAGACTTGAATAAAATGCAATATTTCCGAATGAATAAAAGAGAAGTAACAACATCTTAACCTGGGAAGTTAAATTACGAAGCGACGTCACCATTATGAAAGTTGTTGAAAAATATTCTCTTGAACATTAAATTAGATCTTATCTTAGATCTTTCTAATGATAATAATTTAAGTTACTTTGTAGACTTAGATATGCTATTAAGCGATCTGATATTAAATTATAATAATGAAAATAAAGTACCTACTCGTAGAAGTAATATTAGAACGGCTGTAGGTGTGTCATGATGAACAGGTAATAAGCATTAATGAAAGATTTGTTATATTGGACAGATCTAATTGATAATATTAATAAGAGGCGCTCCTAAGGGATTCATATTAGAGCTAATTTTATTCTGGCCCTATAATATAACTATAACTAGGTATCCAGTCACTTTGCTCACTGACTGAACATTTAGTAGTTAGTTTCTTTAGCTGTGACTATATGAGTTTTGAATAAAATAAAATACACTAAGACCACTATTTTCTCCATTAATTGTACGATAAATAATAAAAAAAATCCCTTATTGACAATATTATTATGACTTTTGCAGAATTGTGATTATGTATTTTGATTCAGTCCGTGTTATTACAAAAGATTTTTAAACACCGTTTATCTTAGACACTTTCAAACAATAATTATATTTACAGCATTACACTTAAACGTGTCCATTCACCCAGGTGATTAAACTCAGGTGAATCAAGTCTACGACGGAGTCTAAGTTACACATTGTTTAAAAATCTTTCGTAATAACACGGCGTAAGTTTAACAAAAAACATCAATCACAGTCAACAAGTATGAAACAGTATTACACATTTTGCCTTACATGTTTGTTAGGTACTTAAAAAAAAACATAAACACGCCTCTTTCAATAAAGGCAGCTTTGGGGCAAATATTTGGTATTGATCAGAAGGCTCCATGTTGTTTCAGTCACTGAATAATATTTGGCTATTATTTCGGATTTAATCAATTATTAAGGTCTAGGAATTAATATTATTGCAAAAGACAATGGAAATCATAGTGCACAAGATGCAGATGCAACTTGTAAATGGGAGTTGCCATATTACGTCACTGCATCTGTTGTTTGTTCTGCAGTTTGAGATAGATCGCTTTTGAAACTTTCAGAATCCCTAATTAGTTGGTGCATGCTCCATAGTTGTGTTAAATGTTATAAAGCAACGGTTGCCAAAGTTTGATATTCAAATACATTTTAGCTATAATTCACCTCCATTGAAGTTTAATGTTAGAAGCAGTTACAGTCCCCGCTGTGCAGGGTGTAATGGAAGGATGCATCTTCAAAGATTGAACTAACTTTGGCAAGATTACAAATAACTTGTTGTTTTAAGTACTAAAACTATATATTTATTGTACCAAACTACACTTTCCTCTTTTGATTTTATCAAATTAACTACATACGTCCGATAATGAAAACCATTTATTAACCATGAATGAATGGTGAAAAATCGTTATTTCATACAATTGCACACAAATATTATTTGTGACCCTATTATGAACTTAGTTGCAAATTATTTCAGTGTCAAGACAATGAGATATTGATTTTCGTAAAAAAAATATAAAGTTTCAAAAGCTTATTTTGTTCTTTTCACTTTGTATTTGTTCTGCGAAATATATAAGCTTCAAAGAACTTCATAAAATTATTAAATTGATAAATACATTAGAAGTGTTACAACAAAGTAAAAAGTGCTTATAAATTACTTACTAAAAATAATCACAGAACACTTTTTGTTTAGAAAATGCTTTAGGTCGCCGCCAAAAGTAAGAGATGCTCATAATTATTAATTACATATAAGGTCCTTCTTAAATATTGCAAGGGGTCAATGTACTCATGCATACAAACAACTTTTACTATAGTACCAACATTGAAATCGCGAAAAAAAAAATCAGCTGTTCCATAGAAAATTTAAAATCGAATAGATCGAAATGTATGGAACAGCTATTTTTTTTCGCGATTTCAATGTTGGTACCATAGTAAAAGTTGTTTGTATGCATGAGTACATTGACCCCTTAAAATTATGTGCACTATTTAAGAAGGACCTTATATAAAAAATTAGGTAGGTATTAAGATAATTCTAACATACTCGTACCTACCTATAATAGGTGTTTACATTTTAAAGAGTGTTAAGAGTTAGGAATACGTGGCGTACATATTTATTTTAATTAATACTAATTAATGTTTAATTTAACCGCCTCTGTAGTCTACTGGTGCGACCACACGAGTAAAACGCAGGGGTTCCGAGCTCGATTCCCAGGAGGGGGTACAATTTGTACTTGGCTTAGTTGGTGGTAGGGCTTATTTCAAATCAGCTTGGCTAGTTACCACCACCTTACCTAAGTCTGACGCCATAACAACAATTAAAGAATTGTTATGTTCCGGCAGTTAGAGGTAAATTAGCCACTTCCTTAGTAATGAGGATTCTGGGTGTAGTGCGCCTCCAGTTCCACCTTCGGCCTTATCGTCACTAACATCAGGCGAGGTGAAGCCAAACACTATCCCGTTGTGGATTAAAAATGACATAAAATACATAACGAAAGTTGTAAATAAACAGGTACAAATTCGTCCGTCTATTATTGAACAAATTATAATTATAGTTTACTTTTATTATTAAAGTATATTATACTATGCATATTGAGTTAACATCAAGTCCCTTATTCATAATACATGCAAGGCATCCTCTGCCATTGGCGAGGTAGTGACATATAACTGAGCAATCGAACAGAGACGAAGAAAAATCACAAGTGAAAACTTAAATGTAAACTTCTATCAAACTGTGTACCGTTGTATGCTGTCGCTATAGAAAAACTTGACATTGTGTTACTATATTAAATTATTTAATAAGGTCGTTATACCCCAGTAAAATTCTACATTCAACATTCAAATCGCAAAACGCGATGTAAAGCTGCATTTTTGGTATGTTATTTGGACCCCTTAAGGGAGTGTGGAACCATGTTTTGCAAGCAAAAAAAAGTTGTGCTAGCTGCGTTATACGTGCATTTTTTTTCTGTTTTAGCAGTTTTATGATTGAGATTAGTTGACAACATCATTATGAAAGTGTATTAAATTTTAAACAATTAAAGCCAAACTTCAGCTTCGTATGTTTAATAGTTTTTGAGATATGATGCTTGAAACATTGGCACTCACCGGCATATCTAACCGTCTACACCGTTATTTTCATACAAACATGCTCATGATTTTTTTTGCAGTTTTTCAGGTATAACGCAGCTAGCACATTTTTTTTTTGCTTGCAAAACATAGTTCCACACTCTCCTAAGGGGTCCAAATAACATACCAAAAATGCAGCTATACATCGCATTTGGCGTTTTTAGGAAAAATATTTGTAAGATTTTACTGGCCTATTATGATAATTATTAAGCAAAATTTCTCTTCAAGAGTGAAATATCGCAGAGGAGTAATTTCATTCTCGTAATTTTTTGTGGTTAGTAATCTTTTTACTGCAGTTAATGCAAAACACTTTTACGGTAACGCGCATTTTATTATTTTAGGTGTTGTTTTGTTCAGTCTTTTTTATTTCTCGATGTTTCAGCAGCTGTCGTGGACACGGGAACTGTGAGTTCATATGTAAGTATCCGCTAATAATTTTTAGAAAAGTTATCTGTTTTAGTCTGAGTTAGCCCTATTACAAAAATAACGTACGCAATTGCGTAACGCAGTCACTTGGCCACGATAGTCGTCCGCAGTTCGTCGGTTGTAGTTATAACAAACATTTTGAATTTGGCTATCGTAGCCCATAGACTACTGAACGAACGATGTCGGATACGCTAGAGAGAAACTGTCAAACTCACGCAATCACTTCGCGATATCGCATACGAAAGTGATTTGTAATAGGAAACAATCAAAATGAAGCACGGCGCAGTTGCATGAATCGCATTAAACTTTTCTTAATAGACCCCCAGTTCTCTGTCCGCTGACTAGCTCCTGTATCAAAGGCAAGTTATTAAATTCCATTGGGATGTATCTTTATTTGGGACACGTATCACCACAGAATAAAGCCTTGTGGTATTCCAGACACGTCCCGCAAAGAACAACGTCTTGGTTTATCGTATTTGAAAGATACATTAGCGGTTTGTTTGCCAAAGAATCAGAAAGGCGTAAAACACGTAGGCGCAAAAAGGAATGCTGTAGAAAGGTCATTACCTAATAAGTATTTACTGCATGACGTGATTGGTGAAGTAGCTATGATGATGAAATACTTTTTTATGTCCAACGGGATATTGATTGGCCTTCAACTCACCTGATGTTAAGTGACAATAAGGCCGAAGGTTTGCGCACTACACCTGGAATCCTCATCACTGAGGAACTGGCTATCTTACTTATAACTGCTGGAATACAACAATCTTATTTCTTAGCAGGGACATTAGGGCTCTTAGAAGGGATCTCCACTTCTTCTGGTCTTGTGCGACCATCTCAAGATCTGGGTTCAACCATGAGTTGATGCAAACTGTTTTCATTACTGTCAACTATCGTTTTCACTCTTTCATTACTTGCATTGGCCAACCTTGAAATCGCGAAAAAAAAAACAGCTGTTTCATACATTCGATGGAGTAGGATTGTACTTTTTCACCTCTCCAGCACGAAAAGAGCGCTTTTGGCGCGTAAAAACTCGTTGCAAAATGGATTTTTGCTCCGAGCGTGAGGCAAAGTGCTTTTTTCTTAATGATATGTGAGAAAAGGATAGATAGAGTGCTTTATGGTGTCATACATGAATTAAAAACTAAAAAAATAAAATGCACGGGATATACCAAGGAGTTTTAAATAAGGATTGTTAAAAAAAGGTTGATAATTCGAAATAAAGAGTGGACGTAATGAGGTCGATGTATGAAACAAATATGAAATAACAAAAATAATGAAATTTATTAACAAATTATATGTTTTATTATGATTATAAATAAATAAATAAGACGGGATATTAATGAATAAGAGAAAAAAAACAACGAAATTGTAATCATAACGACGGGAATCTACTTTACTGACTTTATGAATAAAATTTTTCAGCATATTGTTCGATCGAACTATTTTTGTGATAAATTACAAAAATGAATGCGTCCAACGATGAAGATGGTTGTCTAACTCCAAAATAGCTAAGTGTACAAGTTTCTTATGCTGAATTAAGCTTTTTACCAGGAAAGTCACAAGAAAAATTTTTCGCTGGTAGAGGTGAAAAGTCGTATGTTTTACACGAGACCAAAATTTTGTTCTGTCTAGTGCCTTTAAATCACTCAGTAGTCTATATTAGAATCACTCGCTGCGCTCGTGATTTAATTCTAGACTACTTCGCTAGTTCGTGATTTAAAGTCGGCACTCGCAGCACAAATTGATTTTGGTCACTTGTATAACAAATAACTATTGTATGGAACAGCTGTTTGTTTTCTTGATTTCGAG
Source organism: Agriphila tristella (assembly GCA_928269145.1). Lineage (NCBI taxonomy): Eukaryota > Metazoa > Arthropoda > Insecta > Lepidoptera > Crambidae > Agriphila > Agriphila tristella. Next base: position 28,542,560 of record OV743432.1, on the reverse strand, counting down.
GTTGGTCCCATAATCAAAGTTGTTCAGTTTGATGGTCTGATCAACCCCACGAGAGGTTTTGTATTAACTAAAAATAACCTTGTATATCCGATAAATAATTTACGGCAGTGAAGTTTGCATCAACTTATGGTAGAGATGTGACTTTATACACTGAGTGACAAGTTATTTTGCCAAGAGCAACCAAAATAATTTCTTTCTCTAAAGAATTTTCGATTTTTAATACAACAAATCATAGAGATTTTTAATGAAACAGTTGATAAGCTAATTCCTATAACAAACTAATCAGATGAAAATATTGTTGTACCGAAAAATAAACAATTCTGGCAGTAAAATAAAATTTATATATTCTACAGGCAACAGGTAACAAGAAACGCCGTAATTTTGTAGCAAGCAATTTCTTTCTTAGGAAGTACTAAAACTTTGCATGCCTATACTCATGTACGTGCCATGAATATGAAATGGATATTATAAAGCTGATACGTGGTACTTTTTTATATTTCAGTATTTTCATAAAGCCTTGTTTCGTACGCCTTAAATTTTTAAGGTTCCTTGCTTCAAATATCCCTAAGGGATCTCTTCTTATACGTCCATCCGTCCTGTCCATTAGTTCTGTCAAACTATTAAAACTTTTTCTCAGAAGCACATAACGAATGGAAGCTGAAAATCTGTGTCTATGTTCCCTCAATGGAACTTTATACAACGTGTTACAAAATAAATAATATGGTAGATAGTGACCATCAAACTGAGCTGAGCAACTTTTACTATGGGAGCAACAAAATTTCACCCCGTTTTGAACTTATAAGAGATTCCGTATCGGTGTGTGGTGTCGGTAAAAGGTGTCTACCTGTGCGTTGCTCTAGCTTGACTACGGTCCTCTCTATTTTGTGCTAGAATCATGAAAGCCAATAATTCAAGGTCTCACAGCAAAACAGTCCAAAATCCGCTTCACTAAAGTTTGTGCGGAACCCTTAATTTTTTTTTCTAGAATCAGGAGTTATATGAACCGACTATGATGAATTAACATGCGACGTCAATTCAGCGTAGATATTTATCATTTCTACGACAATACATCAAGAGCTGTCACGGCAACACGTGAGGGGAGGGACAAATTAAAATTAATGAAAATTACTTGCGACGTGCTTATAATGTACGTTCTATTTAATTAGCAGTAGAGTAGCTTTCTCCGTTTCTTTGTTTATTAGAGTTGTAAAGAAATTTCGTTTTCCAAGAATGACTTTGTGAATTTATTTCTTTGACTTTAATATGTAATTTTGTTTTACTTTTATGACAATATGATTATTATTAGAAGTGCTTTACTTTATTGTGACACACGCACAAATTACTTACTTTAATTACCTACGGCTATGCTACGGCCCTTAATGTATTCAATTTAAAACAGAATTTTAGGTTTTTTTTACCTTTACCTATTCGAACTTTATGCACTGCTATCCATTAAGCAGTTTTTTTATAATGTTACGTGATAGGGTAAAAACTGACAAATCAAAATATTTTTAATTTATGTCCTACAAAAACGCATGAAATGTTTCCAAATCCAAAAGACGGTTTAACTCCATCTGTTGACAGAAATGAGAACGCCTATTTACCTAAAGTATGGCCCAGTTCCTTCGTCCGTAACTGCTGACCTTACGGAAAAAGGGTCAATAGGACATAAAGAACCTTTTTTAAGCCCGCCATAAACTATACGATTACAATTCGATAAGCATGCGAATTTGCACCAATGACATACGTGATCTTGTTATAGATTTAGAAGGGTTTCTGATAAATATTAGACAAATTTCTGTCTTAAAACATAACAAGCTAGAATTTAACCATTAGATGTAAGAAAATACAAAAACATATTTTTCTATGTCCATCAGCCATTTTTAATGTCCCCACTGTTGGGTCACAAGCGTTCCTTATGGGTGGATAAGGAGGACGGGCAATAACCCACCACGCGGGACCAATGCGGATTGGTGGGTATTAACGATTGTAAATGCAGCCGGGACCAACGGTTTAATGTGCCTTCCGAAGTATGGAGGAGATCGAGATAATACATTTTTGATCACCCATCCCATGACCGACCCTTGCGAAAGTTGCTTAACCTCCGCAATCGCTGGGCCAGGCGCTACACTACTGCACCACCGAGCTCCTCATTTATCTATTTTTCTATAGCAAACACAAAAATGGCGACGCAAGACTTAAGGCAGGGTCGGTATACTACCTCTACCTACCTATACAACGCGGAATCAGCTGTTTCATATATTTTGGTAATTTTCGTTTTTAATTTTTGTATGAAACAGCTGATTTTTTCGCGATTTCAGAGTTGGTCCTATAGTAAAAGTTGTTCAGTTTGATGGTCCCTATCTACCATATTCGGCTTTAAGGGTTATTACACGACTGCCCAAAGCAAAAAGAGTGTATATTTACACGACTGCCCAAAGCAAAAAGAGTGTATATGTGTTCAGGGTTCATGTATGTTTGTGGGTATGTGAGTTTCTTTATTCCACCATAACTTCTAAATGCCTGAACTGATTTGGATAAATGGGGTATCGTTAGAATTCTTACAACATCCCGAGTGACACTGGTTATATTTTTTTTAGAAAAAAATCAATATTGCGACTGTACGACACCATTTTCAAATGTGAAAAAAATTATTTTTTCTTCTATTATTACAATATGGGCATCAAATGAAAGGCCTTGTTGAGCACATTCCAAAACTATAATATGTCACTAAAATGTGTGAAATAAAAATAAATAAATTAAAAAAATATTAAAAACACGACTGCCCTGCCAAACACGAACTAAAAAGTTAAACAACAAGTGTCATTGCAGTCGGGGGACCTCTTTGATCAAAAATTGTTCCATAATAAGGTCCCCCGACTGCAATGACACTTGTTGTTTAACTTTTTAGTTCGTGTTTGGCAGGGCAGTCGTGTTTTTAATATTTTTTTATTTTGTAACGCGTTGTATATTTACTAATATAAAAATACTGTGCTAAGGTGCAGCTTTACAGGTTTTGAATAAAGGAGACTACAAAAAAGTGGTCCATGAACTTATTTCGCAATGATCGTAAAAACACACTTACATTTTTTTACTTCCGGTCTAAGTTAATTTGAGAATTTATCGCATATAAACTTAATGCCATTTGTAGTCGATCATCATTGGTATAAAACGGGAGGAAGCTAAGAGCAAAATCTTGTTTATGAAGAGCCAATCATGTTGTGTCCCTTTACGACGCATAAAAAGGGATTGACCGACCCTTCGACCAATCAAGAAACGGATACGTCATCATTTTTTGCTTTTATGTCATCTGAAGAAGTAAAGTTGTGCAAAAATGCTGATACTTTTTTGTAATTTATTAAATCTAATTTTAAATTAGATAATTGTACCTATATCAGCATTTGTGCGATTCATAAAATGAATTATGAGAAACTGACAGAAAATATTCAAGGAGCACTATTTGTATGGACTTATTCATGTTGTCCCCCACTTTTTCCTCCACGGGAGTTTTTTTACATACTTTTCTTTTGCCCGATATCCCCAAGTATGGACTAAGAGCTAGCCCCGGAAATAGGTGGACAATTTACAGAGCGACGAAATACCTCTTGATAGTTAGCCATACAACGCAGTGATAATTTCCTCTGTGAGCCATACTATTATTATTAAAAGATCCGGGATCCTCAGTGGTGGGGGTGGAGTGGTTGAGCAAAAAAGAGTCTGAAAAGCGATTGTAGGTATACAATTTACAGAGCTCTGGATTTGGTGTGGTATAATAGCAAGCCAATCATGTACCTAAATCGAATATAACATTGCAAGGAATTTTTACTGATTGGAAAGTAGTGCCAGGTAAATTGAATATCTTCAATCGCTTTTCCGTCCCTTTGTTGCTTAACCACTCCCACCCCCACCACTGAAATCTGCGAGGTGCCTGGATCTGTTAATAATATAGTATGGCTAACTAACATGAGGAATTTCGTCTCTCTGTAAATTGTCCACCTATTACCGGGGCCAGCTCTTAGTAAGGGGGCAACGGGAATAGGCCTTTTGAATGTTAGGATATTGTTACTCAATCACGCAAAAACGGCTGGACGAATTTGGCACACAGACAGTTTTTAACCTAGATTTAACTTCTTATCCTGGTCAAAGGTTCCTTAGGGATTTTTTGAATGTCCACGCAGACAAAATCGCAGGAAGCAAGTTTCGAATTAGACACAAACATTATTATCTACAAAAATAACTTATTTCTTATTCGTTACACGTGCCGCGTAATATTTAGTAATTGGAACTTTTCCTATTGTAGCTGATTGTTTTGTTATAATATTGACGTGGGTCTGCACAGAACCTACGATATAAATAAATCGACTTCAATAAGAAGTAATAAATCTATATATATAAAATTCAAAGTCCTGACTGACTGAGTGAGATATCAACGCACAGCCCAAACCGCTGAACCTAGAGACTTGAAATTTTGCACACAGATACTTTATACAGTGTAGGCATCCACTAAGGAAGGATATTTGAAAATTCCATCCCTAAGGGGATGAAATAAGGGTTGAAAGTTTGTATGAAAGTCCCTCAGTTTTGAAGTTAGGATCTTCAAAATTTGTGTTTAGGCTGATGATTGAAAATAAATAAATACGTGTCTCAGCGTTTTTCAAAATTCTACCCCAGAAGGGGTGAAAAGGGGGATGAAGTTGTGTTTAGAAGATAATCCTTTATTTTTGAAGTAAAAATCGCTAAATTTGTAATTTAGGCTTATGGATGGAAATCTAACGCAACGCATATTGTATTGGTATAATTTCAACCCCCATGGTGATGAAATGGGGGTGCAATGGGGTAAATAAACCTAAAAATCGATATGGATGTCGTTATTGGGGTTTTCTGAGTTGACGATTGCGAAAATAACATTTATTTTGAAGTCCAACACGGTGAACATGATTTTATCCCTAAAGGGGTGAAAATAGGGTTCAAATTTTGTATGGAAAAACAATATGAAATAGACAGTACAACTTTAAACTTCGTAGGAGCACGTCTAAAAATAAATATACTTATATTTTGTTATTTTGAAAATCAACCCCGTAGGGGGTAAATGGGGTAAGTAAACATAAAAATCGATATGGATGTCGTTCTTGCGGTTTTATGGGATAGTAATTGCGAAAATGACATTTATTTTGAAGTCCAACACGGTGGACATGATTTAACCCCTAAAGGGGTGAAATCGGGGTTCAAATTTTGTATGAAAAAATAATATTAAATAGACACTACAACTTTAAAATTCGTTGGAACACATCTAAAAATTATATATTTTGTTATTTTGAAAATCATCCCTTAGGGGTAAATGGGATAAGTAAACATGAAAATCGATGTGGATGTCGTTTTTGAGGTTTTATGGGATGGTGATTGCGAAAATGACATTAATTTATAGTCCAACAAGGTGGACATGATTTTGCATGGAAAAAGAATATGAAATAGATATTACAATTTTAAATTACAATTTTAAAATTCGTAGGAGCACGTCTAGAAATAAATAGGCAATTACATACCTATTTTGTTATTTTGAAAATCATTCCTTAGAGGTACTTAAATGGGGTAAGTAAACATGAAAATGGATGTGGATGTCGTTTTTGAGCTTTTAAGGGGACAGGGACGGGGACAAGATACCTACTAATATCTCTGTACCAATTCTGATTATTGTAAAAAACTAGCTTCCGCCCGCGACTTCGTCCGCGTGGATATTAGAGAAAATCCTTAGGGAACCTTCAACCAGGATCCGACCAGCCGTTTTTACGCGATTAGGCGGGTCCCCACCAAGCGAGCAGCCTCGTGCGAGGCCCGCCTCACGAGGCAAACGTCTTGCCTCGCGAGGCAGCGCGCTTGGTGGGGACCCGCCTAATCGCGTAAAAACGGCTGGTCGGATCCTGGTTGAAGGTTCCCTAAGGATTTTCTCTAATATCCACGCGGACGAAGTCGCGGGCGGAAGCTAGTAGATTTATAGAAGCCTAGAGTGCCATAGTCAAACGGCTCATGCACACATAATAATCTGTTAATAACGACATATCGTTATTAATAACGATTCGTCAGAGTATGAGTGAAGAAGAAGATAATAAATAATTATTCACAAAATCGTGAACGAATCGTAACCTAGCAGATGTATGGTTGTCGAACTTAGAGAATATTTAAATTGAATAAAACTACAAAAATCGATTCTGATACAACTTTCAGCATTCTATAGGTATAATTGCCTGATGACTGTAAAACCAAAATCACCTAAAGTTATAAAATAATATTTAAGTCCTGATTGAGTCACTGACTGATTTATTATCATATAATTTCAACCACTGGCCTTGACATACTGACAGATAGTTATAATATGAGGAAGGCTTTTGCCAAAAAAGGAAATCTCTAAATTCCCAGGGGAAGTGGAATCTCTAAGTCGGGGACAGAAGCCGTACCTATGTATTAGATTAAATTTCATAATAACCATTTCTTTTATATTTTTTGTTCATAATTGTATTAATAATGTTAAGTACCTATCTATACCTATATAAATTATGTGCAAATGTAATTGGAATAACATTGTATGGTCTGAACAAAGCGCTCGATTGGTGGATCGCATTGGATTGGTTTGGTACCCATCAATGTCGGGTACAGAACTGCCTCTATTATATTTGCTAATTAATGGAATAACAAAGAATTCAATTAAATTAGTAATTGGTGTTTTGACGAATATTAAAATGATTTAAATAAACAGTGATATGACCTTATTGAAAAAAAAAAACAGAAAGAAAGAAATCTCATACAGTCGTGTTATCTCATGCGGTTTGTCGTGAATGTTGTTACGCAAACACATGCATATTGCTGCATGTTCTCGTGCGTAATACTAATAACGCATACTAAAATAATGTGCATGTGCGTGTCTATAACAACATTCATAGTTGAACCGCATTCGTAAGATAAAACAACTACTTATAATCTTATAATGAATATAAAAGTTTATAAAAATTCTGTGCACTCTTTCATGACACTCGTAAATTGACTTTGTATAAAAAGTTGTATTTAGTTTTTGGAACTGCGTTACCTAACAATAACAATGATCGACTAACTAAATCATGTGCAATTTATAATTAAGAGGGCATTTACAAGTCGATTTTCTCTTCTTTCGTTAGGATAAGTTGTTTTTTTTTCACTTTTCGCATAGCTAACTATTGGATACAGCTCATAGTCAACGTGAGTGAAAGAGAGATAAGATAAACTATGCAAATAATGAAAACACCACCTCGTACTCGGTCCTCAGAAAATCGATCTGAACTCATTGTAAATCCCACAAAAACGCTGATTACCATGTCAATTTCAATTGTAAAATGTGACGGTTTGACAGAAAATTCGAGAAGCAAGTTCTCCCATTGAATAATGATATATCGAAGTGGCTCAACCCCCGCAATTTAATAATGATTTGGACTCAAATTTCCATATTTTAAATCGACTTTCCAATTTGTTTGTGATTGGAAAACTTAGGCTTGTTTATTATGCAGCTTTTCTTATTGTTTGAGAGTTTTGAATACAATTCCAAGTAATACAAGGAAGGTTCTGAAAATTTTGAGAAATAAATAAAATAATGGAAAATATTAATATTTATTGACCGTCTTTACTTTAACTGATTTGATTTCATAAATTGATAAAAACATGTGTGTAATAAAATTAACAATGATGGTATGTTGATGTAAAATCTCAAATAAGTAGGTACGAGTCTAAATGGTTGGTTCGTTTTCTAATGACTTGAGAACTGATATTTAATTTTTAAACTTGATTATTATATGTGCACTTAAATAAGCACTGATAATGTCATAGACATAGAAATTCGCTGCGCTTCTGTTTCTATAGATAAAGTACTTATTTCTGTAAGTTTCAACAATATTAACTGTCAAAGTAGAACACTTTCCAGTAACCAAAAGTCCAATATTTGTGTTTCCAAACTAAACGCATTTATTTTACCAGTGTTTACCTCTTTGTTTGGAAAGTTGACCAAAATAATTTAAGTGGAGCATGGGAAAAATATGGTCACGCACAGTTAGATCACACAGCAATAAATTACCGACAAAAAATATGATAACTCAAATAACAGTGCATTCACACAAGGTCCGTTTTACAGGACCATTTTTAACGAATTCGTCGTTACTCGACGTAATGTTCACATTCACACCACATTTACAGCATACGTCGCTACGGGATATAGCATCAGATTGTATCTGTATTCGGAAAACTGTGTTGTGTGTGACGCTTACGCTCATCGATATACATATCTAATAAGTCATCACCGAACGTATACGCACAGTATATTATATTAGTTTTTCAAAAACCTATAATATACTGTGGTATACGTATCCGATAAAATGAACATGTAAAACAGACATGTTAATATTTGGCGATAGCGGATAGCGTATGTAGTTGTACGAGCGTATTCACACATGGCGCAGTATATCGAATCCGTATATGTACTGTATCCATAGCAAAGGATTCGATAAAATGGTCTTGTAAATGCTATGTGAACATCACATCCAGTAGCGACGGATCCATTAAAACGGCCCTATAAATACGGATTTACGGATCTGCTATTCTGTCAACGGCACGGTAACTCAGTACGTAGTCATGGGGATGCCAGGAAAGCCAAAAATCAAATAAAAACAAACTAAACATAAAAAAGTCTTTAATAAAACCGCGCTATTATCCATACAAAGTGTTTTATTTCAATTCAAGTACCATTAAAAGCCATCCAACTCACGCACCGAGAATAAGAAATAATAAGAACCTTGACAGACTGACGGACGGACAACAAAGTGATCCTATTAAGGAACCAAACGAAAAAAGATTGAAAAGTTGAAGATCGAAACAAAATAATTAAATTCAATAAGAAGAAGAATAATTTGGATCACTTGATAAATGAATTTATATGTTTAAGGGGAAATTAATTTCCATTTGTCCTTTCCTCGAAAAACTCTGATCTGTCAAATGCAGAAAGTCGACAGTAAAAAGCTTTATTTTTAAACTGAAGCTAAAATTGCGTTTAACAATAACGTTAACAGTAACCTAATGTTGAAAATAATATTTTTTTAATTTATAAATCGGTTTCCTTATGCTTTTAATGACCTTTTTATTTATTGACACTAGTCAAAATTTTCAATTTAAGTCCAAACGTAAACTTACTAAAACATGAAATTATTGTTATTATAATTAATTAAAATTCAAGCAAAAGACTCGTTTTTGTTAGTAACAAAGCTTTTACTTACCTAACCTATGTTAGTAGAATAATAATTTAACTAAGTATTTAATTTATTAAATACTCGAGCAACCAGTCTGCACGTGAAATTGACAAAATTGAATTACGTGTAGTGAATTGAATTATAGTGCTCGATTTTGTGGTATTACATGAGTCGATAAGAATAAATTTTTGCGAATAGGCTACTTTGCATTTCTAATATTATACGCTTAAATTAAGGGACTTGACACGCGACTTTAATCAATTTGCGTTTTTTATTGAAAATCGCTTGTGTAGCATATGCTATAATATGATATGCTGCAGGTAAGCCCCTCACTAAGAAATAATATAACACATAAAAATATAAAACTAAAGTTAAAACAATACCTACTTTCTACAAAAACTGTAACAGCCTGTAATGTAGCTGCACTATCCTCAGCGTTTGCGCCACCATCGCATGGCGGCGCTCATGTCACTCCTTGTCATTCTATTGTTTGCAGCCTTGCAATACGTCGAATTGTTATTCAAGATTAAAGTAAGAAGTGAACTTAAATTGCTATTGCTATACGAGTAGAATAACTTTTTACTTAAGTACCTATTAAGCCTAGTTTAATTGTACCCAATTTAAGCGAATGACTGCCGAACAGCACATTCCTAATGAAAACCTGCGTGGTTTTTTGTGAATGTAGCAAACAACTTTTGTATTTTTATGTTTATTTGGTAATAAATTAAAAAAAAGCACACCACGATGGGCACACTTTATTAACTAGAACTTCACAAATTTTATTTTACTAGCACCAGCTAACAGGATTTCTCTCGGCGTCCTTCTTGCTAGCATAGACAGCCCAAAAAAGCAGCAAAATATGTTTGCGATTTGATTTTACGGCGATTTTCGGTAATAATAGCTAATTGATTAAAGTCGCTTGCCAAGTCACCCGCCAAGTTGCTTCATGTAATATATTTACAATATTTACAATTTAATATCCCATTACATAACAATAAGCTTTTTATTTCACTGATTTATTTTGAAATTTCATTTTAGTATACATTATACAGGGTGCATTTATAACCACTTTCCAAATTTTAAGGATGAGTTCAGTCCATGCAACTGAACAACTTTCTCCATGAAACATGTGTCGAAATACGCTAAAAAATGTTGGTCATACCATACTAAACTGATCACGTGATCTCTTTGATTTGAAAGAAAAGTATTTTTTTTTACATATTTGACCCTATGTTTCTTAGAGAAAGTTGTTTAGTTTCATGGACTGAACACATCTTTAAAATTTGAAGAGTGGTTACCAATGCATCCTGTATATAGATACTTGTGCCAAAACACTGACACTCCAACTCTCAAAATGTTTTCGAAGTTATAACTTTCCCTACCGTTCTATTATTAGGACACGAATTTCGTCTAATTTTTAGACAGAAATCTCAACTTCTGACTAAACAAACGTAACTTGAATTATTGAAATAAACAAGATTTGACGAAAGAAATCTGGAATATTCCTTATTTCGTTATACTAACGAGCAATTAAAACTTTCATATCAATTCTTTGAATGATCAAAAGTGCTTGCTACAAGGAAATACATAAAAATAAGAAATAAAGAAAACAAACAAAATAATATTTTTCTCTGTTGCCATTATCATTCATCTGTAGGCACACACTAAAAGATAACTTGGCCTAAAGATTGTAGTCTACATATTTTCTAAAAATTAAACATTAATTATTAATAAAATATACCTATTCTCTAAAAAATTGCCTAAAGATTCGAGCCTAAATATTTCATGGCATTTATAATTATCTCTAAGAATATACATAATGTAATGTGCTGTATTTAATTGTTCGTGACTCTACATGCGTAATATACCTTCGCAATATATAGGCTTTTAACAGCAGTTTCCGATAAACTTTGCTATTATCTACACGAGGTAAAACTTTCGCAATTATCAAAGTTAAAGGCAGTTCGGTGGAGATAAAAACATGATTAACTGGCCCACGTGAAGTGGATACAATGTTGTAAACAAGATAACTATTAGTTGAGATTTGTTTAGTAGCTAAGAGAAAGAAATATTATTGTTACTATACGGAAAAGTTCTAGGAAAAACCAATCATAAATATATTAGTTATTTTTCCATAATTATGTGATATTTTCACGGGTCGATTCGGCGTGCGACTTACTGGTCGATTTAAGTCAACTAGTGTTTTTTATCGACAATTGCTTGTAAAATCTAAACGCAAACCTTATTTCAATGAGGTGTCGATTCGATTTTATAGGTAATTGTCGATAAAAATTTGTGTAAATGCCACAATATTTGCACTAAAATACTGTGTATTTTCATATTATTCTTTCATGACTTGACTACTTAAAATATGTATTTTACAAATTTATTATTTAATTGAAGAGATGGTTGAAGAAAAAACAGACTTAGATACACTACGTACCTACACAGGTAATTTTACTTCAAATTTTTAATAATTATAGCCATCTAATTTCGATGATTATTATAGCTTACTTAAGTACACACTGTAAAACTTGGCGATAGATATAAGTTAGATAGATAAAAATATTATTATGACCAATTGACATGTTTTCATTTTTTACAAGGTACCTTAAATCGAAAACCATTTCGAGGTTTTTCAATTTCTGACACCGTATATAATTTTTCGGGGCTTTTGATCAATAATTTAACGAAATATGTATAAAAAACACTGTATCATCGAGATAAAGGAATATTAAATATTTAACTCCTTTGCGTGAAAAAGTTGTGTGATTTTATCTTAAAAAAATTATAATCATAAAAACTGTCGCTGTCAAGGTTACAATTTATGTCAAAGTCTGTGTCAAGAATCAAAATATTTTTCACTTTGATTAGTTTTGTTTTGAATGTATTCATGATATTTTTAACTTGAATTAGTATTTTGGTTAAATTTAACATCTATCGAAATATAATATCAAGTTTTCTGAAGGATTTTTAATAGCAGACAGTCGCAACCTTACCAAAATGGACTTCATCATGCTGCAAAAGCTGAATTCTTCTGCGAAACATTTTATTTTTAGAAATAAAAAGATATTGTGTACGTTTGAATTTGTTTAATAAATACAGTTTGTTTTAAAGTGCATTAGTTTCAATTTCCATAAAACTTTAAAGCAACACACCACTTGTAAACGTGTAGACTTTGGTTTGGCACGTAAAACAGTGTGTTTGGGCATTCGATCACAGTATTTTTGCAGGCAGGAACTACACATGAGATTATGGAATCTAATTTACGAATATCTTTATTTATTATTGTTGAAAATAAGGTAAAAATAGCGACAATAAAAGAAAACAACCTCGAGCAAAAGATAAACAAACAAACGTCATTACCGTCCATAGATTAGATTGGCAGGTTGACGTCATAATGTTTTTTTTAACCATATGGGCAAAGGATATTGTCCGCCAAAAATCCTTTAAACGGCACTTACGCTCTTTTAGAATAGATAAGTTTTCAAATTAATATTACGTTGACTTAAAATAAAAATTTTGGAAAATAAAAAAATACGTGTCTCATGTTTTCACCAGTAATTTCTAAATAACAAATAAAAAACAGGATAAAAATTTTGATATGTTGTCAATTAAAAAGCAGTTTTATAAAACCCAGTTGCCGTGATATAAACGCTTCTCAAATTGACAATAATTTATTCGCGGGTTCAGTAAATTCAATATCAGTTTAAATAATAAAATATGTTACAAAAGCACATCAAATTATTATTCAGGAAGGTAACGGAAAATAGAATCCTATTAAAATCAGTTGCAGCGTGCAAGCTTAAAATTTGAGCATGTTAATACTTATAATTAATGCACTACTGCAAGGTATTTTGTATGCTTGCATGAAAAGCACTAATGTGCTCTAAATAAGGCTTTCAGCATCGTGCAGGACTGCTTTAATTTAAGTCGACAGTAATGACGTTTCATTATTTCGTGTACGGTAGGTATTCATGTTAGTTTCAAGGACTGGTAATTTTGAATTGTGTTATAAATCATTGATTTTATGACAAATCATTGTATTATTTTAACCGATCAAAGAATTGAGCTCGTAAATGAATATCGAACATTTTATTATTGTCAAATTGAAAAGAGCTTGTATCATAATAATATGGCAATGGGTTTTAAATGCTCAAATTTTGTCATAATAATATCTGTATTTTTTGATTCGATCTAAAGTACCTTATCTTATAAATTAGAATAGGTACCTAGCTTCCGCCCGCGACTTCCTCGCGAGGCAACGCGCTTGGTGCGGATCCGCCTAATCACGTAAAAACGACTGATCGGATTTTGAAATAAATATAGAATACTTGGTTCTTTAAAGACTCTCTATGGGTTTTCACGAATGCCCACGCGGACGATGTCGCTGGCGGAAGCTAGTTTTATATTCTATTAGAGTAATGTACTGATTATTGTTTTTTTAATTAAACATTAAGAGCACTAAATTGTAACTAAAGACCTTTTTCACCTTTTCATATTCTGAGAACGGGTATAAATTTATATTATGAGAGAGGTAAAGCAAGTTTGAAACAATGTACTTTAGCACAATATTTTAATTAAAATAAACTTTGTTTTGAACTTTTATAACTCACTATCTTTTGTTCACAACTTGTTCGCGTTAGATATCCGATTTTACGCATATCCTTTCCCGTGTATATTTCGGGAATGTGTTCATACAGGTAGTATATTTCTTTACCAAAGTTCATTATAATTTATTCAGTGAAATTGAGTAAACAGAAGAATGGATTCATACGATAGGCAGTTGATGTTTTTACATCATCGATCACGGTTTTAAATAACATTCTGACTTCTTTTATGTATTATTTATTTAGACTTATCATATTAACGATCATCATTATCATCATCATGATTTTTCGATCATGATGATGGTGAGTTAAAAAGAGTAGATAATCTTTAACTTTTTGCGTTATTCATATAAACCAGACTTGTTTTCATCGTTACCAAAGTGCTAAAAAGCTATAACATGAAAAAATATTCACTGGTTTTGAGCCAAAATAAAAACATGAAATGTGTCAGGCCTGTCATCTCGCCAGTCGTAAATGACGGCAAAGAGATTGAGTTTTATACAGCCTCTTGTTGACAGATTGTCACTTCTCAGAACACTAATTGATACACGAAATTCACAAATTTTGCTGTTTTTAACCAAATTTTAACCTAGCCTTTTTCTCTTAACTTATAATAAATTTCTTATTTCTTCTCTAATCTTAAAATAAATTTGTAATTTTTCTCTAATCTTAAAATAAATTTGCTTTATTTTTATTAGTAGTCTTAAAATTATGCAAGAAATTTTAAAGGCGTGTGAAAGCTAATTAATTTTAATAATAGGTTTCTAATTGAAAAATAAAGCATTACTTTCATTAAACAATTTAGTTAGGTGCCTGTAATTTTATTTATGGTCCATAAATTATTATTCCATAAGTTTAAACTACCCGCATTTAATAATAAAACAAGTAGCATGTGTAACTCAAACGTAACACGAGTTACGTATTTAAAGAATAAAAAACATCAAAATTTTATAAAACAAAATATTTTTTATTTGTAACTAAAACTATTTAAAAAGTGTCAAATTTTAAATTGCAAATAATGTGATTTTAAACTAAATATTTTTTTTATTTACAGCATTTAATTATCAAATATTAAACCTTACAAAACTATTTCAAATAAACTTCCAATACCCAACAACAACATCTGCAAAAACAACAACAAAAAACTCACCTTTGAAAAACCAGCATCGCAAAACAAAACACTACACAAAAAAATCTCACAGCAAATTCGGCACTATCGAATCGACTCTAAAGTTTTCGCGGCTGAATTTCAGGAGCGATGGTCACGACCGCCCTTCGAAGTGTACAGCGCGCCACTGAACTGAAGCCTGTAAGGCTTAGACAAGTCCTGAAGGGCGGGAATCCATTGCAAGGGTATAATAGTTACAATACTGTCTCTAGACAATGTCACATTAGGTATTTTATAAAAAAAAGAAGCTCGTTTACGAAGTTATGGAATTGAGATACGTTTTTGCTACCGATAAATCTTTTGAAAGCTAAGCGATAGCAAAAGCTTCTTATGTGATAAATTGTCAAGGGGTCTGTTAATATTCAACATATTCGACATAACTACAGGGGTACAATAAGTTTGGTTAATTTTTAATGGATAACTTGCAAACAATATAATACAAACTAAGTACTTGCGTTCACAGGAAATACATCTTGAAGGTTGGGAATCCATTGCAGTACTCTACTACAATACTGTTATTTTAAAAATTTTGACATACCTAGTTAAAAGTATTTTTTTGTTCTGTGGTTAAAAGCGTACGATGTTACTATGGTCGAAATCTTGCCTTATTTCATTTCTCAATACATCAAGAATCAAGATCCAAATATATGATTAAAATCGTCTAGCTTTAGAGTAATTTATAAATTTCTGTTACATTGAGTTGCGTAAACTATAACGTTTACGGAACTAAATGTAACAGAAATTATTCAATATGAATCATGGACTGAAAATGACAGCTTCGGAAATAGCTAGCTGCGTTTTCAATTCAGTCGGTTGCACAGTTTAGAAGAGAAAATTATTTATATTTTATGTATCGTAAAAACTGTGGTGTTATTAACCGACTTCATAGATTGAAAAGGAAGAGATTCTCAATTCAATTATATATTTTTTAACTTTGCTCGCGCATAACTTCGACATTTATGGACCCAGATGAAGATTCTTTTTTTTATTGAATCTTGCGAGATAATCCCCTTTTTTAATCGTTTCAGTAGTTTTCAAGTCCTGAAAATACTATCATTTTGGAAGTAACTACCTCGATGATATTATCGTATAACTTCTATGTTTATGAACCGATTATTATTTTTGTCGGAAAAATTATACCTTTAAGTGTAGCCCTTTTAATTTTATTGATATTGGACCTTGGACTTCGAAGATACCCAAGGGAACTCCTCAAAGTAAAAAAGGATATGTACAGTGATTGAGATATGGTAGGTTTATGATAATCCAAAATAAACCGAGCTATGGTCTGCGACGTTCTGGGACTCGAATTGGACTACGAAGGCACAACGGAACTCCTTAAAATCAAACTGCGTGAATTTCGCAACTAAGTTACGGGCAAATTGTGTAATTGAAAAATATATGTAATACTATAAAAATATTTACACGCTTACATACCACAAAAAAAGAGAAAACAAAAAAAAACTTCTTCAAAATCCTGAAAATAAATACAAAACAACTTCAAAATAAATAGCTCAAAAAGCAAAAATAATATTTAAACCATTAGTCGAGTGGGGCTTTTAGAATTAAAAAAACCGGACAAGTGCGGACTCACCCACCGAGGGTTCCGTACAAATTTGTTGGTGCTCAAATAAAGACTATATTTTTTAAGATTTAATTACGACATTTTTCAGATTTTTTCTTGTACTTTAAGAGTGTCGAATTATGAGTTTTTTGTGGCACGAACGACCGTATCTTTTTTACGTAAACTTAAAAGTTTGTTTTTTCACAGCTCCAAGGGACCATAGATTTGAGTATATGGTTTTAATTTCAACTCGATACCCTCACGCGTTCCTGAGGTAAAGGATTTTGACACACCGACGGACAGGCCATACAGACAGTTATGATTTAATTACATTTTATAGTTTTCAGATTTTTCCCTGTATTTGTAGTAAAAGATAATATTACTTACCAAATTTCGTAGTTTTAGGCCAACGAGGCCCTATGAATTTTGATTCCCTTGAGAGTGTCGAAATATGCGTTTTTTTGCGACATTAACGGCTGTAACTTTTTTTACGTAAACTTAGAAGTTCGATTTTTCACAGATTCAAAGGACCGTAGACTTGATTATGTGGTTTTAAAACCATATAATTATATCAAATATAATATCAACCTGATACTAAATATTAATATCAACCTGATACCTCTACGCGTTCCTGAGATAAAGGTTCTTGACAGACGGATAGACAGACGGACAACAAAGTGATTCTATAAAGGGTTGCGTTTTTTTCCTTTTGAGGTACGGAACCCTAAAAATAACACTTTTTAATGTTATGTCACTGAAATCCTAGAGCCTTGGTTACCCAACATTATGGGCTGCGCAATAAGGCAGAAAAGTAAATTCTAATTTTAATTTAATTACTTTCAAGAGCAATTAATAATTCAAGGTAACCGTGGAATGAGCGCTTTTTAACACGCCACAGTTTTTTAAATTTATTACTGAATATTAAAAGGTTTAGCTAAATATCCTCACTATATTTTTGAGGGTTTTTAGCTCGAAAAACGGAAGTATCATTTCGTTTTCCATATCTCTATTTCTGTCAAGACCTTTTCTTAGGAACGAGTGGCAAAGTTAGCGCTTTTTAAAACGTCGCAGTTTTAAAAAATAATTACTGAATATTAAAATGTTTAGTAAATTATCATTACTATATTTTTGATGGTTTCTAGCTCGAAAAACAAATCTTTCGTTTTCCATATCTCTATTTCTGTCAAACCCTTTTTTCAGGAACGAGTGGCAAAGTTAGGATCCTGAAATTTAAGCATATTATGTAAGAAATGGGATCTAAATAAAAACTACTGTTGATTATCAATATACATTTAAAGAACATAGTATGTAAAATTATAAAGTAACCATTCCTAGTGATTTCCATTAAATATTTGTTCAACCTCTTATTTGTTATTAAATTTCAGGCAAATTGGTCTTAAAATATCATGTGTAGTATGTCTTAGAAACGCTTAGTACCTACTGCTTTGATTTCAGAATGCATGACTGGTTATTAATAATTTATGAACGATGAATTTATGAATTTATGAGTATTTACATACTGATGATCACACAGAAATTGTTTCTGATACGAAATCTCCTGAATTTAGACATCAAAATGAAAATGATGTTTGTAAAGATAGCTATGGATTATGTGGTTTTATTTCAAAGGGAAGAATTAATTAAAAGGGATTTATGATTTACTTGTCTTGAATTAATATAAGTAACTTTGAAGTGAAAATTGCTGAATCGTGAATTAATAATTCGAAAACATTCACTTGTGATCTTGGATCATATTCATATTCAATATTGCAAGTCACAACATGTTTTTTTTTTAAATAAGAGTGTAGGTAACGTTGTTGAATTGTAAGTGACACGACCGAGTAAAGAAAAAAAACTTTTAAACAAGAATCTTATATTCATATTCTGTTAAAACGTACGTAAGTATAAAACGTATATTTGTTAAAGTCCCTACTCATCATTCAATTTCATATTCAACTTGTTGATTCAATTTGATGAGAGTTAACAAATAACTTAGTGAACAGTGAAAAATGGTCAAAATCGGCTTCAAAAATTGAATACCGCAGATTGAATTTCGCATTCAATTTGTTATTCAATTTTTTGGTTCTTATTTAATGGTGAGCGGGACTTTTATGCGACCTCTACACTACAAGGTATTGTTGAAATTCCTCGCCGAATTAGTCGTAGAATTTACAGACATATAAACAAATACAAGCAAAGTAACATAACAAATGAAAACAATAATTTGTTCAGAGTTACATTTTCTTCCATCTAACCCAGCTGTTCGAAATTGACAGTTCAACTACAATACAGAGTGTGATTTGTTGAATGTAAGTAATTACGTCACAGCACAAAAGCGACAAAGGCGACACGGCGACAAAAGACGAGGCGCACTTTCCTTTACCAAAAAATGGCTTTTGGATTGCGCGGAAATTGTCTACCCGATATGAATTCTATGTCATGGTGTCGAGATATTTTATGTATTTTAAGTTTATCATTTCAATGAATAAGGTGGCTACTTAATAATAATATGCGATCATACCGGTACCACAGAATAGTACCGGTACATAAGCCGTAAAAGAATAGTTATTAAATGCAGGATCAGCGAAAAGAACAATCGTAAACATAACATTGAAGGCCGCGCCTTCAATCCGCGCCTCATGCTACACACGTGAGACACTGTACAGCTCGAGCCTTTTCAGAGTTCGGCCGATTTCAAGCCATTTTCACGGCTCGAGCCTTTTTCAGAGCTCGGTCGAGCTCGAGGCTTTTCGGCGCACTAGTTGTGATGGGCTGCTGATGAATGAGGATAAGTAGAGCTAAAGCACAATGGATTCAGCATCTACGGTGCTCTTTATAATATAAGACATTCATCTTTTTGAGTTCTAATTTTAGAGACTAGAGTCAGATTTTCAGGGTTCTGTGAGTTCGATAGGCTTGGCTTTAATATCTCCAATATTATATTTCTTTATATTTCCAATATTATTATTTACGGAAATATTAAAAGTCATAAACATGAACTCTAAGCTTTTTATGATGCTCGCGTTCATTTTAAGGGCCCTATCACATTTTTTCGTCGCAATTTCGATTTTGACGGATTTTAGCGATACAACTTATAGAAACCTTTGGGTCTTCTAATAGTAGATTGTTATACAAGACGCTAAAATGACCCATTGCATACGAGGTAGTTTTATTCCCGAGCTTTAGCGAGGGAATAAATAGAAACCGAGTTACAATGGGTTTTAGCATCGTGTGTTACACTCTACTTTTCACTACGAAGGCGAGAAAATAAAATACAATATTAAATACCTAGTTTATACTTACGTAAACGAATCAACTCATTTTTCTATCCTCCACTTCATAAACTTTTCATACAGTATTTAAATAAATGATTTGTGCTTGACGGCAAAAGATTAAAATTATTTCTTTCCTATTACTTACTTACAGTCACACAATTCAATCAGTTTGGTATTAGAGAAAAATTCTAAAGATTTCGCGCCTTTTTTAATTTCTACTGTAGCTGCTAAGAAACACAATGCACGCATTCTACGATCAAACACTTAAAGTCACAGAGTATAAATAAGTCTATGATTTCACCGAAGAGATCGCTGCTTTTCGATCGAGTATTAAGTCGAGCGAGTCTTTATTCGTGATTATGAATAAAGACTTTTTCGTTTTAGTAGGCTCATTGGTAATAGACAAACATTAAAAAAGAAACAACTTTATCCCCTAGGGGTAATTTTGCTATTTTATCCTGGCTCTTGTACCTTACAATGACGGACTTTTAGAGCAAGAGGAGTGAAAATACATTTATATGTGTCCGCGACAAAAAGTAATATGATGACTCACTGCAAAGTTAAAGGGTTAGTATGGGGAAAATTAAAGTTGGTGAACGTTTTTTTAGAGTCAACTTTGAACATACACAGAAAGCCACACAAGTACAAACAACAAATATAAGTATGCAATTTGATTTTCTTACGAACTAAAGATTACTATGATATAATTTTTACGTAATAATAATAATGTATCTAGGAGAAATCCACAGTTAATTCTGAGCTTTTTAGTAGTTTTATGGTTTTTGATTGGGATTTTTTTCTCATATTCTATACATAATTTCAAAATTCCGAGGCCGCTATAAACTATTCGACTATATAAGAGATAACATTCATTTTTTTTATTTCAATTGTTTAACACAGTTGTTCAATCCATGAGCCCAAAAAAGTGCCTTCGCGCATTTTATGAAAATTTTTCTCTGCAATATCGGGTTTAATTATAAAGTTAAGCAAATTTTCAAAAAAGCGAAGCCGCTATGAACTATTCCAATAGCTATTCTGCACCATTCAATAAGTCAAAAGTGTTAATGTATTTTTGTTTCTGAGATCGATAACGCCAAAATTGGCCATTTTACGCAAAAATCACAGTCGAAATGTAATATGCCTCTTAAGACTCGAGCTTTTTTGAAGGCTCGAGCTCTTTTGATAGGTTCGAGCTCTTTTAAAGGCTCGAACTCTTTTGAAGCCTTCGAGGCGTGGCTCAGAGAGCTCGTTTCTTGGCTACGCTCGGGCTTACGAGCCTACCGAGATCACCAAGTCCTGCCAATCCGACTCGAGTCTTCAAAAGTAGAACTCGACGACTCGAGTTTTGTACATCACTAACTGCTGGGTGTAGGCCTCCCCCAAGGATATCAACGACGATCGGCCCTGCGCTGCCCGCATCCAGCAGCTTCCCGCGACCTTCACCAGATCGTCGGTCCACTTTGTCGGGGGCCTTGCGCGTTCGCCATTCCATAACCTTTCCGCGCGAAGATTACTTGCACCTTACTCAGAGAGATAGATAATTATTTTCCGCTAAGCATTGTTATAATCTAATGCACAAATAAATGACTACAAACTATTCTACTTAGCACAAATCTAATGCATAAATGACTACAAACAATTCAACTTAGCACAAACGTGGAGCAATAAATCCGTTAGAACAGCATTAACAATTTCAACAGTATAGTTCAGCTTCCCTAGAAAGCAATAAATTGTAGTTGTTTTCATTTCATTCCTGCAACGTTTCATGCATTAAGGTTACTTTTCCAGCAGAGATGTGCTTACGTAGCTAAGCTTTGAGCGAGGTCAAAACTAAACTACGTAACCGTTTCCACAAATGCTGGTTTTTTAATCCACAATGGGTGGATTGGCCTTCATCGCACCTTATGTTAAGCGTCGATAAGGAAAGTGGAAGCGCACTACACCCGGCATCCTCAACTGATCCGTAACTGGCTATCTTACCTCTAACTGTAGGAATTTAACCAACCAACCATATTATGGTGAGTGGTTTAGCGGAGCGGGTAAAATGTAGCGGGTAGGAATTAACATCGGTAATTCCAATCCTTAGCACACCCTTCTATACACGGTTATTTTTAAAGTATATCTAAAAATGAAAAGGGGTGTTCAGACCACTTAAATGAACACCTGCACAAAATCGCGAAAAAAATATTATAATTTTTAGATATACTTTAAAAATAACCGTGTATACCCTGTATATATTTTGATATCCCATCTCTGAGTTTATATTCTACCTATATAGGTCAAACTAATAATTAATCTCCTAGAAAATGTGGTCAAAAATGCATATTTTTGGAGATAATATCAATTATACTCGGATTCGTCCTTCGATATTAGTATATTGACTACTTGTAGTACCGCTCGTGTACTATCACCACTTAGCACGTTATTTTAGAGTAATAACCTAAAAACCCTAAAAACAGAAAGGTTTTAACTTCAAAATGACAGATTTGACATTTCCGGTTCGAGTCCTCCCCGTCACTTACTTGGCGCCAACACTTCATTCGCTTTTTGTGCTTCGCCACGAACGCACGTACAGTCTCAAAGTGAGAATTCTTTAGGATATTATATTCAGTGAAAATTTAATTTAAGTTAAAATGCTTAGCGAAGAAAATAATAAAGTCGGAGAAAAGTAATGTTACTAACCAAAGATCTATTGCAAACGAAATAGTCAAACGGACTATTTCACCGCATAGGTCGGTTTAATATCCGGCGGCATCCGTTATTTCGCGGCATGAACCAATAATATCTATTGCACCCGAGATAGTCATTGGATTATTTCACCGCATGGATAGGTTCTATTATTTCATCAATGATGAAGAAGA
Organism: Agriphila tristella; assembly: GCA_928269145.1. Taxonomy (NCBI): domain Eukaryota; kingdom Metazoa; phylum Arthropoda; class Insecta; order Lepidoptera; family Crambidae; genus Agriphila; species Agriphila tristella. The sequence continues at coordinate 28,519,828 of OV743432.1, read as the reverse complement.
TTATTTTGCCGCATGAACCAAAAATCTATTGCAATCGAGATAGTCATTGGATTATTTCACGCATAGATCGGTTCAACAACGCAACTGTAACAAGTGCAGCAACCCAAAGCACCGCTGACGACAGTGACGACGCGACAGTGTAAAAATCAATCTGCTCAGCACCTCTCGGGTGACTCCGCCATCCGCCGAATCCGTCGCCATCCGCCTCCCAGGCAGGCGGCTGCTGTGCTAGAGCTGCTGCTGCAGCAGCAGTTCGACAACAGCGTTGCTCATCAGGTATGCATTTTGATATCTTAGATATCCTTGGGTACCATCGGTTCTCAGATTGACATAATATTATTAATATTATTATGTATGATTAATTCATTGTACATATTGTTAGAAACAATGTGAATGTGAACCAATGAAGAACTGCCAGTATAGCATTCATAAAACCTATACTTTATGGAACTACATAATGAGTTATGTAACTAGTTGATACCTGATGCCTCACACCTATTATGTGATATAGCTTTTATAATCTAGGTAAGCCTCAAACATGGGCCTGCTGATAGAAATTTCAATATTAAATGGAATAATAGACTCCTTAGTCTATCATCCATAAATTCAGTTAGTGTTTTATGGTACAATAAGCTTACATATGTAAAAAAATGTGTGTACCTGAACTAGAAGATTCTGTGTTTCATGCGATTAGAACTAGCATGTTGAAACTAGTTAATCACTAACTATGCACTGTCTATTTCTAAACTGGGCGCCCTTTGTACTCTTAATGCCTGTAGTACAGTTGGGATTGTTTATACAAATTACCTGTCTATTTCTTTTCAAATGAAATTTGTGTGTGTGTAATACAGATATTCATTTATTTTTATGATAATGATTATCGAAAAAGTATTAATAAAACTTCTTTTTTAATAACTGTTTAAGACAGACATCTTTTTTTACATTATGCGGTCAGACAGTTTTTTGTTTCTGTATATTCTATTCTGTATATGGTCAAATTTGGTGCAGCTGAAGCAATTCACATATACCGTCACCGATAGTTCAGTTGAATACAGTTAATGCATTGGCCATGGGCCTAAAGTGAATGCACCATTAGTCAAAATCTTGAACAACGCTAAAACTGCAAGTAAATCGGGCGCAGAACTCAAATGAAACAGTTTTTCAATTTATTTATTTATTAGAAGGTACCTCATTCTTTTTTAAATAAATCAAACTGGAAAACAACGAATGAAACACGCAGCCAGGTATGCAGCATAGTCCAGCTCCAACGACATATGAACAGCAGGATGCGTCGAGGAAACCCTACGAGCGATTTGTGTCGTTGACCGCAGCAGGCCACAGGCGCTAGGCGGCGTTTCAGCCCATACAAATATCTGCCGATGATGCATTCGCCTATATTCGCCTTGATCATCGTACGCAGGGTAAGGGCACTCGTAAGGGTAAGTACCTTCTTGTAAGGGTGCGTGCTGGCGCGGCATTTGTCTGTATTCAGTGAATACAGGCAGTGGTCGCCAACCACAGGTGCACAGGCGTCTCCATACAATCGTGCGCCAGTATTCATCTATATATCCGTAATATGTAAAAGTACCATTTAGCCGCCCTACGCAAGGCACATAGATTTGTTTTGAGCGCAAAATCTATATGAGAGTGTATATCTAAAGATTCACTTTTGTACCATATCCAGAGATATTATGGTCTCTTACTAATAGTATTATCAAAATCCAGGCAGAATGTAATATTCACAGAATAGATCATAGTACTTAACAGTGACGTTTTGAACCATTTGCCAACTACACATTTTGTTGAACATTCAACAGAATGTGTCCACTGTCTAACATATCTAAATAAAATAAAATAAAAACTAAACCAAACCTAACGATACTATCTATCAGGTTATTCTATATGTTTAGTTTAAATCTAGAAGAAGTAATATAAACTATCATAAATATCATAAACTGTATATGTGTAACATAAACAGTTAACTATAATAGATTTTTTTATGTTGTCATTATCGTATAATATAGCCATTATACAAATTAATAGTAATAATAATAAATAAAATAATAACAAAATAGAAATGGCAATTGTTTGTAAAAATATATCTAAGAGATCTTATCTCCTTTAAGGTTTTAATTTTGATATGGAATATTGAATAGAAAGATAATACTTTCTTTCCATAATGGAAAGAAAGTCTTACCTTTGGCCCATATTTTACAAAACTATGAGACAGTTTTTTTAGACATCATGATTTTGTACTTGTACGTGATATTTAAGTAAATAGGTACTATAATAATGGGTCTACAGAATATTTTTTTGCTTTGCAGTTCACGATAAATTATTAAGTTTCTTTTTTTGTATTACGAATGTAATGGTTATACAATCCCTATTCAGTAAGCCCCGAGTGGCCCGATGGGGCCGCACATCAATGGAGTATCCGTTGTGTCACAGTTTTCGGGCTTGAAAGGTTAAGATTTTTCTCAAGACAAAACTTATACAAATTAGCATTTTATTAAGTCAATGTACCGGTAGATACCGGTATATTATCGATATTATAATATTGTACATGGTGTAATCATCATCATAATCAATACTTATACCGAATATTTGTATTGTATTGTATATACAACATATTATTGTAGATAAATTTTGTCTGATACCTCTCAACAAAGGGGTAGACTGGGACACTTGTGTGTGTGGTCACTCATGATTGGATAATATTTGTATATGAATTTTGTTATATAAAACATGTTTTTTCGCAGTACTGGGTGGAGTTTTCTAGTTCTAGACAGTATTATTCTGGTGCTGAATAATAATAAAAATAAAAAAGATTGTCTAAATTAAAAATTATTACCAGTTTCAGTTTTTGCTACATAAAAATTGAGTTAATTCGAATACAAGTCAAATAAGTTGAAATATTAATGTTTACGTTTCCTAGCATTTGGATGCCAAAGTCGAATATGTTACTATTAGTTGAGAAAACTTCTTTTTTATCATTTTCTACCAGTTTCTTATACTAGTGGTGTAAAGATTGTGCCATCATGACCATCACAATCTTGAACCTGGGTACCACTGGATCACACGTAAAAAATAGTGTCTTATGTAAAGTAATAGGATTTCAACCTTGAACATCTTATAATTCCCAATTTCAGGGACGCAATATTCATCGTACAAGTAAACTGGTAGTTAGACACAACTTTATTAAGATATTATTATTGTTTACACTTATATTATGCTATTACTTTCCTGTCTGTTAATACTATCGGAAAGAACAGAGTTTGGTTACCAAAATGGTTTGATAATTCAACAACAAAATATATACATTATATATTTTGTGATATATATAGATAGAAAAACACAATTTTTCTTATAGATGTGTAGAACAAATTTACTAGCATTACTTACATAATATTCGGTTCATTGATGAATGTACAAAATTGAGCTAACCTTTAATAAGTGTAGTAAAGAATTTTACTATGTCCTTGCGCAGATTTCCATTGCTCAAATACAACATATAGTTTAAGATTACCTGATATAGTTCATGTAATCTATTCCAACTGTGGAACAATTAACAACAAAAAATACATTGACTGCCTATTTTCAGAATACAAAAAATATAAATCAATGGGAACAATACTTACAATTAATTATAAACAGTTCATTGTTTAGTTCAATTATAAAACATCTCTTCTTAATTTGACGTAAACCATCTTACAATTACTTTTTTTCTCAAGAAGAACCGCTTTTATACACAGCGTATAATATAAACTTTTCGTAATCATTTCATAATTGTAAAAATATATATATATATATATAATATAAAAATAAAATAAAAACTATTTTCTAATATTATTAGAATGCTGAAATTACATCTAATGATAGTGGAAAAGATTCGTGTTATCACGTCACCAAATTGTAGCATTCGACGTGCGTCGATACTCATTACCTATAGGTATAACATAAATATTATTAGAGACATTCCACGTAATACGGGATGGTCGAAGACTCCAACATCTCTCCAAGATATTTAAACAAATACTTTATCATCGATTAATGATAATTATAGGTACTGAGTTTTCCGACCGTACGTACCATCTTTGATAAATGTAATAAAACAATCAGAATTATATTAAATATGAATGGCATTCTTTTAAATTTATAAGACACAAGAGATGATATTTCCTTTTTTCTTATACTCGTAAAATACTCTCAACATCTACAAGTAGTCAATATACTAATATCGAAGGACGAATCCGAGTATAATTGATGATTAAACGAACTTACCTGTAAGTGAAGTTCAATCATAATTATACGAAGGATTCGTCCGAAGATATTAGTATAGTGTCCCACCCTCCCTACTGATAGATTGTAAATTACAATATTCACCCTTTGAGGAAACATCATACGATTTGGACTCTGAACTAAATGAAGTGTTGGCGCCAAGTAAGTGACGGGGAGGACTCGAACCGGAAATGTCAAATCTGTCATTTTGAAGTTAAAACCTTTCTGTTTTTAGGGTTTTTAGGTTATTACTCTAAAATAACGTGCTAAGTGGTGATAGTACACGAGCGGTACTACAAGTAGTCAATATACTAATATCTTCGGACGAATCCTTCGTATAATTATGATTGAACTTCACTTACAGGTAAGTTCGTTTAATCATCAATTATTTGTGCACTCATATTTTTTTACTATTAATGCATACAATTAATAACACTAATAATTTAGATGGTATTGTCACAGTTTTACAATGAAAGCTGTGGTATTACGCTTTCATTGACAAATTACTAACATTTGTACGAAAAGGCGACGTTGCCATTTTTACATTAAGGTGTTTTGCAAATTATTTTGTATGAAAAAAATTGTTAAAAAATATTTCCCTATTCTATTATACATATTTCATAGTCTCATTTTAACCCTAGACTTATGGATAAAAAAAAACACGTTGTATAGAAAATATACCTTCGTTGAACCCGTTACCACCAGGGTTAAGTTAGGCTAAACTATGAAATTAATGGGGGATATCATACAAATACTTAGCTTACAGCATAGCACATCTCTAGTGGAAAAGTAGCCCAATACGATTTTAGGGATCCGCAGTGAGATATCTGAACCATGACCCTCTTCGGACCCACAGATTGTACAATTGCTACAATTTACATAATGCAAATTTATCTGTTCCAGTTTAAATTTACAAATACATGCCTAATTAATAGGGTATTTAAATGCAAAGAAAATGTTAAATTTGTTTCGTCCTTTTACGTCGAGATTATGGAATTGGCATGTTTTTTTTATATCTATTGTGGCTTGCAGAATATCTAAACATACTTTTTGAAAGGGAAATATTATTATACACTTTGTTTCTATTATTGAAAATTGCTCTGACCAGCGATTTATATTAGTTATGTATCTTTAGGTTAAATTGTGTGTGATAGGATAGAGATACTGTATTATATTTTTATATTTTTTTCATTTAGTAGACTAAATGAACAAAACTAAAACAAATTTAAACTAATAATAAAAACACTACAAACTTTATTACAAATTTTTAAACTGTGATACTGAAGTTAAAAAAGTATTTTTTAAGTAACTACATTATAAAAAACATTTCTACGGAACCTTGTTCACTAGTTCCGGTAACACCATTGACGTTAAGTTTAAACTTGAGACTAAAAAGCACTGAAGCTAATCTTGAAGTTCCAACTTCAACTTGTTTAGAAAAAAAAACTTTGGCGCTTATCAAATTAAAGACATAAGTCTGAGAGACTTTTTTTCATAAATGTAGCATTTTTATTACGATAACTTGTAGGAAGAATAATAATAGGTGATTAATGTTCATACTATACAAAAAAAGCATATATTTTCGGCTCGCACTTGCAGGTTTTTTTAAGGCTCCAGCACACCGGATGGGTAAGCGTATGCGTAAGCGTGCACGTAGACGTACCATGACGTTGTAATGTCTGAAACTATGAGACATGGCACACCGCTTGCGTAGCGTACGCGTGCACGTAGACCGATGCGTAACCTTACGCATTGTAGCTCTCATGAGACAAACAGGCTGCGTACTTACGCAGAGCGGAACGCATTGATGACGTTGTACTCAATGGCATTCCCTATTGGACGTCACACCGAACAAATACGAACAAGCACGTATCTTTCCTGCGCGTCACTACGCGCGTAACCACGCGCATGACTACGCATTCAGTTGTATTTGTTTACAAATAGTACCGGGACTACCGGTAGTACCTAAGTGGTGTTTAATTTTGTTTTTAAATAATGAATAACGATATTAAAGAAAAACTAATGGAATTAGTGCGAAAAAATTAGTCCATTTACGCAATCTTCGTCTGACATCGCGCACTAGAGTCGCAAACATGGCTGCCACAGCGGCTGGGTACGCAAGGGACAGATTGCGTTGCGTGCCGCGTAGACATATGCGTAACCCGGTGTGTTAGGGGGTTACGTGCGTAGCTACGGGCGTGTACACGCACGCGTAACCACGCGCGTGTCTACGCATCCGGTGTGCCCAGGCCCTTAACCATAGACATAGAAAAATTTTCGCTGCGCTCAAGAAGACCAACAAAGCGTGGAAAAGAGAAGTTAACAGCATACGGACACGGTCTATGTAAAAAAGAGACAAAGGATAAAGTCACATGTGCCAACATTTTTTACAGTAAGAGCCCCTAGCGTCCCGCCTAGCAAATGAGCAATCACAGTTTGTTTAAAATATTTGTTAATTTTAATTAGAATTTGAAATAAAGGTATAGTGGAGCAATGGTGTCTTGTAATCTAAGTAATTGTGATGTGACAAAAAGAAATAATCCAAGTAATCACACTTTTCACAGGTAAATAAGATATGAGAAGAAAAGAAACAAGAAATAAGAAATGTGTGGCAAAAAATTTCTCTAAAACCAAATTTCACTACATTTATTCGTTTATCGACGAAGAAAACAGCATGGAACATAGTTTATTAATTTCCTTTGCCATATTTTAGTCATATCTTATGAATCTAAGTCATATTTTACGTATCTCATATAAAATGTATGCATTCGTTTTCGGATCACCTGTGTATTGACATTGTTGTTCTTTGACATTCTATTTCTGTGCCTTTAACCAACAGCTTTCACAAACAATTGACTGTCTTACTATGACTAGCACTGACCTGATTTTTTTTTTCTATTTAACTGGACTGGCTGTCTGTATGATTTGACAGCAAAGTTTTTTGCCTATTTGAAACGCCTCTAGCGTCTGTCTAAGGAACTAATTCTAAGGAATTATGGTCTCTCCAGACACCAGACTTTAGTACCATGTCCCTCACGCTATGCTCACGCTATGTCCTACAGCGCCAAAATGGCGGAAATCAAATAGGCACAAGAACAGTTTGACAGCAGCCTATCTAGTGGAATATATAGAAGTCAGTGATGACTAGTCATTTAATTTTCTGGTTTGCATTTTTCAATCTTAAATTTGATTTGAAAATAATATGGGCATCCTTTTATACACGAAAAACAAATATTTACATTTAAAGTACTTACCTACAACATAAAACATGCACATTTCTGATTAATGAAATTGTAACAACAAATTCTCTGTCCTTTTCAAAACCCAAAATAGGGTCCGTAAAAAACATATCAATGAAAAAAAAATCTTACGGACTTCAGTAATTCCGTGAACGACCAATAAGGCAGGACTTTGACACATTTTTTAACACCACATTAGTAAAATTACCGCCGTTGTACGAATCAAGTTGAGCGGAGATCGGTATCGAGTGACAAATGATACTCGCAAAAATCACTGTGATTTCGTACGTCATTGTTATGTCATCAATCAGCCGATTCGTGATGGCTTCATGATAATAGTAGTTTCATTGAGTCGATTAGTGCTATTCATTTTCTGTTTTATGTGCTTCATATATTCTGGGAGACAATGCTTTTAGTATCAAGTCTACCTTTTGTAACATTTGTTTTATAAATGTAGAGTAAAATTTGTAAAAAAAATATTCTTGTTATCAACATTTTTGCAATTTGCTTACGTTTTTAATGTTTTAGTCAAAATTATATAAAGCAGCTAAGTACCAATAACCTTAACATTATTAGTGAAATGTATATAAGAATAAATAAAAAAACTTAACACAAAGTAAGGGTTTATCAATCCTACAGAAGTAAAAAAGTTTTTACAAAAAAAAAGTTTTTTTTTAATTTATAAATAAGTTGCATAAACACTTTTCAAAAGAATTTAACTTTGTATCAATAAAATTCAAAATTCAAAAATAATTTATTCAGTCTAGGCTGTTACAAGCACTTGTGAATGTCATAGAAGCTACGCCATCGGTTCGCAAACCCTAAGCGGGAGACCTTGTAACGAGAAGAACCAGCAAGAAACTCGTCAAGGGCTGCTTTTTTCTCCCTGTATATTTCATACAGAGTCGTCAACATTGAAAAATGAGCTCCACATTTAAAGTGAGGTCATTTTCCATCACAATAATTAACAAAAATTCGCACACAATGGGTAGGTAGGTTGAAATTAAATACCTACTACATATCGGATAGGTAATTGTGAGAGTAAATAACGTTCAACTAGTTAGGAAATCGCTCTGTCTGCTACTCGAAAGTGCACCTAAGTAGGCAAAATTTACTAAAAAACACTGTATTAGAATTATAATATTAAATAAAATTCACCGCGGTGCCACTTTTGCTCAGGGTGCCTTAAACTCGAAGTCAAGTAGAAACGTATTTCATTCTCTCTATTTCATAAAGTCTCCAATTGAAATATGAAAGAAAGTTAATTCAGTAAAAAATGTGTGTATAAGGTCGTAAGTATTTCAACTTGAGTCTTTTTGGAATATCGCGTGACAGCGCGATGGTCACGTCACTATAAACTCATTCGCTTTTTACAGCCCTAACAAAAGTTGATCCTCGCAGTGGCTCCCTGGACGCTTTAATGAGTATAATAGGATTTTTATTACAAAAAAGTTACATGGATTTAGGGTTGTCAACCTTAACAACAACAACAAAAAATGTAATACTAACATTTTATTAGGGATACTCCAAGTTATAACTGCAAAAATTATCAGAATGAATAGAAATTAATTTGTTTTTCCCTAATGTTTAGTAGAAATTCTTTTTAACTTGTTTCTTAATATGGTGGTCGGCATAGGGGAAAAAAGTATAGTAGAACTTAGTGGTGGTTCAAGTTACTGCTTGTGGCAACATTGTGATCAGCTTAGTGTTATCTATTGTTTTAAAGTATTATAACCTAGTTACCTACCTTATTTCTAATTACCGATAATGTATATCTTAAAAAAACCTACCTACTTAATAATATTTTAATAGATACTTAATATACCAACGTATGCAATAAACATTACTGCCTAAAAAGTTACTTATGTAAATGTACTTATCACAATATTTTTTTTTGTTATCACTACGGTTACAATTCTGAAAATCATAATCATAATCGTTTATTTGCTCAAAACATGGTATAAAAGTTGATACATTTTTGAAGACTCACATGTTTTGCCAATTTTGTGGCATGCAAATTATTTATATAAAATGTTCAAATACTTAAATGCTACTAAATTAATTAATTAATATATAAACTTTTTTGTCAAAAATTCGTTAACAGAATAAAAATTGTTGTCACAGAGCCAATTATATAACTTTTTTTAAATAGGTTAGTATTAAATTTTTTATGTTAGCAGGGATTTTATTATAAATGTTAATGCACATAAATAAACAACTTTTCCTATATTTGACTGATTTTGGGAAATCTCTTAAAATAAGCCTGTGAGGGTAGTCTGGTGTTTATGTCGCCAGCTTTGGTAAACAAGTCCTTATGTTTATTTACAAAATTACAAATTTCGTAGATGTATAGAGATGGCACCGTTAATAAATCAAGGCCTCCAAATAGTGGCTACAGGGTTCATCCGGTGCAACACCATAAATGGATCTGATACACCTTTTTTAACACGTTTTTATTAATTTGCTTTCTCGATTGTTTGTTTGTTTGTTTGCTTGTTTGTTTGTTTGTCCGCAAAGTTTGCGAACGATTTTAAACTAGCTTCCCGATGAGCTAGAGACTTGAAACTTTGAACATAGGTCAGAACTGGAATACAATGCAATATTATGGTGTCATTGAGCTGATCTGATGATGGAACTGGAAGAAGGCCACAGGAACTTAATGATGAAACCATAAAACCCCACTGTGATTAGGCTTGTTAGAATCGTCTTGACGAGTACTCTAATGGGAGATAAAGTCCAGGGTCTGATGATGAAGCTGGAAGGCCATGCCAAAGGAACCCAAGGTTGAATCCGTGCAATCCCATCGAGTTTGGGCTCATTTGAATCGTCTTGATGAGTACTTTGTTTGGGAAATAGTGTCCGAGGATCTGATGATGGAGCCGGAAGAAGGCCATCGGAACTCTATAATAAAACCACGCTACCCCATCGAGTTTAAGCTCGTTTGAATCGTCTTGACGAGTACTTTGTTGGGAAATAGCGTCCGCGGATCTGATGATGGAGCCGGAAGAAGGCCATAGGAACTCTATGATAAAACCACGCTACCCCATCGAGTTTGGGCTCGTTTGAATCGTCTTGACGAGTACTTTGTTGGGAAATAGTGTCCGAAGATCTGATGATGGAGCCGGAAGAAGGCCATAGGCACTCTTTGATAAAACCACACTACCACATCGAGTTTGGGCTCGTTTGAATCGCCTTGACGATGACTTTGTTGGGAAATAGTGTCCAGGGTGTGATGATGAAGCCGAAAGAAGGCCAATGGAACTCTATAATAAAACCATGCAACCTCATGGAGTTTGGGCTCGTTTGAATCGTCTTGACGAGTTCTTTGTTGGGAAATAGTTTCCAGGGTCTGATGATGGAGCCGGAAGAAGGGCACTGGGACTTTGTAATAAGACCATGCAACCCCATCGAGTTTGGGCTCGTTTGAATCGTTTTGACGAGTGCTCCGATAGAAGATGGAATATTTTTAGTCTTAGCCCGTTAACTAAAAAGCATAAAATAATAATTTAATGAAAAAAAAAATTTTAAAAACACGTTTTTAAAACGGACTAAATTGTTACAAAAAAATCGGACTAAAAATATTAAAACGGACAAGTAAAAACAAACTAAAAAGTAAAAAATAAATTCTTCTGTTAATATTTATAACCCTAATAACCTATACCTACCGAAATTTTAAACCTAAAAATTTTAAACCTAAAAACGTGGGGCGCGTTTTGTTAAATTTTTCATCCATATCGTCTATAGCATGCGCCCCACGTTTTTAGGTTTAAAACTTTTAGGTTTAAAATTTCGGTAGGAATAGGTTATTAGGGTTATAAATATTAACAGAAGAATTTATTTTTTACTTTTTAGTTTGTTTTTACTTGTCCGTTTTATTATTTTTAGTCCGATTTTCTTGTAACAATTTAGTCCGTTTTAAAAACGTGTTTTTAAAAAATATTTTTGTGCTTTGAATGCTCGATCCCTATCTCTCGCATGTTCGCTTCCTTTTAAAATTACAAAGTAAATGGTATTATGAAAACTTTAAAAATACTTGTTTTTGTTTAGTGGCAACCCTAAGAGATACACCTTTGATGGCGGTCGCTTATGTAAAGCAGTCTGAAACTTTAAAGGGCCCTCGCCCACGAAATGAACCGCCCGTCACCTTCCGAATGTTAACTTCGTGTTTTTGTTAAGGGGACGATTTCAAACAGTAAGGGCTTTTTCAGTGGTAGTGTCAGTAGATTCTCTCTTTTTAGCATTAATTAATTCACAAAATTAAATTATAAACTAACTTAAACCGATTAAAAAATTTGTTAAATATTAATTTCTGAACGTCTTTTACGATAAAAATTCATCGCTTGAGGGTAGGCTCACGAGTAGCTTCAGTCCCCGTGACCACGGCAGCTGCAAAGGTGCCGAAACGTCGGGAAAATAAAAAATCTACTAATTACCAAAGTACTTTCAATAAAACCGCGCTAGTATCCGATAAAAAGTGTTTTTTATTTCATGGTTTTTTTCAATTTAGAACGCTAGAGACGCACTGCTGCGGCACCGCAGCGGTGCGTTTTCCGCACTTTTATTTTTCATACAAAAGAAGTTGCGGATTAGCAGTTGTGGTGGCTAACGTCCGATAGCGAAATGTTGCCTATGCATGCACCGGGCATGCATAGGCAACATTTCGCTATCGGACGTTAGCCACACTGCTAACGCACGACTTCTTTCGTATGAAAAATCAAGAATTTCTGGGTGCAGTGCGACAAACTTACCGCTGCGGTGCCGCAGCAGTCCGATAAAAGAGAATATTAGTACTTGATTTATCTGTCTAAAAAAAATATATTTATTAGATTATAACAGAAACATGATTAGGTACCTAGTTATAACTTTTCTCGATAGAAAAAAAATCGTAAAGTGACCTCCAATCTACAGTTTTTTAATCTTGAAACTATAATAAAAAAACCTTAGCTAGCTTTTTATTTTTGGGCTTGACAGTTTTTTAAAATAAGAAATAGTTTATTATTAATAACTTAAAAGTATAATGTTTTTAAAATAAATCCGATATATTTTTCTATGACTTCTAATGTTGTACACTCCCTTAAGGGGCTTACCGACCGACAGCTTATACAAATATATGCTGAATATTATTTTAACTTGGACTCGTATTTCAATATTATTTATTATTTTAGGATTTAGTAGACATGTGAATGCAGAATGTTATTACAAGGATTTGACAAGCGGATTTATTGACGAGATATGATTTTTGGCAAGTCTGCTTCTTGAGTCAAAGTTTTCAAAGGTTGGGTTTGTAGCCCAGTAGTCAGGCAATTTTGCCTGGAAATAATTCGAGGAGTTTTATTTTTTTGTACGTCAGGTAACATTAAGGACTATTCATAATTTGCGACCATGGAAACTGTGTGGAAGTTTAAAAAATCAAAGATGTGATCGAGCTCTTGAATTTTTTGAATGTAATAATATGATATATAATAAATAAAATACAAAAAAAAATATTAGATAATGCTAAAACAAATGTCTTAAAAATAAAAAAATGCAAAGGGTACTAAATTTGCAACAGTTTATTTCTTATTTTGGAAAAACTGTCAATCACAAAACTAGAGTGCTTAGGATTTTTATATTATAATTTTAAGATTATAAGTGTACAATACAGCATTTAAAAACTACAAATTTGGAAGTCAATTTATTTCTATCGATCAAGGAAACTTTCGTTTCTGTCAATTACGCAACTAAGTACGAAAATCTGTTTTCTACATAATTTTTTGGGACGATAAAATAAGTAATACTGTGTAAAATCGTTGCTCAAAAATCTGTATTAGACGTTGTACAGCCCCTTAACCAGGGTTAGAGACAATACGCATTGACGCAGACAAAGTCGCGGGTGAAAGCTAGTAATTTTATAAAACAAGACAGACATGTTTTACGAAGTTATTAAAAGTAACTTCGGCCGAATACGCAAAGGCTTCTTAGCTGAAATCACAGAATAGATACAAGTACTACCGTACAGGAAGGAAACTCTCCGCCCCGCCCCACAATCAATTACCTCACCCCACTGGCGCCCACCGCGCGAGTTCGTAGGCTCATTCAATAGCACGCACACAGTTGCGCGTGTGCAAAAACGTCACTCCGTAGCGTCTGTGTAATAGGAGTTGAAACGCGACACTTGTATGGAGTGCCCGGGGTGTGCTAATATCTTAAGTTAAGGTGGAAACTGACAGTTTTATAGTTTCTTTTAAATCTGACAACCGTTTTTAATTTAAGGTGGCCTTAAGGTGCCGTACTACCCACTACTAGCGCCGCCAATACATTTATTTTTAGTATGCTTACCTCGGTTGTAAGTAGCTATTACACCCTCGAACAAATTGGATCTTGTTCTGTAATAGCTCACTTACGTCCCTTGTGTAACAAACTACCCGCTGGGTGTGGTCACTCGCTGTACTTGCCACTTGCTGCCGATTTGCGGGATTTCTCCCGATTTCGGGAAATATGGACCGTAGTCGGAATTAAATCGGGAATCGATTTAATTCGGGACATGGGCTTAAAGTGTGCTTAGCACGATTGTGATGTTAGTTTTGAAATTCAAAATGGCGGCTGCACCTTGTACGTATTTTTTGACATATTCTATAATCTATATTCAATTCGTAGTTATAAACTCCGAGGTATGATACCATAAAAATAATATCTTAGTTTAACAGCAAACTTATTCTTTGAATCAGAATTATTGTGACGTCATAAACATTTTGAAATACAACTGTTGTCAAAATTCTAAACTCATTTCTTCGTGTAAAGCTGTAGAAACCATCTATACCGTCAATTTGCAATTTTACTGAGAGACCTTGTTCTGAAAGGAATCGACAGCGAAATACGGGTTTATGAGAGCTTCCAATTTGAGAGGAAAATTTCCATATATTGGTTCATATTGGTTGGTATTGAATTTTGTATGGAATATTCATTTTGAAGGAGGAACTCGATGGCACATTGATGAAGCGCCTAGCCCAGTGATTGTGGAGGTTAAGCAACTTTTGCAAGGGTCGGTCATGGGATGGGTGACCAAAAAATGTATTCGGAAGGCTCGTTTAGCCGTTGGTTCTGGCTGCATTTGCAATCGTTAACACCCACCAATCCGCATTGGACCCGCGTTACGGCCTAACCTCCTTATCCACCCTTAAAGAAGGCCTGTGCCGCAGCAGTGGGTTCATTAAAAATGGCTGATGGTCATTCATTTTGAAGTGTACGTGATAAAGAAGGCCTTGAGTTTGGAATAATCGGCTATTAACCCTTGTTATGTTTCATTATTCCATTTCACTTAACCTGAAGTAATGATAGACCGAAGATGGAAGTGCAATACACCCGGAATCCTCAAAGGAACCGTTAACTGTACCTCTAACTACCGAAACACAATCATTGAGAGCGCTTTCACAGATGTATACAAGGTTATTTTTAGTTAATAGAAAACCTCTCGTGGGGTTGATCAGACCATCAAACTGAACAACTTTCATTATTGGACCAAACTCGAAATAACGAAAAAAATTAGCTGTTCCATACAAAAATAACTACAATCCTAGTCTATCGAAAAATCGAAATGTAAAACAGCAGATTTTTTTTCGTGATTGGTTGGTCCCATAATGAAAGTTGTTCAGTTAGATGGTCTGATCAACCCCACGAGAGGTTTTGTATTAACTAAAAATAACCTTGTATAGTGTAGGAAAGGAAGGTATAGTGGACCCTCACAGTAAATTCTTAGTAGACGAAACTTTACAGTTTGATAGAGTTAAAATAAAACGTATTTTTTCAAGTTACCTAATATATTTTTTTTTGTTTTTCGATATTTTTACATAGGTATTGGTTCATACTATATTACCTACATCCCTGCAAAGTTTCATCGACTAAAGATTAAATGTTGGGGTCTCTATACAAAAGATCGCTTCATTTCCTACACGCTTCATTTTCTATACTAATAGGCGTTGTAGTCTCTTTTCAACATCTCACTTTTTTTGTCAAATAAAATGTTTGGTAGTTTTAAATCCTATTAATCCTGTCTTACGGCGTTTTTGTATTTAGATGTTTGTTACTGCTGCAAAAACGGCTGAACGGATTAAGATGTTCGGCAGATAGTTAAAGGTTTCCTAGGCATTTCCTGAATGTCCACGTGGTCGAAGTTGCGGGTGGAAGCTAGTTAAAAATAAATAACCAATCCATTTCATCCATCCTCAATCATCACCAACTTCCAAAACTTAGCTTTCTTCTATCTAACATATTGCGGGAATTGAACCCCACGCCTTAAGGCTTTGTGTTCCCAATTTAGGGGTTTTCGGCAGCCCAATTACCCACGTATTCTCGTCCCATTGTATGGCTAATAAGAACAAAAGCTATTTATATACTGCGATTCGTAAAAGTCACATCACAAATAACAAATTGTTTAAAGAATCCATTCATCTTATTTTGTTTGTTTTTATTTTTAATCACAGAAAATATCTTGTAAATAGTTAAATACTTACCTAAGTAATAAAATTAAAAAGGTTAAAGGGATGATTTGGTTTGATTGGCATTTGACTGACCTTTGATTTGTTTTTACGGCCTTTTACGATTAGCAGACAACCCATGGTGTCTAATGACAGTGTTTTGATGGCTGCACAGATTGATTAGAGGGTGATAAAAATCTAACAGATTCCATCTGTCATTCTACAGTACCTTCCAACAATATTGGTGGCTCGAAAGATCGTCTGCGCAGAACACAATTTCGCTATAAGTGTGTGAGAGAGGGATTACCCGATCATGCAGACTGACATCACACTGATACGGAACTGCCATTTGTCCGATTTATTCTTAGAATTTCTTAGAAAAAATAGTACATATTATGGCAGCCCTGTATCAGTCTGGTGTCATTCTAAGTGATTGTGTATAATCCCTCTCTGAGAGAGGCGAGTGGTAAGGCAGACGGCTACGCATATAGTGGTCAACTTCGTACCCCTCAAAAAGAATGTAACGCAATTTAGCACTGACGTCCATTATACCAGTACGCTGGACAGGCGAACGTCACCAATCGTTTGTTCCGATTTGAAAATCGCCATATTATTGGCGCTGAGAGCAGTAGATTCTATACTATGGCAGTAGTGAGTGTACTTGGATATAATTAGTTCCAAGTACACTCACTTCTGTTACAGTAGAATCTAGTGCTCTCAGCGCCAATATGGCTATTTTCAAATCGGCACAAAAAATTGATGTCATTTCATTACAATATAGCCTATCCAGCGTACTTGTATAATGGACGTCAGTGCAATTTAGACATATACAGTGGTTCGCAACCAAAGGAAATACCCAATGTCACAGAATAGATATAAGCACTGCCGTACAGAAAGGATACTCTCCGCCCCGCCCCACAATCAATTACCTCACCCCACCGGCGCCCATCCGTAGGCAAGTCCGTAGGCTCATTCAATAGCACGCACACGTTGCGCGTGTGCAAAAACGTCACTATATAGCGTCTGTGTAATAGGAGTTGAAACGGGACGCTTGTATGGAGTGCCCGGGGTGTGCCAATGTGGAACAAGGACTTTCAGTCGGATCGTGTAAAAAACCCCTTGTCATTTACTTGCTGACCAAACTGGGTTAGTTATCCCTTCTTTTATTAAGAACTCCTAAAGATATTGCCTTTGAGTATTACTTTTGTTCTATACTCCTGACTTTTATTATTCTTCCAGAGCTTGTTTAAGACTCATCGAGTCAACGATGATTTTACGCGAAGTACCAAACTTTTCTCATACGTTGTATGCTGAAAAACTAAGATTCTCAAACTTTATTTGTTACGTAAGTTGGCATGAATATAAAATAAATGATATGCAGTGCAAAGTGCTGAAGTTGGCTTTAAATTCCCGTTCCAAAGTTTGCTTTAAACTTTACAACGCAGCGTAGCGGCTTTTACTACCTTTCGACAAATTGTTAGAGATTTATAAAAACGATATTGTAACATTTTTATTGATACTTAACGATGTGTGGCATTATTTAATGAACATTTGATCAAACCGAGCCACACACTATAGGTAGTAGGGGTAAATCGTCCCAGTATTGGCCTCCCCCAACTTATTGGCCCCCTAAACTTAAAATAAAAGAAAAATAAAAGAAAGTCCGTTTGTTTGTTTGTATGTTTGTTTGTTACGCCTTCACGTCGTAACTACTGAACCGATCATCATGAAATTTCGCATACATATTATCAGGTGTGCAGAAAAGGATATGGGTAACTTTATCCAGAAAAAACGTTCAGTTCCCAAGGGATAGCAAAAAAACTGTCAACGCAGTTAAATCGCGGCCGGCCGCTTGTTATCTTAATAAATTGACAACATTGAAGAGTAGTTTATTTTAAACAGAAACTTTGTTGAAGTCGCAACAAATTTCATTTTACGTGAGCAGTTTCTTAATTTTTTTAAGTAAGACAAGTGCCACCTGTTTCTATTATTTTTGTGGTAATTATTATGGTTTTTCATAATTGTTTTCTTTTTTTTGTACAGGCCAATAATTGGTCAAAGGGGGCTAATAATTGGACTATAGTCTATTTTTGTAAAAACGAGTTTAATGGCTTAAAACGACTGAAATACTGGAAAATCATATTGTATGTAATAATCACAATATAGTTATTTATCTGAACGGATAAATCAATAATAAATAAAGGAAATCTTTAATATTTGAGGAGTTTTTTTGTAACGTATTGCTTAAAGGGCCAATAATTGGCTTGTTTACCCTATATGTGGCACTTATATACCCACAGGTACGTTGCATTTCTGTCGCGGTGAGCTCTAAGCCATATGTTGCATTTCTGCAACAAAATTAACGCGCTACAAAACATTGTTGTCCGTGCTAGATCTTAGTCTGCAGTCATATGAAACAATTCAAGCTGTCTATAATGGAATAAGTATAAAACATCGCTATTGCAAGAATATCTGAGAAACTAGACCATTATTTTTCTCGTAACCGTTACGAAGCACGTTCTCCTGTCAGACTCAGCCGCTTTATTTGATCCTACTCATTTCTTAGTGTTTCATCTTTTACCATTTCTTTCAATTTTTTGGAGTACTCTTCAAACTTATATTTTTTATGCTATTTTTATTGACATGATCAAAATAGAATTGTTTTTCAAGACAGTAATAAAATTAGATAGAAGTATGACGTGGGGTCTTATATTTTATGCCATACGCGACATCTGACGTCTGCGTAAACATTTCCATACATTTCATAGGCCGACGTCAGCGTTTGAAAGGGACTACAGCAGTACATTTCTTTAAAAAACATTGTGACGTTGACGCTGTAAGCAGCCGGCGTAAATAGTAGACCAAGGCCCAAGGCCTTACAAAATACTAGCAGCCGCCCGCGATTTCGTCGGCGTGGACAATTATTTTTCAGTCTCTCGGGAACATTTAATTTTTTTGTATGAAAGGTACCCTATGTCTTTTTCTGTACCCCTGACGACGTGTTTGCAAAATTGAAATGAGACGTGAAAGCGTCGACGGTGTTTCGCTTTCGCTGGTTTGTATAGGTATAAAGACAAAATACTAACGGGTAAAAATGAATTGCTGTTCCTGACTTAAACTCAAAAATGGCTTGACTGATTAGATTTTTTATTGTTTTGTTTGCCATGGTACTGGGGTGGTTTAGGAACAAAAACATTTGGTCGTATTTATTTGATGTTTTCTTAAAATATAGATAAATTATAATATTTTGTAAAGTCAGCGTCAGATATTTGAAACACACACCTACGTAGTAGGTAAGTTATTACTTACGGCTATTATTTTAGTACTTTTATAAAAAACTTAGGTTTTCAAGATAATAGGTATCTATGGTAGTTAGATGTATTATGTACTTTATACATAATACATCCAACTTAATATAAACCTAATTCTTAAATGTATGCCTTGTTTAAAACTAATTTTGTCACTCATATTTGTTTAATAGAAGACAAAAACAACAAGTCTTTATATAAAACCTATAATTTCATAATTATTATAATACCGCTCTTACAAATCTTTAATCGGATATTGTAATAATTTAAATGTTTAATGAAAACTGTATGAAAATCTGCAATGTGAAACTGCAGTAACGTGGTAAAAAATATGATTACAGTTAACAAACTAACTTCAGCAATAAATATCAAGTAGATAAAATATGTGTACCGTATGTGAAACAAGTTGAAAATTTTAAAGTGAGTCGTATTTTTGGGGAGTCAATTAGTTTCGAGTGACAAGAAAAACGGGCGCAGCTATATCAGAAGTTAAAATAACAGTTAAAAATACATTGTGAATAATATAAAATAGGTACCTTGTGTTATATAAATAAAATACATGGTAATTGTATTAAAAAACAAGTACGAGTCGAAGTCGCATTTATCCGATCCGAATAATTCCCGAGATAAAGGGTCTTGACAGATAGACAGACAGACGGACAACAAAGTGATCCTATAAGGGTTCCGTTTTTCCCTTTTGAAGTACGGAACCCTTAAAGTATCCATTACCGGTCATATTTACAAGGGGTTAATTTAGCTAAGAATACAAGACAAAGTAGTTACCCTCTGGTCTGACTGCCTTTGTTCAACCGATTGGACGATTTGAACTTTTTTTACCTGTTGGTTCGATAAATTAGACTACAAGGAATTGTATTTCCGATTACCGAACGGACGACAAGGATATTATAAAGTCAAGATTCATATAATGGAAAAAATTGGTAGTAAAATTAATAACAAAAACTATCAAAATCAATTCCTATTTTATCTCTTCTCTTTTATCAATTACTCCCAAAATAATTAAAGATGGTGGTTTTAATTCTCTGTAATCTACGCAAAGTATGAACCCTAAAATACTCGTTTATAATTTAAAGCTGACCTTTGTTCTTAAGCATAGTGTGTTTTGCTTTCCAGCTTAAGTTTACCACAAGCTTAAGCGAAGGTCACACGACCCTGTTTGTGGTCAGACTTTGACCGTGGTCACTAAACGTTTTATCTCCGTCAAATGTTAGCTAAGAAATTAAAACTTTTTGTTCAAAATATCATGTTTCTCAAACATATTAAAGTTAGTAGCACAAAATCGTGGAACAATATTTACTCTTGCATTGTGACAAATGAAAAATGGCTGCAAATAAAGAGAAGCATCCCAATTCCAACGGAATGTTGGTCAAAACAAAACAAAAAATCATTATAAATTAACATCAGTTAACTGGCAAGGGGGAAGTTCGCTTAAATCAGGGTTACCCAAAGTTTTTGCTTCATGAACCCCTTTTTTAATTTTTAATTTATCAGCATACTGCAAACCACTTTCTCAGCTATATATTAAGTTTACTAGGGCTGTTTCATCACTTGTTTTCTATTGAGAGTTTATGTCAATAAATATTTTTTTAGTTTTAACTTTTATTAACGCACGCGTTAATGTGGTATTTACAATGGGCGACTAAGGCCGCGCAACTTTCGCCGAACGCAAAAATTGACCCGGTCAATGGCAATTTGGCCTAGGTCGCAGGTGACTGAACAAAATTATCTGATCCGGTGGCCAAAACTGGAACTACGTCATTACATTTAGTTACCTAGGTTACGCCATCAACCACATAGATAACAGCGATGCCATCACCTGCGATTCAATTTTCGAAGCAACTTGCTAGGGACTAAACTCGACCGTCACAGGTGACTAAAATCGACCCATGTAAATAGCCTATAAAAATTTCGCAAGTAGTTTCTTATGTATTCAAAAAAAAACTCAAAATGCATTTAGTATAAGTACTCGTAAAAAACCGCCAAAGTAAATATACTTACATACCGCCACCTAGAAAAAAAAATATAGCTAACCTCTACGATTTCATTTGTGAACCACACTACGCTAGTACTGATTATTATACCATGACTACACTTTGAATAGCTCAGGCTTGAAATAATGATCCGCCAACAGCAGCGAAAGAATTTGGTGGTAAGAAACAAGAAATTAATCAAAAAACAGCTTGAAAACAAAATAGCTCTAAAAAATACTAACGATTTGAATTACTTCTTGCTTTTTAGAGGTTAAAGCTGTTTTTGTTTTTATTTTCAGGATTTTGAAGGAGATTTTCCTTCTCTGTACCCCTGGCAACAAGGGGTTGGTTACAATGGGAACCACGGCAACCGTTTTCAATGTACTAAAATAACAGAATTTTTGACGTTTATTCGATCCTGATGTGAATTGTGAACTCGATCTCGTTAATTCCCATCGAGAGTAGGGGGGGCTATGCAAAATTTTTACTACTTAATTAAAATAATACATTTTTCATTCCTTTTCCCATTCTATTTCCATTTTTGAGTTGTAAACTGTTTCCAGCACGACGTGATTGCGCTATTGAGGCTGTGAACTAGTGGTTAAGTACCTCTTTAGTAATGAGTTAATAACAGATTTAACACTTTTATAGCAACAGGTAAATGGTGAGAGACCAATCTAAAAAA
This sequence comes from Agriphila tristella, assembly GCA_928269145.1. NCBI lineage: Eukaryota > Metazoa > Arthropoda > Insecta > Lepidoptera > Crambidae > Agriphila > Agriphila tristella. The sequence goes on along the minus strand of OV743432.1, from coordinate 28,497,877 downwards.
TTTGCTCGAAAATATCTTGGTCGTTTCAGCGTGGTGTAGTGTATTTACATGTGCATTTTATAGGCATGCGGGCGGGCGGCATAATATTCTGACATCTATTTAGATGGAAGTTATTGCTATTTTTTTTGTTCCAATATAAACACCTATATTGGATGATGACCAACATGTGGCTATTTAATACAAAAAATACGTTACAATAAAAGTTTTTATTAAAATACTACCTTTAATTTTGGAGAAGTACTATTCTTGGATTGCTTTTAAAGGATATTATAGGTGGACGAAATCGCAAAAGCTATGAACAATAGACATACTCTACTCGAATTTTACTATGAACCAATTTTACATGAGTTACCCCGCCTTATATGTTAAATACAAATATGACAACTATACTTCTCGTAAACTTTTTTAGTTGGTTACTTCCGTCGAGAGAAATACCTACCGATATTTTTACCATTAAATTTTTACCACAATCTGTAATATCAGCAAAGGTTTAAAATTTAAAACAACTTGCAAAAATACATTTAAAAAGGAACGAATATTGCTGTAGAATATTTTAAAAGCACGAATTGCAAATCCAATTTAATTCATTTCCAAACTTCATTATATTCCGTTAAACTACTCTTTTGGTGGAAAATTTTAATATTCAGCTCGCGTAATGATAAGATAGAATTACTTCCATCTCGGCTACTTTTGTGGAAATGCTTTCATGGAAAAGTATTCTCCGGTACATCCAATAAGTTAACGTGAAGTAATTTTTCTCCAAGTTTTTATGGTTCAGGATTACAGGGACTGCAGACGGTTGGCTAAATTAACTTGAACATTAACTTAAAAGACGTCGCGGAAACTGCACATTTTATCTTTATCTTTAGGTAATTTTACAGTGCCAAAAATCTACTATGACGTAAAAGTAATAAAAAATAAAGCGATTCTGTACCGAACCTTTACCAAATCTGTACCGCGCCGAGCTGATTGAAATAAGGCGTCCAGTAAGCTTTCGGTACCGCGTATACCGAGCAAGCTGATGTCGTGCCGATGTCGCGTTGACGAATGATTTAAGGCTCTTAAGTTATAATGACAAAAAACATTTGCTACACAATTTATTTCTCTGAAAACTTCCAGTCTGAAAGAAGCTAGCAATTTCACTAGATTGTAATATTCCGGTTTCCACAATAATCCGGAACACAAAACTCGAACCGAAACAGCCAGAAATAATAGAAATAGACCAACCCAAATTACTTCATAAGAATCATAAGACAAGGTAAAAGCTCCTATTATGACAACCTTTTACGAAGAATTAAATACGATGTTTTACGTGGAGCCATTAATTGTAGAGCCCAGCAACTGTCAGAACAATGGCCATTGTTGCTGGGAGGGAAGTAATCTACTACCCATTCAGTTTTCTGTTAAAGCTGACTGATGGTCGCTTAAGTATCTATGCGGAATGGGGTATTAAATTGTTTTTTTTTTTCTCATTTGGTCTGTGGGTTTTTATTTACTGCGGGAAGAGACTTTTTAGATTGCTCATCTTGATTTTGTATATACTGATCAATTTATTTTATGGTCCGTTCAGATTTGGCTAATGCTGTTTGCGAACTGGGGCCTTACCATGAGCTCTTATAACAGGACTTATATTGAACTGCCTTACTTTTTCATAGTATGACCTCAAAGATTAGTTCAAAAGCAGGCCTTAAGCAGTCCTGTTTAAGGCCTGCTTTTAAACTGAACGCCTTAAGGATGGCTTCTTATTTGCTGATGGTAAGCTCCTGCACGCGCGCATTCAATATGATATTCTTTTTATTTATTTTTATCATTTAACACGTCTTTTGATATTTACTTTTAAGCGATTTGTTCCGGATTCGTTATGTTCCTGACTCGTCGTATTCCAGGTTCAGATCCAGAAGTGGAAGATTTTCTCAAGCTTCCGGTCAATTTTATTTGCGACTAGCTTCCGCCCGCGACTTCGTCCGCGTGGATATTAGAGAAAATCCTTAAGTAACCTTCAATCAGGATCCAATCAGCCGTTTTTACGCGATTAGGCGGGTTCTCACCAAGCGCGCTGCCTCGCGAGGCAAGACGTTTGCCGCGTGTAGTGGGCCTCGCACGAAGCTGCTCGCTTGGTGGGGACCCGCCTAATAGCGTAAAAACGGCTGGTTGCATCCTGGTTGAAGGTTACTTAAGGATTTTCTCTAATATCCACGCGGACGAAGTCGCGGGCGGAAGCTTGTTTATTACCATAATCAGAATTGGGTCCAGAGATATTAGTAGGGGAAAGTGAACAGAAACGGGAACGGGATACGTTCCCGTTTCTGTTCACTTTCCCGTTCCCGTTCCCGTTCCCGTTCCCGTTCGCGTTCCCATTCCCGTTCCTGTTCGCGTTCCCGTTCCCGTTGCCGTCTCCTGGGGCTGAATCATGTCCAACGCGTTGGACTTCAAAATAAATCTCATTTTTGCAATCACCATCTCATAAAACCTCAAGAACGACATCTATATCGATTTTTATGTTTAATTAGCCCCTTAGTCCATTTAGCCACTAAGAGGTTGATTTTCAAAATCACAAAATATATGTTTCTCTATTTATTTTTAGACGTGCTCCTACGAAGTTTAAAGTTGTAATGTCTGTTTTATATTCTTTTTCCATACATAATTTGAACCCTTTTTTCACCCCTTTAGGGTGTTAATCATGTTCACCGTGTTGGACTTCAAAATAAATGTCATTTTCGCAATCGTCATCCCAGAAAACCCATATAACGACATCCATATCTATTTTTAGGTTTATTTTTCCCACTTCACCCCCATTTCATCCCTATAGGGGTTGAAATACTGCCAACAACAATATACGTTGCGTTTGATTTCCATTAATAAGCCTTAATTATAAATTTAGCGATTTTTACTTCGAAAATGATGGATTTTCTTCTAAACACAACTTCATCCCCCTTCATTCCCCTTCGGGGGTAGAATTTTGAAAAACGCTGAGACACATATTTATTAATTTTCAATCATCAGCTTAAATAGAAAACTTAAAGATCCTAGCTCCAAAACTGAGGGACGTTCATACAAACTTTCATCCCTTATTTCATCCCCTTAGGGATAGAATTTTCAAAAATACTTCTTTAGTGGATGCCTACACTGTATAAGGTATCTGTGTGCAAAATTTCAAGCCTCTAGTTTGGCGGTTTGGGCTGTGCGTTGATATCTCAGTCAGTCAGTCAATCAATCAGTCAGTCAGTCAGTCAGTCAGGACTTTGAATTTTATATATATATATAGATAATCTTCTGATCCTCGCACAGCACAACTTTTCCGACCGTGTGCCATGCATTTCATCGTGATGTCATATGACGTAGGCAATACTGTCGCGGGCTCACGGACTATTTATTTCATTGTGAGACCATTCCTACACGCGCCGCATGATGGCGCAGCGTGCCAGCAATTTTAAACATAAAAATAGTAAAGCGCCAGTGTTATCGATTGTACGTATTACGACGAATCAGCCCCCCTAGCCAAAGTAACATTTGCAAATTTTCGCTATCGCTTCGCTTCGAAACATGTATGGATTTGACGTTTTAAAATTCGATTGTTAACGAAACCTTATGTCAATCCCATACATGTTTCGAAAGCGAAGCGATAACGAAGATTAGCGAATGTTACTTTGGCTAGGCCCTCAGGAAATCGGCGAATCTGGCATTCGTCAAATCTAGAATACGACAAGTCAGGAACATGACGAATCCAGAACAAATATTTTATGCTTTATGCTCTAAGTAAGTACTTACTGTTTTACACAATATTCAAAGTCCAAAGTAGAAAACAAATTTTTCGAGTAAAATTTTCGTTAGTATTACATTCCATACTATAATATTTCCTTATGAACTTCGGTCTTTGCTATGAAAATTGTCTTCGTATTTCGACAGTTCAAAGAAAGTGCATGGAAAAATAATTGCTATGTCAAAGGTCCTTTTAAAGTGCTCACGACCTTCCAAGTTTGTGCTGGCTGGTTATGAAAATATTTCAAGCGTACAAGCTGAGCATCTACATTTTCTGTTAAGGTACTTTTCCACTGGCAAAGCGCGTAGACGTTACCAAGCATTGCTATCTATGGTCTGTCTTCATCGAATCGCTTCAACTTTCAGTTCAACCCTTTAGGCGCATAATATCAGAAACGCAAAATAGCCGATTCGCATAATATGAGATTTGTAATGTTTGTTTCACTCACTTTTATGAGATATAGACAGATTCAAATGATTATTTTATTTGCTAATTGTTTTTAATAATCATGTGACACATTAGTTATAAGTAAGTTGAAGTCAACTCTGTTGCGATCGATGGGTCTGAGGGCCTGGTACGGGTTGGTGTTTTGCTCTCGCTTCGCTTTGCGAATAATTAACTATCGTTTTCTCTCTTTCACTCGCTCACTCTCTCGCATTGACTGCGAGCAGTATATCCGATACTATTCGCAAAGTGAGGTGGGGACACGGCTCGTGCTTGGCCCTCTGACGGAGTGCTCCATGCCCCCATTGACAGCTCTACCAACCATTTACTAATTTTAAGTTTTAGTTTTTATATCTCTCTTTTACACTTCGCACATTACGGCGGGCGCTGGGACCAAAGTATTATTCTATTATTCCCATAGGCGGAGATTGCACGGTTCACTTTTTCATTCCAACTTGAATAGAATAGAATAATCATGTAAATAAATTCGATTGAACTGTGTTATTTCGGCGTCTAATCGTTTCACTTGTCTCACATACTTACTAGTCTTTCTATCAATACCTTTTTTTTCTCTTTCTGACTTGTAATGCACTGCCCGGCAGGCAGTCTAAAGGTAGGTATACTGTTGTATTTATTTGGTACAATATTATACTTATATAATTAGTTGTTTTATTATTAGTTGTATTAATATTATATATATATATTTCCAATTTGCAGTTAAATGTCTAATAATAGTGACGATGATGAATTTTTATCCATCTCGGACACTTCTTGCAATAGTGATGACAGCTTTTCCAGCCTTCCATCACTCTATGGCTCCCTTCACTCTCAATTTTCTGATGTACCCAAGAACTTCAACATTAGGTACTCACATTAATGCGCAAAGTATTCCGGCCCATTACACGGATCTGTTAGCGTCCCTTAACCATAAAGACCTTCATGCTGTTTTAGTCTCCGAGTCCTGGCTTAAACCTTGCTTGCCTTCTACTTCATATGCACTGCCTGGCTTCCGACTTATACGCAATGACCGCATCGGTAGAGCTGGTGGCGGTGTTGCCTTTCTATATCTGCGAGCGCATTTACCATATTCTATAGTCAGTCTTTTCAGTCAGCCACGTCCAGTAGATGCTGGTGAGCATCTATTCATTGAGGTTATGCTTTCTCACGTCAAGGTCTTGCTCGGAGTCTACTACAGTCCGTCATTACGTGTTAATTTCTTCTCCTCCTTTGAGAAACTTCTTGATGACTTCATTCCCTCTTATAGCCATTCTATAATCATGAACGATTTCAATACTTGCCTCCTCAAAAATGATAACCGCTCCTCTTCACTAAAATCTGTTGTCAATTCTACTAATTTGCATATTTTACCACTTAATGCCACTCATCATTCCCCTAATTGTTCTCCTTCACTTCTAGACCTGGTAATAGTCTCATCTCCTCAGTATGTTGCGAAACACGGTCAGTGTCCAGCAGATGCCTTTTCTTATCATGATTTACTTTTTTATCCTACAAAATTCGTCCTCCCAAGAATAAACCTAAAATTATCCTTCAGCGCAATTTTAGTGGTATGGATCGGGAAGCATTTCTTAATGACGCACGCGATATTGACTGGTATCCCGTTTACAACGGCGCAACAGTAGACGAACAAGTTTCAGTTTTCAATAGTCTCATTACCCAATTATATGACAAGCATGCTCCTTTCCGTTCTATTATATTGAAACACCTTCCGGCACCTTGGTTAACTGATAATATAAAAAATTTGATCCACTGCAAAGCTACTGCCAAATGCAAATATAAGCGTAACCCTACCGATATTAACAAAGAAAAGTACTCCAAGGCTCGAAATCGTTGCAACACGGTGTGTAGGGATGCTTTTCGCCGCCATGTTCATACCTCTGTCGAGAAGGAAGATCCTGCGCAAGTATGGAAATTCCTCAGGTCAATCGGAATTGGTAAAACACCTCAAGATTCTTTCCCTAGTAATATCAATATTGATAGTCTTAATAACCATTTTTCTTCGTCTGGTACCTAAGAAATCCAGCCTCAAAACCGTCGCCGAATTCCGTCCAATTTCCATCCTTCCCTTTCTGTCTAAAGTACTCGAACGCAAGCCTCCTAACGGTACTAACACTGTTGGACTTCAGTAATGCTTTCAACACAGTGAACTTTGACATTCTCTTAGCTCTGCTTCGATCTCTTAACATATCTCCAACGGTAATTGAGTGGTTTCACAGTTATCTGTATGGGCGTAGGCAGCGAGTTCGTTTTGACAAGGAATTCTCTTCATGGCGTAATACTACTGCAGGCGTCCCGCAAGGCGGCATGCTACCTCCCCTTTTATTTTCCATTTTCATAAACTCGATCACTCAAAACCTCACTTCTTCCTACCACCTCTATGCAGACGACCTTCAACTGTACTATCAAGGTAATGCTTCTGAGTTACATAAGGCTATCACAACTATTTCTTCAGACTTAAGACGCATTGCAGACTGGAGTAAATCTTATGGCTTACTAGTAAATCCCAACAAAACCCAAGCTATAGTAATCGGTAGCTCTAGAACCTTGGCCAAAATCAATCTGTGCACCCTCCCGACGGTTAACTTTTGTGGTGTTGATATCCCATACAGTAGTACAGTAAAAAACCTGGGAATTATCTTGGATAGTAACTTGAGTTGGGGTTCGCAGCTGCAAACTGTCAGCCGCAAACTATATGCGTCAGCGGCTTCTCTGAGGAGACTCCGTAACTTTCTACCTACTGCCACTAAAATTGCTCTAGCAAATTCTCTCTTGCTTCCTATACTTGATTACGCCGACGTTTGCTATCTAGATCTTACGGAGGACCAGCTAAACAAACTTGAGCGACTTCAAAACTTTTGTATCAGATTCATATTTGGCCTACGCAAATATGATCATGTTTCCCATTTTCGTAATAAGCTCAAGTGGCTACCCATCAGGCTTCGCCGGAATACTCATATCTTGTCCCTTCTTTACAATATTTTATTTAATCCTTCTTACCCGCGCTATCTTAAGGAACGATTTAGTTACCTTTGTTCTACATCACATACTCTTAGGTCTTCAGAAAATTTGAGCCTCTCCACGCCTATCCATCGGACAAGCTTCTACCATGGTTCCTTTACTGTTCGCTCAGTAATACTATGGAATTCCTTGCCTGTGTCCATTAGGCGTGCCCAGTCCTTGAACACTTTCAAGAACCAAGTAAAACAACATTACTTGTCACTATGATTTCGTCGCGTTATATAAGTAATAAATTATAACTTACTACTAATATTCTGCAAATAAGTTGTTAATGTCTTTTCCATAATTACCTATTATTGTATATTTAAGTGTATGTAAGTTTATGATATTATATTATTTTATGTATGTTTATGACTTTAACTTTTCATTAATTACTTTGTTCCGTCCGTGCTATTTTACACCGCCCTCTTTTTCATCTACTGTCAATATCTCCATGCCTCGGGTTGCCTGGAAGAAATCGCTTTTAGCGATAAGGCCGCCATGTTTAGCACTAAGTTCTATTGTTAAGTCTTTCTATGTATTTTTCACTTTTGGTGTTGAATAAAGAATTATCTAATCTATCTAATCTAATCTAAGTATAATAAGTAGTACTAAGTACATTTGAAACTTAAATTATAAAGATCGTTTTGCCTTCAAACCGTGCGCTTTTTCTTTCAACTTTTTTGAGAAGATAGGGCATGCGCTATTGAATGCAATGAGGCATACCTCTGTTGAAAGCGCAAAAAGAACAGGAAAGCGACGGTGTATCAAGATTGACCTTATCGCTTCGTTTCAGTGTAGTGACAGCCTAATGCGCGCCAAAGATATTGCATGTACTTACATAGTTTGCTCCAACTCCGTAACGAGACGAGATGACTACTAATACGAGTACATCGTTTAGTTAACTTTAGATTCTAAACTGTTAGAGAGATTTATGTAAGTCACTAAGGCCTTGCGATTTCATCGTGCGATGAAACTGAACAATAGACGCATCGCATGATCGCGCGACCGTCAATAGGGAATATGCATAAGTCACCGATTTTGATGAATTTGAGCTTGATTGCTGCGGACACTTATAAAAACATGATGGAACAGGAAAAAAAATAAAAAAAATGTATAATCCTAGTTTTTTCACACCATGAAATCAGGGGAAAATAACGATTTTTTTTTTCATTTTCGGATATAATACACTTTACAGTCAGATAGAATATCGAATAAGAAACAATATTTTGCAAGACACATATGTACTTAAACGCTAAATTTAGGGAGATAATTGAAGATTATTGGCTAGCTCCATATTAAACGCGGCGAAACACACCCGAAACGTGATGTGTGACGTCACCGTTTTGTATGGAGCGTTTTCGGCGGGTGCTGCTGCGCGCTAACTTCAAGTAACTATATCACGAGAAAAAAACGCAAGAGAAAAGTTTAAATATTACAGTTAACTTTCTCACGCATTATACTTTTGATTAAGATTTAAAAAAAAATTGATCCATATTCCCTATTAGGACATTCAATAGATATCACTAGGTTTGATCGCACGACCAGTTTCATCGGAGGGACGCACCATCGCACGACCGATGGTCAATTAGGGCAGGGCCTAAGGTTTTTGGCTGAAGTAAGGGTATTTGCCTTAATTAAAATGTATTACAGTAAAATTGATCAATAATAAGATTGATCAATAATAATAAGATAATTATATAGGAACACCGAACGGTTCTCGGCAATAAAATATCTAATATTTGATTGAATCAGGCGTCACTTGGCGGAAGTCCCTAACCATTTTGAAAAAAGAAATGTATGTATTATAATATATAGAGTATTTTTGTATAATATATAGAATATTTTTGTATTATTAAAATCCTTAGGGAACCTTCAACCAGGATCCAACCAGCCGTTTTTACGCGATTAGGCGGGTCCCCAGTCCCCACCAAGCGAGCAGCCTCGTGCGAGGCCCGCCACACGCGGCAAACGTCTTGCCTCGCACGAGGCTGCTCGCTTGGTGGGGACCCGCCTAATCGCGTAAAAACGGCTGGTTGGATCCTGGTTGAAGGTTCCCTAAGGATTTTCTCTAATATTCACGCGGACGAAGTCGCGGGCGGAAGCTAGTTTATTACAACAGTCAGAATTGAGGCCAGATATATTAGAAGATATCCCGTTCCCGTTTCTTTACACTTTTCCGTTCCCGTTCGCGTTCGCGTTCCTGTTCCCGTCCCCTGGGGCTGAATCATGTCCACCGTGTTGGACTTCAAAATAAATGTCGTTTTCGCAATCACCATCCCACAAAACCTCAAAAACGACATCCACATCGATTTTCATGTTTACTTATCCCATTTACCCCCTAAGGGATGATTTTCAAAACAATAAAATATGTGTTTGCCTTTTTATTATTAGACGTACTCTCACGAATTTTAAAGTTGTAATGTCTATTTTATATTATTTACCATACAAAATTTGAACCCCATTTTTAACCTTTTAGAGGTTAAATCATGCCCACCGCGTTGGACTTCAAAATAAATGAGATTTTTGCAATCACCATCTCATAAAATCTCAAGAACGACATCCATATCGATTGTTATATTTACTTACCCCATTTAGCCACTAAGGGGTTGATTTTCAAAATCACAAAATACATGTTTCTCTATTTATTTTTAGACGTGCTCCTACGAAGTTTAAAGTTTTAATGTCTGTTTTATATTCTTTTTCCATACAAAATTTGAACCCTATTTTCACCCTTTTAGGGGTTAAATCATGTTCACCGTGTTGAACTTCAAAATAAATGTCATTTTCGCAATCGGCATCCCAGAAAACCCCAATAACGATATCCATATCTATTTTTAGGTTTATTTTCCCCATTTCACCCCCATTTCATCCCCATAGGGGTTGAAATACTGCCAATAACAATTACGTTGCGTTAGATTTCCATCCATAAGCCTTAATTATAAATTTAGCGATTTTTACTTCGAAAATGATGGATTTTCTTCTAAACACAACTTCATCCCCCTTCATTCCCCTTCGGGGGTAGAATTTTAAAAAATGCTGAGACACGTATTTAATAATTTTCAATCATCAGCTTAAATACAAAATTTGAATATCCTAGCTTCAAAACTATGGGACTTTCATACAAACTTTCATCCCTTATTTCATCCCCTTAGGGATGCAATTTTCAAAAATCCATCCTTAGTGGATGCCTACACTGTATAAGGTATATGTGTGCAAAATTTCAAGCCTCTAGGTTCAGCGGTTTGGGCTGTGCGTTGATATCTCAGTCAGTCAGTCAGGACTTTGAATTTTATATATATAGATAACAAGCTTCCAATAGCCTTGAAAGATCTTAACTTAAATTTATTTAAACTAAGACTAAAGAATTTTCTTATAGACAAATGCTACTATAGCTTAAGTGACTATTTATCAGATAAAGGTTTACCTAATTTATAATGTAAAGATGTAAGTTTGTCATTTATTTAATTTATTATTATTATAATCATTATTTTTTAATTAACATTGACATCGGTAAGTATATGATAAAATAGGGGGTCATTTTGGAGTTTTATATTATTTTGACAATAATTTTTAATTTGTTATCTGACAAAAAAGAACATCTCGGAGTCTAGCTAAGCATTTGAGGATGTTGACCTGTAATTTTATAAAAATAGGAATTAAGTGACATTTATTCGTTATTATTGAATAATATTTCTTTTTTCAAAATACCTAATAATCAGTAATAACTAAAATGAATAAAACCCAATCAATTTTGCCCAGAACCAATCGTAAGAATATTCTAAATAACAGGAATAATACAATATTTATATACAGTACTAACTAATACATACTTATAAAATACTATAAGTAATATCAATCGGATACGGTGCGAAAATAAGAATATCCAAATCATCAATATACCAAATTCGCGTTTAATTTTCCTCCCACTTCATAAATATCCCGCTGTGAACTGTGACAATATTGCCTGAAAAAAACAACATAAGTTTAATAAGACTTTGATATCTCTTAACGCTATAACTCTCGCCCATAAAATCGTAAGAGTCTCTTAAAAATATAACCTATCTGTAGGACGTGAGGACTCTCCGTCGCAAGATAGTGGCTGTAACGTTAATATAGAGCCGCGCTCAAACTGAGACTATCTTGACTATGATTAAACCGCTTCGACTCCCCTTTAGCATGCCCAATGGTAGTAGATTACCTGGCAAAGATCAAGAAAGTGCAGAACAGACATTTTTTAAAATAGAAATTGTAACGTTAATATAAAGCCGCGCTCAAACTGAGGCTATACTTGACTATGATTAAACCGCTTTGACTCCCCGTTAGCATGCCCAGTGGTAGTAGATTACCTGGCAAAGATCAAGCAAGTGCAGAATAGTTATTTTTTTAAATTGAAATTGTAACTTTAATATAGAGCCGCGCTCAAACTGAGGCTATTACTTGACTATGATTGATCCGCTTCGACTCTCCTTTAGCATGCCCAATGGTAGTAGATTACCTGGCAAAGATCAAGCAAGTGCAGAACAGTTTTTTTTTTAAATAGACATTTTAACATTATTATAGAGCCGCGCTCAAACTGAGGCTATACTTGACTACGATTAAACCGCTTCGACTCCCCTTTAGCATGCCCAATGGTAGTAGATTACATGGCAAAGCTCAAGCAAGTGCAGAACAGTTATTTCATAGATAGAAACAAAAATTGTTTGCTTTTACTAGCGTTTATAGGTCTTAATTAATAATAGCTCACCCCATTCAGCCAACAATAGTAAAAATGATTTTATAAATTACAATAAAATATTTGAAATTACAAGATGTCTTACAAAAAAAAAAACAAAAAAAAAAGGTATTGTCTTACTTAAACAATATAGATGACAGATAATGACGGTAGTAACAATTGAAATTTGTAAGAAATTAGTAAGGATGAGTGAGCAACCCTCGCTCTTCCGCGCTTCGGAGAGGATGTTAAAACGTTGGTCCCGGTTGCATTTGCAGTGTCAATACACACCAATCCACATTGAGCCCTCGTTGTGGAGTTCATCCTATATGCCACGTATCCACATTGCCAGGCAGCTTCGCGATGAGAAAATGCTTTTGCTTCGCGAGCTTACACTTGACATTACCGTGTTTACCGCTAATGACAATCTTTTGACGAGCAGCCTGTAGATGTTGAAAGGTATTACAAAATAAAGTACAGAGCGTTATTTAATTTTAGTCTTTTCTAAAACGTAAATAATTCTCTGTTGACAGTCAGCTCCAAATTCAAGTGTAATTATTTCAATTTACGATTTTATAAATAGATCTTATTTAAATACTATACTAAATTCCATTAATTCAATCTTATTTTATTTTAATACGTTCAATGTAAGTACTCATAAAACTTAGCCAATTTTATTAAACAGCCTACGTAAGTATCGATACACACCATGTCTATAGCATCGTTGTGTTTTAATAAACCTTTTTAATATAAGCAAATCTCCTTCAAAAATCTTAAAAAAACAGCTCTATCAAAAGCAAGAAATAATGTTCAAATCGATTAATTAAAACACGTCTATCAAAGTCTACTGAACCGATTTCAAAATTTCAAAAAATGGGACCAACTTGGGTACAAATCTCATGTTATAACGTTTAAATCATTTCAATCGGTTCAGCCGTCTTCGAGTAATCGGTGTACATTACATAGTAAAAAAAAATATACGCGATGAATAGATAACCTCCTCCTTTTCAAATTATTGAATTCGGTTAAAAATGCAGAATTTGTTTGTATGTAATGTACATTGTGCTTCTGTATCTTATTTAATCTAGGATGAAGGAGATTTTAAACGCTTTTTCAGAGTAAAATCAACGTCAGACTTCTTTAGCCGGGGACTAAAGTTCGTGTGATTGGCGTTTTTCTAATCTAATCTTATTCTGGACTTGCAAAGAATGTTAAGTGTCAAAAACGCCTTTCATTTGTGAAATAAGTTCTTTTTTGCTCGCCTAAGAGATAAAAAAAGATACAGAGCTTTGAACTTTTAACGAGCGAGGTTTTTAACACAATGGCAGCTGCTAATGATGTTTTGTTGGGTCAAATGTGAATCGAAAAGGTTTTGAAGTTACTTTAACTTGCGCATATTATTATTATGAAAGTTAAACTATGGTAAGTTACAAAAAATAAAGTCTTATTAAATGGACTCTGTAAGGTACTTATTCTGTAGATATTTAGACTCCATAAAAGCATAAAAAGAGTCATCTAGTTTTTTTTGTCAATATGCACTTTGAAATAAAACCAGTGGCTCTGTGACATTTTGGAACATATTTCGAATTAGTTGAAATGTGTTTTTTTTTCCATAATTTTTTGAAAAACTGAATCGAAAGAAAATATACAAGGGTATTTTTAGTTCATTAAAAACCTATCGTGGGGTTGATCAGACCATCAAACTGAACAACTTTCAGTATGGGACCAACGTCGAATCGCGAAAAAAATCAGCTGTTCCATACAAAGGTAGGAAACAGCTGATTTTTTTTTCACCATTTCAATATATTATATTATATTAATTATCGAACTTGAGAATCGGTTGAGAAATGCGACCTGTCAGACGGACAGCTGGACAGACATACGAAATCATTTTTCCCAAGCTGAAACGGAGACCCCTCGCGTTCACCCGGTTAAAAATGCAAGTTTCAATCACAAAGTTTTTTCTTACTCATAGGTATTTCAGATTAAAAATTGCTTTTAATCTAAAACATAAATAATACTTTTAAAACATAACATTTTTGCTTTAAAAATATTGTTTCCTGCAAATATTTTCATAAACCCTTTTATAAAGCAAAGGTGCCACCAAAAGCCGGTGTTTATTACCCAAAATGCTACCTACAAAGTGTTGCAAACTCTTTGATAATCCCGTGGCTGAAAATTATGAAGTAAAAACATGTTCTGACAAATTGCTACACGCCACATCAAAAACCGCCGAAACCTGCGCCACAAATGCGTGTCTGCCCTTCAAATTTAATCATAAGCCAAGGGTCTAATTAACAAAGGCATGTTAAAGTTTAAAATTTGGACGTAAGTGTATGGGTGCCTTAAATAATTTTAGACTAAAAGAACCTTCGTAATTTTAGTTGAAGAAATATTTTGGACTGGGGTGTTTAGCAAATTTTGGGCCGAATATAACAACAGTGACATTTTCGATAGAAAAAAAATCAACTTTACCCTTTAATTTATTTTAAACAGAAAAATTATCGATAAACAGGCCCAAGCGGTTCTTTTGATTTTTTGTTATTTTTAAATGTCGCTGTTGTTAACGTGAAAATTCGTCAGATTTTATCTTGTGTTAGTTGGTAATAAAATGCCTTTGTAGGTCTTTGCTTGTTAAACTACATGACCATCTCCCGTTTTTGCTGCTGGTGCACAGGCCTTCCTTATGGGTGGATAAGGAGCATGGGCTATAACCCCCCACGCGGGCCCAGTGTGGATTGGTGGGTGTTAACGACTGCAAATTCACACAGGACCAACGTCTTAAAGTGCCTTTCGAAGCACGGAGGAGGTTGAGATAATAAATTTTTGGTCACCCATCCCATGGGATGTCGGTTATAACTCTTGCGAAAGTTGCTTAACCTCCGCAATCGCAGGGCTAGGCGATAAAAGTTATGTAAATTACATTTATTTATTTAAACAAAACAAACATCTTAAAAGCTTACAGATGAGTCATCCAAGGCGCTTAAATTACATACTTCTTGATAAAAAATATGAGATTGTGGTATTAAAAAAAACTTTTATTATTTTCCATAGCTGTTTTACTATTATTTTAGACTTAGAAAATAATAAAATTAACTACCAAATGAACTCTGTTATTTCAATTACTGTAAAAACATTACCTTGGAGCAATATGAGCCTTCATTTTGTACAGAAAATTTGAAAGCTCTAACCGAATTAAAACCGAACTAAAGTGCTAATAATTCAAACGAGAGTGTAACTTAGTTACGTGGAAACTAACTAACAATAAACTTTCACATTTCGAGTTATACATCATTACATTGTGTTTAGTCAAATGGATAGTAAGCTAGACTTGAAACTTCGCACAGAATCACTAGTTGTTTTAGGCAGAAATGTTTTGAAGCCTACGACAACAACTCAAAACTATTCAATTTTAAGTTATCGTCTGTAATTACTTTATAATTAAATTACCTAATTATTTTTAGAGGTTAGCTTTGTTAAAAGTGTCACCTCTTTCTCTAACAGTGAGAAGAATATGAACAAAATTAACAAAAAGTGAGTCACATTATCTTAGTGCAACTAAAATCGGACTAAAAACATTAAAACGGACTAAAAAGTAAAAAATAAATTATATTGTAAATATTTATTAATTATATATATATATATTTAGTAATTTTGCCACTAAAAGTGTCAAGTGTGTGCTAAAGCTAATTACTACAACACAACAACAAAAGGGTTTAAGATTTTCCTTAGAGCATGTCAAATGCTCTAAGAGAATTCATTGTTGCATTTCGTAATTTTAGTAGAATTTGTTTGCATTCTTTTTATGTGTACAATGAAAGTTAAAGAACAAAATGATTTCCAATTAATTTCAGCTAATCTCGAAAATTACCCTTGTTCCTTGGAGATAACCATGGACAGATAACTGGTTATCTGTAACGATTTTTTTCCTCCAGTATAACCAGCCTACTTATTGTCTAATTTTAAAAATCTATCGCAATCGCATTCATTTGATCAGTTATGTACCTATACATATACAGTTATATCTTGGGAATAAAATTTCCTCGCAGAAAACTGTTAAAATAAATAGTTCTGTAAGGAAAATCTATTCCTAAGAGATAACTATATTTATAAGTACTTGAAGAAAAAATCTGGCCATGGTTATTTCCAAGGAACAAGGGGAAAATTACCACGCTGACTTTTCACTTTACTTGAAATTAAAAGGTTTTTTTATATATGTGTAGACAGCTTAAGGAATATATTATATGACACGATAAAATGCTCTAAATTGAATGACAAATTATTTGCTGGGCTTTAGCCCGATGTGATAACGGCACCGATTTATCGGTGCCGTTTCGATGTTGGTATATATTGGTTAGGCACGGTGCCATGCACGACCTTAAAACCCTAAACAGAACAGCATTTTATAGCAACAGCTTGAGAATGGTCATGTATTTACTTACATTGAACATTTGAAATAAACCCCAGAAGACTAGTTGGAATTCAGCAGCCGTGTCGGTTGGCTGGCTACAGCTTGCGGTCGCATTGTTTCATTTGAAATATTTATGGTGCAACTGCAATGCTGCCTTTACTTTACAGGGTAAATACAAATAATTGAAAATAACGGTCTCTTTATTAAATAGGAGGGAACTTTATGTTTTAGCAAGTTTACGTTTGGGAGCTTTTTCGTTGATGTAGCAAATTCAAGACAACGACTAGCAATGACAAAGTTAAATTTTCAGAAGATCTTATTTTAGTAAGTGATTCTATGCTTTAAAATTTAAATTCAACTTGATGTTTACCAAGCAACGTCGTAGACTTTTGATTAAATTTATCCTGCGCATATTTTTTAATAGAAATAATTGGCATCAGTGTGACAAAAGCGATATGCAATTGCTGTGATTGCAAAATCTATTTAAATCATTATTTATCAATTATTTTAATATTTGTAATTTTTCACAAAGTGGGAAAAAATCTTTTCTTTGGCTTGTAATTAATTTAATGATTATTTTGTTAATAAATCATTTAATGTTTGTTTTTTCCGCAATCTTTTTGACCTCCACTCGTATTATTTTTATTTACTTCCCCATGTAGGTGATACATACAATAAAAGAAGATACTCATACATATAGTATAAAAGTAATCAAAATTCTAAGCAACTTTGTTAAAACAATTTTATCTTTAATCAAATATTTGCAAAATTATGACTCCCTTTTAAAAAAAAGAAAAGTTTTTCGCTCATACTGTAAAATCACTGTTTATCCCTTAAGTGTCATTCCAGTCGACGATATATCCATAGAGGAAATAATCACTACGTTTTATCAATCTAGACCTTATGTGACCAACGATGTAACAAAATTTAGCGCGACCGACGACTATAATTGATAAATACATAAATAATGCGCTGGAATACAATAAAGCAAAGCTATAGCGGACTCAATGATTTAATAATGAAAAATACATTGGACATTTTATTTTACAAAGTATTCGACTAAATCAAGCAAACTTCTGATCAAATACCAAGTTCTGGTCTGATAAAGTTATCTCCCAAGTAAACAAAGTAAACTAGCTCCTAGTTGGAAACTACTGCATTTGACGAAGTAAATTCAAGTCGACAGAATTGGAATTGAGGAATTATTTATTGTTGGTTGGTAAATAGTTCATATTTTTTATGGAATCACGAAATGTTGTAATTCGCCCGAGGGAACATCGAAAAAAAAAAAATTAATAAAAAAAACTAGTAATTACAAAATGATAAAAAAACCGGCCAAGTGCGAGTCGAACTTGCATTTCGTGTGCGGGTTCTGTAAAAAAAGGCAAAAAAACACGTTTGTTGTATGGGAGCTGCCTACTTAAATATTTTTATTATTCTGTTTTTAGTATTTGTTGTTATAGCGGCAATAGAAATACATCATCTTTGTAAATTTCAATTATCAAGCTATCACGGTTCATGTGATACAACCTGGTGACAGACAGATAGACAGACGGACCGTGGAGTCTTAGAGGGTCCCGTTTTACCCTTTAGGTATGGAACCCTAAAACATGACAAATATTTCAAATCCAAACAAAAACGTACCATTAACGAATTAAAATCATAAATAATGGACCAGACAATGCAAAGTACCAAATTCCTATTTAAAATTTGCTGCTATGCTATCTGATACACAATACAGTTTTGTTTTGAACGTGACAGATTTACGAGCAAAAGTACCTATACAAAGCTAAATTCAAATTAAAAACATAGGTATTCAAGTAATTTGCTGCCCGATAAGGATAATGGAATAATTTGTTAAATGTTTTATGCTTGTTCATGAAATTGTTTTTTAGGGTTCCGTACCAAAATGGTAAAAAGTAACCCTTAGGCCTTGTCCTAATTGGCCATCGTTCGTGCGATGGTGCGTCCGTCCGATGAAACTGGTCTTGCGACCGTGCGATCAAACCTAGTGATATCTATTGAATGTCTTAATTGACGGTCGTGCGATCATGCGATGCGTCTATTGTTCTGTTTCATCGCACGATGAAATCGCAACGCATGATCGCACGACCGATGCCAATTAGGACAGGGCCTACAGCTAGGATTTCCTAGGATAACGGTAACGTCAGAAACCACGCCGTATTGTTTACATAGACAACGTTCTACGCCGCTAAATTACGGCCGTAATATGACGGCACCATCATTCTAGGAAACCCTAGCTGTATGGTGTAACTCAGTCTATCTGTCTGTCACAGCTGGATATCTCAAGAACTACCAATGTTATCAACTTGAAATTTGGGATAGTTTTAGACGACGTTTGTCCAACTATTTTACAAAAAAAAAATGTTTAGTCTTTCTTCTTCTTTTTGTAAGAGAGATAAGGGGGAACCCTTATATCCGGAGTTTCCATAGAGAAAAATCTGAAATTATTCATTTTACGTAAAAATTACAGGAAAAATAAAACGATATCAGAATCTTTAAATAGCACATTTTTTCAGAAATCATCAACAAAAATTACATTAGTTCCACTTTCAGTCAAAAGACGGTGCTGACCTTAAACTGCAATATTCTACACCGCAGTGTAATTTATTTATAATAATGATGGTACGAAACCCTCGGTGCGCGAGTCCAAGTCGCTCTTGACTAGGGTTGCCAAGTTTTTTTGCATCAAATATAGTATTTTCAAGACTATTACGTGTAAAAATATAGTAGATGGCGAAAAAGTCCAAAAAATATAGTTGGTTGCCATTTTGTATGGAGAATTTTAAAGAAGTTGTATTTTTCATACTTACTAAACATTTTCATAATTTATTCAACAACCATAAACATGAGTTGTGTTGTGTTTGTGATACAAAAAAATATTATGGAATTACTTATTTGCATATAAGTAATATTTTTTGCTGCTTTTGTTTAATTATTCACTTGAAAAAATATAGTAGTTTTGCCTACTATATATTTTTTCTAAAAATATAGTAGGCGAGCCCAAAATATCGTAGGATACTATATTATATAGTAGGGTTGGCAACCTTACTCTTGACCGGTTATTTTGAACATGACTTCCTTGAACTTAATCATTTTTCCACTTAAATTTAATCTTATCGTTACAAAGTTTTCAACTTAACAATAACAATCCCATTAATATAACTTTCCCAACACAATTAATCACAAATAACACTAATTCAAGAAGTAAAACATTTGATTTATATTCCACGTCATAATTTAACTTGGTAAAGTACAACTTTAGTTTTTGCAATGATTCATTTAGGTTTACTCGTTAGACCATCTTATGCATTTTAATTAATAGCCCAAACAGCATGAATTAATGGCACACAAAGAAAGGGAATTTACGGCGAAAACGCCAGCGTTAATGGCGAATGCCGAAAATACGTATTGTTTGCGGAGAATAATTTGGAGTTTATTTAAGGAAAATGGAGCGTAGTTTTCCGCGCTGTATGTGCTAAATGAAGGCAGGTAGTTAGTACCTACTTCCATTTTAAAGAAGATGGCAAACTTCCATGTTGAAAGGGGTAATGCAATGGAAAAAAGATTTAAAGTGCAAAGTATGTATAGGTATAGGCAGTATAGGCACCCTCAAAACATGATGATAACCTTCCAAATCTCTAAGCAAGAATGTTAACGACAATCAGGGTTATTCCTGCACTTTGCTTCGTCTTTCAAATTGGTTGTATCTGATATTACACATTATGTTTGAAAAATACTTTTTTTTTCAGTAATACCTATCTCAAAGAGTTTAATTCTCGCAATCTAATGAAATGAAATAAAAAATCCTTTATTCAAATAAACTTAAAAAAATTGTGCTTTTGAATTGTCTATACATTTTCCTACCAGCCATTCGAGATTTTTTTAGCTGACAAGAAGAATGACCTAAAACATGACCTGTCTAATTTCAAAATCTATCACAATCGCTTTCATTTTGACAAACAAATGTGACACATATTGCTACATTTCTTTGGTTATTTTTTATTTGTGCCAAAAAGAAGGTATTAATGTATCACATCCTTAAAAAACATTTATTCTCAGATATTATCATAGATAGATATCAAAGCGATTGCGATAGATTTTGAAGGTAGATAATAGATAAGCAGTTTCTTTAAAAAAATACATTACACACACACCCTAGCAACATAATAATTTCATAATAATTGAATAATAATAATAATAATAATTTTAAATAAAATTATACATATATGTTAGGTATTCATATGATTATAATTGTGTCGTTTTGGAATTTTATAAATGAAATCTAATGAATTTTTATTTTTTATTAATTTTTATTTTATTTTATATTATTGATTTTATATTTTTTTTATATAATTTCTAATTAACTGCATACACGTCTATGTCGTCACAGGCGACCACGAGCTTACTTCTGGGCAAAAACTGAAAATCAGTGCTTTGCTTTAATTAAAGCAAAGATTTCACAGAGTTTTTGCCTTTTTCTGTCGATGCGGCACACAGTCGTTTTTCTTTTTCTTTATACGTTATTTTGTCGTTTATCATCTGTGTACGTATGTGATGGAAATAAACGATTTATCTATCTATCTATCTATCTAATTTAGATGTTATTAGAACGCTTTTTTATATTTTGTGCTCTGTCCGCTGACGTCTTTTATTACAACAACGTTTTGTTATTTTCCTCCCATCTGCAAGTTATTCAAGTCCCGCGAACTCATATTGGACAACTAAATCGAAAATGGCTGCCGAGTTCCGGCGTATCGGCAACGATGATATGAATCGATCCGGAAGAATCGTCAATATCCGGCGGTGACGTAACATTGCTAGGGTAGGTTTGACGAAATTGTGATTTTGGTATATAAGTTTGGTATATAAGTAAGTTTGGTAAGGGGAGATGCATCTAGCAAAAATGGCGAACCTTTATGTATCAACAACAACGTGCCGTTTTTCTAATGAAATAGACGTGCCACCAAATCGTCGCGTAATGAATTTTGTGATCGGTGACGTACCAATAATATTGTGTCGCGTGCCATCAATGGCACGCGTGCCATTGGTTCGCCATCACTGCTAGATTCTAACTGAATCATGATAACTAAAGGCCGGATTTGCGGTGGCAGGAATACAAACTTGCTAGTGATTACCAAATTATCGTAAATGTTTTTATATATCGATGTTTTGAAAATATTTTTGAAGTGGAACTTCTTTGATCGCGTCTGTATTTTTTTTTTATATTTTACTAAGGAGGATGTATTTCTTAAAAATTTGACATTCTACTTCACTCACTTTAACTTTGCTATATTTGCATCAAGAAAAACTGCAGTGAATTTTATTATTTGTACATTTCATGATTTTCACTTTTCTTAATGTAGGTAGTTAATTTCTACTATTTCCGACAGTAAGTCTATTCAAGGTTATTTTTAGTTTATACAAAACCTCTCGTGGCGTTGATCAGACCATCAAACTGAACAACTTTCAGTATGGGACCAAGCTTGAAATCGCGAAAAAAAAATCAGCTGTTTCATACATTTCGATGGAGCAGAATTGTACTTTTGTATGGAACAGCTGTTTTTTTGTGATTTCGAGGTTGGTCCCATAATGTAAGTTATTCAGTTTGATGGTCTGATCAATCCCACGAGAGGTTTTGTATTAACTAAAAATAACTTTGTATATCACGTTACATAATTATAATTTTTTTATCGATAAATTACACAAATAGATAATCAAGTTGTCCACGCACTATTAAACGTCATTTTATTCGTGCTACCGCAAATCCGGGGTCTGATGATAACTGGTGAATCCTATTAATAATCAAATACGTTTACGTATACTATAGCAGTTTTATTGAAGGCTTTTGATTTTTTTTTGGTTTTCTGATGTTTGAGAATCTTTGCAGTTGCCGCATACCGTGGTCACCCATAACTGGGCCCTATTCAATAAAACTCACAATTTACAATTACAGGTGACAATTTTACAAGTTTCTGTTCAATAAAAAATATCATACAAGTTACTGTTATGGTGGAAAATTAAAAAATCAGTACCTTTTGAGTCTACCTTACATTACAAAATTTTACTAGTGTTATGTACTTTGAATTTATTTGAAATACTTACCTAGGTACTTAAACTTATTTATTGCTTAAATAACGAATCTATTGAGTCTACCTCCAGTTCATTAATTAGGTGGCACCTTAGAGAAATAATATTATCTTAAATCCAACAAGATTAAACTTTTCATAACACTTTTCCTAGTAAGGCGAAAGAGCACGAAATAATAGTGTTGTGATTCTAGTTTGCTTCCGTTTTCCACGTAAACTTGATCGATGTTCCCGAGTGAATCGAATAAAAACATCGATCAAACGAACTGTCTACTCAAGGGAGCGGTTCAAGCGAGTAAGAGGAACCGCTTTATTTTCTTACTTATACTTTTTAACTAGATTATCTTTTGCTATAAATAAATAATGTCACACTAAATTATTATTAGTAGCAAATATTTGTTACTAATAAATTATTTGAATGCTGCTTGCTTTTCTTGTGTCAGTTTTTCTGAGTTATTCCGTATTCTTCCCATGACGTCTCATCCCACTCGTTATCTTTTTTTCATTCATCCCAAATCGTGTTCTTAACTCATCCCATTAATATGTTTTAGTTAAATTCTGATTTCATCCCAAATCTATTCTAAAAAATACTAAGAATTTTATATGAAAAATTACGGATAGCAGAAAAATAGACTTCAGAGTAAAAAGTTAAACTCTTTAATTTTTTAGTATTGTCACGTACTTTTATATATTCAGTGGTATAATGTGCTGTGATTAGTTAAATATAGACATTTAAAAGTTTAAATGGTACTAAATATACCTATTTAAGAATTCAAGCAAACTAAAAAGTTAAATAGTACCTACTTATTTCATGACCAAAGCAAAAAACCATATGCACTGTATATTCATTGTTATGTATCTGTGTATTATGTACAAATCACGGTGATGAAGATTTAGTCTTCTGTCAAATGGAATTTCAAACTGATAATGCTGCGTTTGTCATTAAAAAGTTCTCATTATCAACTTTCTACATAATAAAAACTATTTAGGTATTTTGATTTTTCATTGAGAAAAAAAGTGATCCTTATATGAGCTAACTTCCCCATATTTATGTGACTTATTTATATTTGTGCAGTTGACGCCATGCTGCAGGGCAGAATGTACAACATTCGTTACTAAAAAAATATTTATTTCTTAAAGTTCCGTAACGTAAAAAAAGTAAAGTGTTCACGTTTAAATAGACAAAATGAACTCGTACGGCATTCATTGCGGATGAGCCCTCACATAACTCACATAACCGCCTAAACAAACTCATTTTTTAAACCCTACAGTGAATAAGGAACGTCCTACGCCCTTTGCGGCCTTCAAAATGCAGAGCAATTTTTTTGATGAGTCTAAAGATATCAGACCTCTTTGTAGTTTAAGACGCTCAAACTTTTTATTAAAACTTCTTTCTTTTTTCTTCAAAGTTGCAAAGTAGACTTATATTTTTAGGGTCGTCATGTCTCTTTGACTGTCTGTCTGTCCGTATGTCAAAGCAACTTTAATCCGGAACTATTAAATTACACAGCTGAAGCTTGGTAGGTAATAGCTGTATTCTGTAAACCCCTCTACGATTTTAACATACAAAAAAATATTTAAAAAAATATATAAACACCTATACAGGTTTGATGATAACGCACGTATGTGCGGGGTGTCTGGTAGATAAGTCTTTAAAAATTACATTGAGGTTCCTAAAACTACTTATTTTTATTGTATTTATTCTATTAGTCCTACAAAGTATTAAATCATAGCACTGATGAGATTTTTTTTGTGGGAACAAAACACTTTATTGCAAAATATTACAACATTTTTGCAATAAAATGTTTCGAAGGGGTGAAAGATCGAAAAGGGACTATTACATATAAAACAACACCAACAATGATCTAGGTTGTTATAAAGTATGAAAAATCAAAGCATCATTGAGCTTTAGATTTTAGATAATGCTATTTTCATATAAAAAAAAATACTTAACAAATCGACTTACCCGTAGCGTGTCCCGTGTCCCGTTGAGGTGCTACGAACGAGTCGATTTACTCTAGTATTTTGTCTAATATATTAATTATCAAAAACTTCACTTCATCTATTCGGATAGCAATAGCGGAAATTCCCACAAAGAAACTCGTCAACGGCTATTTTGCACAGTACAGCTCTGTGAAATAAGAAAGGAGATAAAAGAGAAAAAAAGCTCTGTCAGAGGATAACTTAGTTGCTCCAGAGCCAAAGTGGATCCAAGATCCCAGTAAAGGTCGCAAGAAGCTGGTTGAGGGCAGTGCAGGACCGATCGCCGTTGTGGAGATCCTTAAGGAAGACTTTATCTGAGCCTAGTGTGGTTGACACAATGAATAGATTTTTGTGCATTCTGATAAGCACAAATTCTAAATGCCCTTTTGTCGGCCTATTCTCGGTCCCCCACCAGTGCGGGAAAAAGATTATTAAATACTTTTTTCTAATTTTTTTTCCGATAAACCCCTGTGGGGGACAAAAGTGGGAACAACGGGAATAGGCCATTTTGTCCAGTCGTTTAATTTCGCTCTAATTTTGCTTTACGTTATCACAATATTAGCGCTATAAAACTCCTACAAAATATTCACTACATGACTACACACCTAAGACAGCATTTATAACCTTTATCTTCAAGCGGGATTATTCTTACACAATCGCGTGATATTTACGAGGTCGTAGCTCGTGAATGGGGGCCTTACAACAATGCGTTTATGGGCCTATTAAAGTAATGTTGAACCACTGTGCTTGTCTTTGTGATACGAATTGGTAGATGTTTTACTTATAGTAGCTATCAGTGTTATAAAAAATGGTGCAGATTTTTTTGGGGCGTCATGCTTTTGATCGTACAAAGCAAAGTATGTTAGTAGTCTTTGCTTGTAACAAACAAGTGCTTGTGGTGTAAGCAGTGTCGGATTAAGACTACTTGGTGCCCTAAGCAATCCACGCCTGTATAGGGTTACTATCTACGTAAGGGAGGATGCCTGTCTAGTATATGCACACAATTCCTGATTGTTCAGAAAAATATCTGGCTTGGTAAAAAACGGCCGCGCACCGCAATTTTTTTCAGTTTAATCTACTGTCTATAGTTAAAAAAAAAACGGCAGCGCAACGCGATTTTTAGTCGTTTTCACCCCATAGACTTAGAAAATTTTTCGCTATGCTCAAGTAGACGGACAAAGGTGCGAGTGAGAAACCGATTCTTATAGTTGGGGAATTAGTGGCAGAAGGTCAAAATTTGTCATTAGATGAATTCACTTGGCACATATGTACCTTAGGTAAAACTGAGCTGATTCAGCCCGGTAGCCATCAGCCCCCCCTTGGCAGGTAGGGGGGGGGTGGCATTTAAAGTTTCACACCGCCGCACTTCAGAAAAAAAGTCATATCTCCTTCAATATACCTACCACCTCGAGTGTGATATCATTTTATGACGAATCAAGGATGAGGAATTCATTTTTTAAACTTTAAATGTACAATGTCATAGAAAAAAGGTAAAATATTGACGATAGTTTAAAAATAAGTTTGCTATTTTTTTATTCAACAGTCAGTATCTATTAAAAATAATCATTTTGTGCAATGAAAGAAAATATTATCTTAAAGTACATTTATTTAGCTTTTTAAAAATATATACTTTATATATAGTTATCTTTGAATGTCTATCTGAAAAAAAATCGAACATGGTATGCGACGCTATTTCCAAACATCCGCGTTTGAAAGTTAAGTTGGTTTTTTCATACAAAATGTATAGAGTACAAACTTAACTTTGCGTTCGGCTGCCGCTTATGGTCTTACGATCTTATAGTCTCTTTTAACTATTTTATGTTTTGATGCATATTTAGTTCTTTTTGTAGCAGGCATGAGGAATTTATTTTTGGGACATTTAATGTATAGTTTCATTGAAAAAAAAAATATGTTGACCAAAGTGTCAAAAATCGGTTTACAATTGTTTTTGTTCAACAGTCGGGTATCTTTTAAAATGCTAATTTTATGCAAAGGAAAAAATACCACCTTAAAGGACATTTATTCAGCTTTAAACTAATACAAACTTTATATATAGTTATCATACAATTTCCATCTGAAAAAAAATCTAACATGGTATGCGACGGTGTTTCCAGATGTCTGCGATTGCAAGTTAAGTTGGTTTTTTCATACAACATGTATGGAATACAAACTTAACTTTGCGTTCGATTGCCGCTTATGTTCTTACGGTCATAAAGTCTCTCTCAACTATCTTACGGTCTGATACATACTTAGATCTTTTTGTGAGAGTCATAAAGACTATATAAAAAATAGACAGACTTGATCTATGTATAAGAAAGCCATAAAACGACGAAGCGTCGTGACGTCAAAAAATTAGATCTGAGAACGGTCAGGGAGGAAAATGTCTTACCACATTAAAACTAAAGTGCAAAAAATTTTAAAGTTTTAATAGGTAGGTTCCTTAAGGACCTAGGCATATAAATATACCGTAGAAATTAAAATATTTTCCATTGAGTATTTTTTGTACACTCGTGAGCAGAAAAATTAAATCACAGACCAATTTTCGAACAAACGGGGTAAACCTACAGCTTTGGTTCTCTGCCCAGGATTGAACGAGGTGTGTGCTGATGATGGCAAATTAAAGAATGAATGACGGAGGCTCATTATGCTAAAAAAACCTAACAGATTAGATGAGCGGTTTAGCTCAGGGTTGAACTTAAAAAAATATCAAATGAAAATTAAGAAGTATGGAAAATGTAACACTAAAAGCTCCAGACGGTCTCTAGTGTAAACGACTCTTCTGATCCGTTGGGTTTCTTAAGCGATCTTGACCTCCTCCATTCACTCTTTGGATAACCATCATCAGACCACACCTTGTTCAATCGATGACGAAGAACAAAAGCTTCAAAGTTACCTCGTTTATATGAAAATTGGACTGTGATTAGGGTTGCGTTCCTGGGTTCCCATTTCTGGGAATTACCGGGATGTTTTTTAAACCCGATCCCGAAAAATATGCGCCAGGATACCCGGAACGACGGGAGTTTATATTGCGGTTAAAAGTTTAATAACTATCATATTATTTAAGCGTTTCGTTTTACATTTAAACAAGAAAATATCAATGACATTGTGACCGTAAATTGTAGCAGAGGGAAAAAACAAAAGCTTTTAGAGACAACTAATACGACAAGTATTAAAAGACCCTTGACTAAGCCAGGACCTCCATATTCTGCCCACCATCAGGATAGTTTTTGCATACCTGGGAAATCAAAAGCAATGAAGATATTGAAGGTAAAAGTAAAAGAAAATTAAATATTTTTATTTAAATATATAAACGTTCTTTTTAATTTTTGTCCATAAATCATTATCAATATTTTAAGTATTTCGTAACAAACGAATGCTTGCAGTGTTTTATTTAACACCACAAAAGAAAATCATTAACAAAATTATTTTTTAATTCTCTTATTTTGATATACAGGGTGTTACAAAAAAAAACTCATAATTCCGAATACGGTAGAAGGGACCATCAAACTAAACAACTTCTTCTATGGTACCAAAATGTCGAAAATACCCGATTCCTGGGAATTCCCGGGAATTGCAAAATGTATATGAAAATGAAAGGGTGTCATTATTGTACCAAAAATAAAAAACACATCTTAGATTTATCATATTTTAATTGAAAAAAACAACTTATACCTAGGTACTTAACTTATTAATTGTAGACGCTTCGCTTGGAAACAGCGTCGCATACCATGTTCGATTTTTTTTCAGATATACATTGAACGATAACTATACATAAAGTATATATTTTTCAAAAGCTGAATAAATGTACTATTAGATAAAAAAAATTTCATTGCAAAAAATTTGTATTTTTACAGATACTGACTGTTGAATAAAAAAATAGCATTTTTTTTTTGAAACTATCGTCAATATTTTACCTTTTTTCTATGACACTGTACATTAAAAGTTTTAAACATGAATTCATCATCTCTAATTCATTATAAAATGATATCACACTCGAGGTGGTAGGTATATTGAAGGAGATATGATTTTTTTTCTGAAGTGCGGCGGCGTGAAACTTTAAATGCCACCCCTCCCTACCTGCCAAGGGGTGGCTGATGGCTACCGGGCTAAATCAGCTCAGTTTTACCTAAGCTACATATGTTCCAAGTGAATTCATCTAATGACAAATTTTGACCTCGCCATACATGAGTGCCAGTACTGACTGGACTATTACGGCTTTTGCGATGTGCGAGAAAGAGTAAAAAAAATCTGACAGCTGAACCTGTACCTTGATTACGTAAAGCTGTTGCTAACAATTCTTGATTGAAATCGATTGAAAGCGCGGTTGCATTGCTGCTTTAGTTAAGATAGTTGTCACATTGGTTCTTACTAAAGCAGCGATGTAACTGCGATTTCTGTCAGAGTTGATTGCAACAAAATTACAAAATCACCCCCCTGGTTTGACTTCATTTATCATCGTTTGAAATAAAAGACTTTTTAACGGATACTAGCGCGGTTTTATTGAAAGTACTTTGGTAATTAGTTGTTATTTGGTTTGATTTTTGATTTTTCCGACGTTTCGGCACCTTTGCAGCTGCCGTGGTCACGGGGGACTGAAGCTACTCGTGAGCCTACCCTCAAGCGATGAATTTTTTAAGACGTTCAGAAATTAATATTTTACAATTTTATTTATCTTTTTAATTGGTTTAAGTTGATTTTGTGATTTAATTAATGCTAAAGAGAGAGAATCTACTGAAACTACCACCATTTCACAAAATTGGGAGGCCCCTCCAAGAAAGAAATGGCGAAATAAAACTTGGAGAGGAAAGCCGACCTCCGTCTTTTATATTTATTAATTTATTTGCAAAAGGAACTAACTGTATCATTAGATATTGCAGTGTGTTATGGGGCTTCAGCTTGTGAATGATGGGGTCCCAAGCTGGTGGAATTTTCCAACCATCATCTCTATTGAAATAAGGATATTTATTTATTTCGATAGCCTCGCGGAGCATTCTAGGAATAAATCTACGTTCCTTAGCAAGGATTTGGGGTTTGTCAAATCTAATGTAATGGTTGGGCCCCTCAAAGGCGTGATCACACACTGCAGAGGAACGTAGATTTATTCCTAGAATGCTCCGCGAGGCTATCGAAATAAATAAATATCCTAATTTCAATAGAGATGATGGTTGGAAAATTCCACCAGCTTGGGACCCCATCATTCACAAGCTGAAGCCCCATACACACACTGCAATATCTAATGATACGGTTAGTTCCTTTTGCAAATAAATTAATAAATATAAAAGACGGAGGTCGGCTTTCCTCTCCAAGTTTTATTTCGCCATTTCTTTCTTGGAGGGGCCTCCCAATTTTGTGAAATGGTGGTAGTTTCAGTAGATTCTCTCTCTTTAGCATTAATTAAATCACAAAATCAACTTAAACCAATTAAAAAGATAAATAAAATTGTAAAATATTAATTTCTGAACGTCTTAAAAAAATTCATCGCTTGAGGGTAGGCTCACGAGTAGCTTCAGTCCCCCGTGACCACGGCAGCTGCAAAGGTGCCGAAACGTCGGAAAAATCAAAAATCAAACCAAATACCAACTAATTACCAAAGTACTTTCAATAAAACCGCGCTAGTATCCGTTAAAAAGTCTTTTATTTCATGTCTAGTGAGCGCGTAAGCTTGAGAAGTGAATTATCATCGTTTATCACCTTGGTGAAAAACGTCAACAAGATTATTTTGTAATTTTGATCGCGATCGGGTCGGTTTGGCTCTCAAAGTTATATAAATCAATAATGGTGTCGTGTTCTTTACTGGATTGTTATGTTACTTACGACAATAACCCAAATAAACACTCATTTCACAGGTAAATATGATTGTACTATTACCATTTTCATAATTCATATTTTAGTTGAATATATTCCCAAACACACTAAGTTATACACTAATATGATGCTATTAAACGCCTATTTCTTAAATAAAGGCTGATTTCTGAACATTATGTGTTAGATAAAAAGATATTATGTCCGTGAACTTGAGAAAATAAGGCGTAGATATTGATCAAAAATTATCGATATCGATACTCATGTCGATGATTTCCAATATAACTTTGTTTGTCTTTGTGAACACTGATAGTTTTATTTAAAGCTGCTTGTAACCGACAGTTTTCAAATGGTAAATTATACCAACTTAAGTACTAATTTAACAATTATTTCCAGGTTTTCTGTAAATCCAGTGATTAAATTAAACTGGATAAATGTCATAAATAAATAAGCAGGGAGCCTCAAAGGAGACCTTAAGAAATTATTTAAATAAAATTGTTCAAAAACTTGTTTGTGTTTTATTTATTAGAGCAATAATACATTATGGGTATCGACAACCTAAAATGGACTTTAGTGCATCTCTAAAATCACGCACACGTTTACATATTTATAAACACTGGCTCAACTCACTTTTGGTTTCGCAGCCAAGTGAACTCTGTTCGTCTATTCCAGTGGATATTAAGTTTATGTTTCACCCACTGTTCTTCTCTTGTTTTGGCTGTTGTCTATAGTTAAAAAAACGGCCGCGCAGCGTGATTTTTTGTCAGTTTCATCCACTAATATTGTAGTAAGTCATTTTACATGGCCACAAATGAATTTGAATTTAAACATTTTTTTTTTTTATTTCTTACAAAAATATTTTTATTTTTCAGTGGAATGGTTCTGTAATAGCTACTGCGCGACCGACAAGGTGGACAACAGAACAATGAGGAAATTAATGTTCTATGTTCTGTAAGATAGACCGTCGATCTGGTGTGGTGGTCGCGGGAAGCCGCTGGATGCCGGCAGCACAATACCATGTTGATCTGTTTTTATTAGGGAAATAAAAACGTCATTTCACATTTTTCGTGATAGCACATTTCGTTCGTTTGCAAATTACTTTTATGTAACAATTAACTTCTTATTTAGGTAATTTAAATTGATTTATTCTAAACCAGAATCATAAAAACAACATTAATCATAATAAAATCATAACAAAAATACAAATAAAGCAGTCATTTTTGTCTATTTAATGGACCCTCTACACATGTAAAGGCCCAGCCAGAAGGATCGAAATTAGAGGCACGACCTTCCAGCCAAATCTCTACGATGAGAGGTTGGGTCTGGAGGCCGCGTCTCTCCCTACAGATTTCGGCGGAAGGCCGCGCCTCTTCTTTCGACGGCTGACAGCCGCGTCTTTTAGATATCTGGAATAAGGAAATACACTGAGGTAAACTATCGGATGTAATTTTCGGACGTAATCTTAAACTAAATGACACGGTGCCGCCTTTATTTTTCTTGGGTTTTTTGGCCAAAAGGGGTAGCGGGACGCATAAATCAGTCGCACCACAAGAGCGGTAACCCATCTTCGGACGCGCAGTGGAACCGTGCGTGTTGCCACGTGTCGTCGGCGTCGGCGTCGAACTACTTGGACCTCGTGTAGCCCGTAAGTGTTTTAATGGTTTTGTTAATTTTAATATAACCTTAATTTTAGTTTGTGGTTGCACAGCCAACTGAAACATCCGGGACAAATAGTTTGCACAGTGGTTTGTTCTCATTTCGCGTCTCGATCCGAATTGTCACTTCCGTGGCTCGATCCGAATTGTCACTTTCGTGGCTCGGCCCGGATTGTCACCTCCGTGGGTGGATCGGTCCGCTTGCAAACAGCGGTTAAACAGTCATCGGACGTCCGATAGCAATCTGATGCGCTGGATGTTTTAACCGTGCACACTTATTGGTCCACAAACCGCGTCCGATAATAATGTTTCCAGCTTTAGGCTGCCTGTTTATTGACGTGGAGCGAGGCTGCAGAGATAGAGAAACGAGGAAATATTAACTAATAGGATTGCGGAGCGGAGATTTTATGCAATCTTATTGGTTAATATTTACTCGTTTCTCCGCTCCGCGTCAATGGATAGGCAGCCTAGCTCGCGCTGCTGACAATGAACCAAAACCTATATGTGAAAGCGCTCTTATAATATGATTAGATGTTGGAAGATGTTTGGATTTAGGTTAAATTTTTCGTCTGGTCTTTTATTTATTTATAAATCTTTATTGTTCAAATACATAGAGTAGGGTACAAATGGCGGACTTAATGCTAATAGCATTCTCTACCAGTCAACCAACAGTTAACAGATAAACGCGAATGCGGGACGCGATACTACAAAAGCCTGTTGATTTGGGCCAGGTACCTGGACGAAACGCTCTGGCTTTTGTAGTAAAAATTTTTACTACAAAAGCCTGTGTACCTGGCCGAAATCAACAGGTTATTGGAGTAATTTTTTTGAAAAAGTGTGACTACAAAAGCCTGTTGAACTCGGCCAGCTACTTGGACGAAATCAACAGGCTTTTTAAGTTGGAGCAAATTACTTTAAGGCCCAGAGTGATTTGGCCGAGTCGCGCGTTGTTTGTTACGCTTTCATGTCTCTTAACTACGTGTGTGGGTACAGTCAGCAGCACGTCAGGTTATACAAAACTGTGAATGGGGAGAAGGAGAGGGGAAGGGGAGATTGAGGGATAGGGGGAGAGGAGAGTAAGGGGGAAGTACAAGGTCAAGTACAAAGTTAAGGTCAAGTACAAAGTTAAGGTCAAGTACAAAGTTAAGGTCAAATACAAGGTCTAATACAAGGTCAGGTACAAGGTCAGATACAAGGTCACATACAAGGTCAGATACAAGGTCTGATACAAGGTCAGTTACAAGGTCAGATACAAGGTCAGATACAAGGTCTGATACCAGGTCTGATACCAGGTCAGATACAAGGTCAGCTACAAGGTCAGGTACAAGGTCTGATACAAGGTCTGATACAAGGTCTGATACAAGGTCTGATACAAGGTCACATACAAGGTCACATACAAGGTCTGATACAAGGTCAGGTACAAGGTCAGATACACGGTCAGATACAAGGTCAGATACAAGGTGAGATTCAAGGTCAGATTCAATGTCAGATACAAGGTCAGATACATGGTCAGATACAAGGTCAAGTACAAGGTTAAGGTCAAAATCCTTTATAGAGGATACCATGGCTGTAGAAGTGTAGATATAAAGTTTGTTCCAACTTAAAAAGCCTGTTTCGTCTATGTAGCTGGCCGAGTTCCACAGGCTTTTAAAGTCCCACTTTTTCAAAAAAATTACTCCAATAACCTGTTGATTTCAGCCAGGTACTTGGCCGAAACGCTCTGGCTTTTGGAGTAAAAAAATTTACTCCAAAAGCCAGAGCGTCTCTTCCATGTACCTGGCCGAAATCAACAGGCTTTTGTAATCTCGCATGCAGCACAAATAAAGGATAATGATATTTACATGCATACAAGATACAGATATACACATTAATAAATACATGTATAAAGAATTATATAATAATAATAAACTTACATTTAAATAAATATATATGTATATAAATATAAATATATATATATATATATAAAAAATAATATATATATATATATACTTACATATAATATATTATATACACCAAATACTGAGTTTGGATAAGTAATGACGTTGACCCTTCCACATCACGGGCATAAGCCCTCCAACAGATGTGCATGAACTTGTTTCTTGAAAGAAAACTTACTGGGAGTTCTTCTAATAGAATCGGGGAGACCGTTCCAAAGACGCGTCGCTTGCAGTGTGAAGGAGTGGGACATATACCCAGAACGAAAGAGAGGAGTAAATAGAGAAAGAGAATTGGCAGAGCGAAGGCGCCGATCATGAGAATCATAGAGATGCTGAAACTTACATTTTAAGTAATCAGGAGAATGAAGGTTGTTAAGAATGGAATAGAGAGTGCAGAGCAGCCGTAACTGTCTGCGTTGACGAATAGGAAGCCATGTAAGCTGAGACCTGTACGACCAAACGTGATCATATTTGCGAAGGCAAAATACAAAACGGATGGCATTATTCATGAGGCGGTCTAGCTTATTAAGGAGATCCTCATTTAAGTCTGGGTAACAGACATCGGCAAAGTCAATGAGTGGAAGAATGAGAGAAGTGACAAGAGTGACGTTAGTGCGGATAGGGAGAAAATTTCTGTAACAATTTAGAAAGCGCAATGAAGATATAACAGCTCGACTGACCTCGGCAACTTGTGTTGTCTAACTGAGTGACGAGTCGACTGAGAGACGAGGGGAGATAGAATACTGCCTTGAGGCACACCAGCAGAGAGATCGGTCCATTGAGATATATCAGTACCCATACGCACCGCCTGCTGGCGACACCGCGCAGGTAGTTGGAAAACCAATCGAGTGACAGAGACGAGAAATTCAGAGACTTCAGGATGGCTAGGAGAATGTCGTGATCAACCATATTGAAGGCGTTTGAGAAGTCAATGAGAACTCTTAGGGTGACCAACTGGCTCTCCATGCCCAGTCTGATGTCTTCAGTGACTTTGAGAAGTGCCGTGGTTGTGCTGTGTCCAGGACGGAAACCGGATTGAAGGGGTGTAACAAGGGAGTTGGAATAAATGAAGGAAGAAACTTGTTTATGCGCGACGGCTTCAAAAGTTTTAGAAAGGAAAGGAAGAATAGAAATGGGTCTGAAGTTATTTAATGTTTTGGGAGATGAAGTTTTTGGTAAAGGAATGACGAAAGCCTTACGCCAAAGAGTAGGAAATTCGCCAGTTTGAAAAGAATAATTAATGTATGAACAACGATAGGGAGAATTTGGTCTTCATGCTGTAGTAGTCAAAGAGTGGTAAGATTATGGTTAGCTGCATGGTTGGTTACAGTTTACTAATCTCGCAAACTGTTTGGATACATAAGCTTGGCTAATAAAAAAAAATAGTACCGATAAACTTTCTTGAACTTTCTGTCTTTATGTAAGTCTTATATCTTCAACGCATCCTCATGAATTATAATGTCAGCAATCTGAAGGCAAATCTGTGGGAACCCTTTGTTTATTGGCAGAACAATCTGGTTTAGGAAACTCAAATTCGACGCACGGGAATGATCTCGTATGTACCTATACATAGTAAAGCCTTTGATCAAATCCACCTATTTCTTGATAAAGCTTTCGGATGGAGCCCGTGTGATAGCGAGGCGTGAATTAACCAGTGTAAACAAATACCTATACTATGTATAGTTGCCTAAGGGTATATAATCTTCTTATCATGTGATAAGAAGATTACCCTTTAGGCCACGTACGCACCGGGGTGAATCAACGGGCGTTTTGAATGCCGTCATTCTCACCGACATATTTTCATAGTTTTAGAGTAAGAATATTCTGACCTGTGAAAAGCTTTTGGATATTAATTTTCAAATCGATGCCTTAACATGGGAAGCCTTAGTATGTCATGCTCTCCTTAATCATTTCTGCGGTGGTGTCGTGTGAGGCGGGTCTTTACGTTCCCTCAAATATGGTTGAGCGAAGCGATGGCTGGTTCATGCGTCATGCTCGTGAACGGGTGCTGCCAGTGGGAATGGGTCTGCTTCTGACTACTTATCTTAACGCATATTGAATTGTATGTTTTTTATTTTTATTTATTGTAACAGCCTAGACTGAATAACAAGTTCAAACTTTGAATTTAGCTTAAAATCTGTAAATTGATTAAGAAATTTGAAATTCATTAAGAAATGAGCTAATTAAATAATGTTATTTCTTTGTTAATATAAAGTCTGGAAACGATATACATATTTGTAAATCGCATCGTAATTGTTGCATCGTAGTTGTAATTGCATCGTTCCATCTGATAAAGCTGACAAGCTTTTTGCGCCCATTTTTCTTGTCAGCTAAAAGACTTCATAATGGGTGGTAGGGTAAAAGAATTGACGATTTAAAAATGATTATTATGTGAGCTTATTTAAATAAAATATATTTCACTTTCACTGACCTCGTACAGTGACGGGAATACGTCCCAGACGAGCAGCGTTTAGCACCATGAGTTATATATATTTTAACATTGACAATGTTTTTTTCGTTCGCTCCAGTATGCCCCCATTTTCGCTGAAAGTGCGACTCGCCCGTGATGCCCTGAGCCTGCCGATGCCCATACAACCTGAGTATTTTCAAGGTCAGAGTGAATAGGCACCTTCTGGGCAAGCTCGCTCCATCGTAGAGCCTGTCTTTGCTTTCGGGCTAGACTGGGGTCAAGAGCAAACGCATCAATGGAGAATGTTACTGGGTCTGTTAAATCACTTGAAACTTTATGACCATGTAGATAAATATCTAGCAATACACATGTTTTAGTTTCATTTAATCAAGCGAGTAGTTTCGAAGTTATAAGGGTTTGAAGGAAAAGGTTTCGAACTTATAAGGGTTTAAAGGAAATGCCAAGCGCACTTAAATATGTGCTTTATTACGCAAAACGTAAGGTTCACCTGTATGACCAATGATGTCATTTTACAACACAAAATAACAGTGTTCTAGGCCATATAACTTTTCTGTTTTAAGAGATATCGCAAATGTGGTCCTATAAAATATGAGATAAGTCACTAAACAAAAGTCGATATTATTCTCCATTATAAAAAAGTGCTCTATTAATTGGCCCTACTTTAGTTTAAGTTATGCATGACAGTCACTGACATGTTTTTTTTTTCTTGACACTAAATCGGCTTTACACTCCCGCTGTCATTAGCACCACACTCTCCCGTAATTAGAATCCGTCGAATGATTATAGTACTCCTGCGTCTCGGATTCCAATGTTTGCTCGCGTCATTCCCTCTGACACATGACCCGATGGTCATTAATTTAATGACAACACTCAAGGGTTCCAAACCGCCATGAATTTGTAAATTCTAAAACGTAGACAAAAATAAATAAATTTACTGAGTTTAGAAAAAATGCTTAACTTGTATAAGATTGAAATTGGTCTTAAAATATTAATATTAGATAGTCGGAAAAGTTCGTGGCCTTTTATACTAAAAATAACAAAGATTAAAATCCCGTCTAAGTTGCTACGGGTGAGCCGATTTTTTCTAATATTTTTCATTATTTATTCATCTTAATAACAAAGATACCACAGCGAGGAACATATTTATATCATCAAAATTACCAGACCTGGAGCTGAGGAACCATTTTTCTTGCAGTATTCGACAAAACATCTTCTCCATTAACATTACAAACACAGTATATGTACTGTGTTACAAATCTTTCTTTAAGTACTAGCAGCAAGCATTTTTTTTAATCGAAGGTTTGACTTAAGGCTCCAGCACACCGGATGCGTAAGCGTATGCGTAAGCGTGCACGTAGACGTACCATGACGTTGTAATGTCTGAAACTTTATGAGACACGGCACACCGCTTGCGTAACGTACGCGTGCACGTAGACCGATGCGTAACCCTACGCATTGCAGCTCTCATGAGACAACCAGGCTGCGTACTTACGCAGTGCGGAACGCATTGATGACGTTGTACTCAATGGCATTCCCTATTGGACGTCACACCGAACAAATACGAACACGCACGTATCTTTCCTGCACGTCACTACACGCGTAACCACGCGCGTGACTACGCATTCAGTTGTATTTGTTTACAAATAGTACCGGTACTACCGGTAGTAAGTGGTGTTTTATTTTGTGTTTAAGTAATGAATAACGATATTAAAGAAAAACTAATTAGATTAGTGCGAAAAAATTAGTCCATTTACTCAATCTTCATCTGACATCGCGCACTAGAATCGCAAACATGGCTGCCGCAGCGGCTGGGTACGCAAAGGACAGGTTGCGTTGCGTGCCTCGTAGACGTATGCGTAACCCGGTGTGTCAGGGGGTTACGCGCGTCACTACGCGCGTGTCTACGCACGCGTGACCACGCGTGTCTACGCAGCCGGTGTGCCCAGGCCTTTAACCTTTATCAATTTTACCGCTATTACCAGAAAGTCAGCTGCCAAACAATGAATTACATTGCCGCCACTGACCTCCATTAAACAAGTACGCTGGACAGGCTATTGTCATGAAATGACAGCAATTTTTTGTGGCGATTCGAAAATCGCCATATTGGCGCTGATAGCAGTAGATTCTACTATGACAGTTATAGTGAGTGTACTTGAAACTAATTAGTTCCAAGTACACTCACTGCTCTCATAGTAGAATCTATTGCTTTCAACGCCAATATGGCGATTTTCAAATCAGATTAAACGATTTGTGACGTTAGCCTGTCCAGCGTACTTGTTTAATGGAGGTCAGTGATTGCCGCCCAAGTTTAGTATTGCCAGAAATATAACACGCAAAATACATGCTTCAAAAAAGCCGCGTACTTTTCCAACTACCTATTTGCAACATAAATCAAGTTCTGGGTACTTATTGTCTAATTTCAAAATCTATCGTAATCGCTTTCAAGATGTGATACATTGATGCTTCTTTTTGGCACAAATAAAAACTTACCAAAGGAATGCAGCAATGTGTCACATCCATCTGTCAAATGAAAGCGATTGCAATAGATTTTCGAAATTAGACAATAAGCCCCCTGCTTTATTTTCAGCGCATGTAGAAAAATATATTCTATGATGAATATTTTTTTTGATGTGGAATACGGAAACTACGAGTCCTTTAAAATCACTGACCTGAAATATTTTTTTCTATTTAACTGGACTGGCTGTCTGTAGTACGATGTCCCTCACGCTATGCTCACGCTACGTCTTACAGCGCCAAAATGGCGGAAATTAAATAGGCACAAGAACAGTTTGACAGCAGCCAGTCCAGTCGAATATATAGAGGTCAATGTCTAAAACATTCCGTTACCCACATTAAATCTTTCAAGGGCAAAAATTTCACTATGAAATGTGAAAACATGGTTGCGTAAACCACAATTCCTTTGCCTTTAAATGTCAATTTGACTTCAATTTCGCATTGAAAGCTGAAAAGCTTGAAAGCATTAAGGCGGTTGTATGACCCAAAGTGGCGCCCTCGGAGGTTTTTATTTAATAAGTTATTAATAGAAAAAAAAATGTTTTACGTGGAGTTTTTAGGGCCCATGGTCTAGTAGTTTTAGAAGATATCACTACATTCCCTCGTAGTCATTCGTAGAAGTAGATAGCAAATGTGTCAAAAAAGGCCACTTTTAGTGGTTTTGATATCTACTTCTAGCAGTGGCTAAGAGGGAATATAACGATACCGTCTAAAAATACTAGACAGTGGGCCCTAAAAATTCCACGTAAAATGTTATAAAAAATGTGTATTAGAAATA
Source organism: Agriphila tristella (assembly GCA_928269145.1). Taxonomy (NCBI): domain Eukaryota; kingdom Metazoa; phylum Arthropoda; class Insecta; order Lepidoptera; family Crambidae; genus Agriphila; species Agriphila tristella. Next base: position 28,458,323 of record OV743432.1, on the reverse strand, counting down.
ATATTAGATAAAATTCACCGCGGCGCCGGCGGGGCGGCGCGTCGCCACTTTCGCTCAGGGGGCACCCTGGTGGTGGTTTTAAGGTGGCAACTTCAAACGACAGATAATTCAAAGATTTAGTAATCGGGCAAAAAAAGTTTCCTGAAACGTGTTTGAAAATGATTTACGTCTGTATATGCCCTGGGCGGTGATTTGTACCACACTGATGGAATGGACTGATGCCAAACTGAACATTGTAATCTCCCTCTTACGAATGTCACGTATATGTGTCGCAAAATGTTGCGGGACACTGAGCAACGCTGCAGCGTCACGCAGTGAGTGTTTCGGTTTGTTATGCACGGAATGGAAGTCACGTTTTTTGCAGCCATTGCAGCTGATTGTTCGTTCTATCCTTGTTTATATCCAGATATAGGATTTAAGTTTTACCTTACTTAAACGATAAATAATATTGATACAGAATCGTCTCTGCTTCAGCTTGGGCAAACAGTCTTTCGTGTGTCCGTCCGGCGGATGTCAGTCTGCCCGTTTGTTCTCATCTAAAGGTCACACTTCTCAACCGATTCTCATGAAATTTTGTGTGCAGGTTCGATAATTATACCTTTAGAATTTTTAGTCAAGCCAGTCTTTAATTTTTTTTTCAAAATGGCGGAGATATGTAAAAAAAACTATTTTAGACGTTTCAAAAAATTTTCAATAATAACACAAACTTTTTTGTGCAAAGCAATTTTATTTTTTTTTATTTTAAGAAGACTCAAAAGTACATAGTTCAAAATCAATCAAAAAATTTCTAGCCAATATTCGAAATTTGAAAATAATAACGTTGTGTCAGAACTTATGACTGCTTATATTATTTGAAATTAAATGACTTTGGATTTTCTATAAGGACTTCGTTGCTTACCGACTGGTTGGAATTTTAATAAGTGTTTTTGGCTTCATTTTATCGAGTTCGGTTCGGTGTCTATTTTAATTATTTGCAAATTGATTCATATTGGATTGGAATTGTGTCTTAAAATCGTTGCAGTTTTGTGGTACAAGTGTCTACGGAACTGAACAATACGTGGGATAATAGAAATAGGCGCGATCTTGGTTGTGTGAAGCTGAGACTTTTATTGGAGTGGTGGATACCTCGGCAGAACTAACCGAGTAAACTTTCTTGATATACCTACTTGGTGCCAAATGCTCCAGCATTGGAAAGCGATGCGCTCGCATTCTAATGAAAATTAAAAAAAAATATCTAGGTACCACTGAACATATTCAACACTTGACACTGGCAAAAAATAGTTCCAAGAGGAATGTAGATTGCCAAAACAAAAATAAGAAGAAGAATATCAATAATAATATTATTCTGGGAACAGAGGTAAAATTTATATTTAAACAACATACAATTTGAGCTACTTTTTACGGAACCACTAGTCATCATCATCATCATATCAGCCACACGACACCAACTGCTGGGTATAGGCCTAATAATTATTGTTATTTATAGAATATGTCTGCTTTAAACATCTATATAGGATTCGAGAGTGCACTTAGCTGATAATCTTATTATTATGAAAGGAATTTCGTCACACAAAAAAACCATATTGTTTTTAAATAAAAATAGTCTTAGAAACGGGTTATGATAAAACACTTTATACGCTCAAACGCAATATAGTTATTAGTTGGCATTGTATTATAATAATATGACACGATAACACATCACCATCGACTCAGGCGCAACTCAATTTGTGCAGATTTAGTCATGAGCCGTTAGATGGCGTTCTTTACCTCCTAAAACGCGGTATAGTTTTGCTTTAGAGCAATGCATAAGTGATAAGATGTAACAAGTTATGTTAGTCGATCCTACCGACTGCGCCTTATAGCTATATTATTAGCTAAATTTTTGGAAACGTTTATTTACGAATTTCAGTAACTAAACGTTAATTAATCGAATGAATACCTATTATACAAACTAGAACAAACACACACGACAAAAGTTTAAAATGGGTTCTAAGTTTTGATAAATCCCCTTTTCAATTTTCATTCATTCATTCATTTCATTATTTCATTCATTTACCCATAAACCCATAGATTGAGCTTTAGTTTGAGCTGCTACGGCTGAGTGAGTCTATTTTTTCTAGTATTTTTTCAATTATATTGATTATCTTAACAAATACTAATATGTACACTTTATTGGATGATGGCATGGCAGTTCAGACACAAAATAACAATACTCATCCTCGTTTTTATAGACAGGTAAATCATATCTTGCAATTTTTTAAAGATTTAAACTTAAATGCAGTTTTGGTGCATAATATTCATAATTGTTTATTTGCGATAAATAGGGTATTATGTGATGGTCAGAAATAATATGTTGCTTAAACCTATTTAGCCATACACTGATAGCATGCAAATCTTAATATTTAAACTAAAATTAAAATTACATTTTATATTTTGTTCCACATTAAATTGGGATAGATTTTGTCCATGCATCTACTAAAAAAAATTTGCTGAAGCAGAGACAATGAGAAAGTCTAAAACACTTTTTAATGGATACTAGCGCGGTTTTATAGAAAGTACTTTAGTAATATTTGGTTTCATTTTTTATTTTCCTGACGTTTTGGCACCTTTGCAGCTGCCGTGGTCACGGGGGACTGAAGCTACTCGTGAGCCTACCCTCAAGCGATGATTTTTTTAAGCCGTTCAGATATTAATATTAAACATTTTTTTTTATTGAATTGGTTTAAGTTAATTTCTTAGATTAATAAGACCCAGATACCTAGTCCGCGTCCGTATGGTGAGGCAACTCAAACTGAGCCAGAATGGCTAAGTATGACTATTCGGCCCGCCATTTCTCAAGTGATATTCGTGTCGAACACAACTCCCGAAAATTTCAATAAAAATGAGGGTTTGCGCAATGAACGGATGTCACAATCAGGTCACATTACATCGAAAAAACACTAGAAAGATTGTAGATAACATTTCACGTCTAATTAACGTGTTTTCACTTACATTTTTACGTAAATAATTCATCAAAAATAACTACATTTGTCACTTCATATTTTATGAAAATGTTGCCAGTAAGGGGAAAAATTTCCCCCGCATTTACTTAGTTGATCAATTAAAAGTTAAACACATCTCAATTACATAATTAAGATTCCACGCAATTCGACAACTACTTATCTACTAAAATGGTTGCTAGCATTGAAAAAACGCAATGTTCTCATTTGAAAAAAATTATATGATAAAAAATATAAGATGGTGGCCAACTGTTTTGTTTGTGGGCCGATTTCGATGAAACTCGGTTCGGGGTACTATTTTGACAAGAAAACAGCAACGCAATGTTAAAAATATAAAAATCCAAGATGGCGGCCAACTTTTTTGTTTGTGGGCCGATTTCGATGAAACTCGGTTCGGAGTAGTATTTTAACAAGGAAACAGCAACGCAATGTTAAAAATATAAAAATCTAAGATGGCGGCCAACTTTGTTGTTTGAGGGCCGATTTCAATGAAACTGGGTTCGGGGTACTATTTTGACAAAAAAACAGCAACGCAATGTTAAAAATATAAAAAAATCCAAGATGGCGGCCAACTTTTTTGTTTGAGGGCCGATTTCGATGAAACTGGGTTCGGGGTACTATTTTGACAACAAAACAGCAACGCAATGTTAAAAATATAAAAAATCCAAGATGGCGGCCAACTTTGTTGTTTGTGGGCCGATTTCGATGAAACTCGGTTCGGGGTACTATTTTGACAAGAAAACAGCAACGCAATGTTAAAAATATAAAAAAATCCAAGATGGCGTCCAACTTTTTTGTTTGTGGGCCGATTTCGATGAAACTCGGTTCGGAATATTATTTTAACAAGGAAACAGCAACGCAATGTTAAAAATATAAAAAATCCAAGATGGCGGCCAACTTTGTTGTTTGAGGGCCGATTTCGATGAAACTTGGTTCGGCGTACTATTTTGACAACAAAACAGCAACGCAATGTTAAAAATATAAAAATTCCAAGATGGTGGCCTACTTTATTGTTTGTCGATCGATTTCGATGAAGCTCGGTTCGGGGTTCTATTTTGATAAGAAATTAGCAACGCAATGTTAAAAATATAAAAAATCTAAGATGGCGGCCAACTTTGTTGCTTGTGGGCCGATTTCGATGAAACTCGGTTCGGAATATTATTTTAACATGGAAACAGCAACGCAATGTTAAAAATATAAAAAATCCAAGATGGCGGCCAACTTTGTTGTTTGAGGGCCGATTTCGATGAAACTTGGTTCGGCGTACTATTTTGACAACAAAACAGCAACGCAATGTTAAAAATATAAAAATTCCAAGATGGTGGCCTACTTTATTGTTTGTCGGTCGATTTCGATGAAACTCGGTTCGGGGTACTATTTTGATAAGAAAATAGCAACGCAATGTTAAAAATATAAAAAATCCAAGATGGCAGCCAACTTTTTTGGTTGTGGGCCGATTTCGATGAAACTCGGTTCGGAGTACTATTTCAACAAGAAAAGAGCAACGCAATGCTAAAAATAAAAAATTCAAGATGACGGCCAACTTTTTTGTTTGTGGGCCGCTTTCGCTGAAACTCGGTTCGGGGTACTATTTTGATAAGAAAACAGCAACCCAATGTTAAAAACATAAAAAAATACAAGATAACATCTTACTTTTTGTTTGTGGGCCGATTTTGATTAAACTTGGTAAAAAATATCAATATAAATAAAAATGTAAAAAATCAGCTAAGTACGAGTCGGACTCGCGCATGAAGGGTTTTGTACCAAAAACAGCAAGAAATACTGTTTGCTGTATGGGAGCAGCCCTTAAACATATAATTTATTCTTTTTTTAGTATTTTTTCTTGTAGCAGCAACAGAAATACATTATCTGTAAAAAAATCAACTGTATAGCTATCACGGATCATGAGATACAGCCTTGTGACAGACAGACAGACGGACAGCGGAGTCTTACTAATAGGGTTACGTTTTTACCCTTTGGTTACGGAACCCTAAAAATGACAAAGGGTTGATAGCGGTGAACTATGTTTTTGGGTTTATTTCGATGTAACTCGGTTGAAAAAAAAGAAAAACAAATAAGAAAAGCTCCCATACCACAAAAGTGATTATTTGCTGATTTGGTACGGAACCCTTCGTGCGCAAGTCCGACTCGCACTTGGCCGGTATTTTACATTGCGTTGCTGTTTTCTTTTAAAAATAATAGGTACCCGAAACCGGGTTTCATCGATATCAGGCACAAACAAAAATTTAGATGCCATCGTAATTTTTTTTTTTACATTTCGTTGCTATTTTCTTGTTCAAATAGTACTCTTAACCGAGTTTCATCAAAATCAGCCCACAAACAAAAAAGTTAGCCACCATCTTGGAATTTTTATATTTTTAACATGCGTTGCTGTTTTCTTGGAAAAATAGTGCCCTAAATCAAGTTTCACTAAAATCGGCCCGTAAAACAAAAAAGTTTGCCGCCATCTTGAACTTTTTACATTTGGAACATCGCGTTGCTGTTTTTTTGTTAAAATAGTACCGCGAACCGAGTTTCATCAAAATCGGCCCACAAACAAAAAAGTTGACCACCATCTTGGATTTTTATATAATTTTAACATTGCATAGCTGTTTTTTTGTTAAAACATTGCCCCAAATCGAGTTTCATAGAAATCGGCCCAAAAACAAAAAAGTTGGCCGCCATCTTGGATTTTTATATTTTTAACATTGCGTTGCTGTTATATTGCTAAAATAGTACCTCGAACCGAGTTCCATCGAAATCTGCCCACAAACAAAAATTTAGCCGCCATCTTGAATTTTGAATATATTTAACATTGCGTTGCTGTTTTTTTGTTAAAATAGTACCCCGAACCAAGTTTCATCAAAATCAGCCCACAAACAAAAAAGTTAGCCGCCATCTTGGATGTTTTATATTTTTAACATTGCGTTGCTGTTATCTTATTAAAATAGTACCTCGAACCGAGTTTCATCGAAATTGGCCCACAAACACAAAAGTTGGCCGCCATCTATTGAGAGAGACTATTGGTTGTATTAAAATAGTAAATTGTATATATATTTAAGTAAGTTTTAATCAAAGAATAATTTGTAATGTATGTGTACCTACTTTAACTTCAACAAAAACTTTTATTGTGGAGAAAAAAAGAAGAAAAAATATATTTGCTTAAGTAATAAGTTAGTGATTAACTAATTTTTGTGAATATTATTAGCTCAAATCGCCTGAAACACAGGATTTCCTAGTTCAGGCAAACGTTATATATTGTTCATTATGTAAACCTTGCACAAAAACTTTGTATCTGCACCAATGGAAAATAAATAATTATTCTATTCTATTCTATTCTATTCTATTCTATTCTATCTTTGTTTTTTTTTATTTTTAACATCGCGTTGCTGTTATATTGCTAAAATAGTACCTCGAAGCGAGTTTTATCGAAATCGGCCCACAAACAAAAAAGTTGGCCGCCATCTTGAATTTTTTATATATTTAATATTGCGTTGCTGTTTTTTTGTGAAAATAGTGCCCTGAACCGAGTTTCATCGAAATCGGCCCACAACCAAAAAAGTTGGCCGCAATCTTGGATTTTTTATATATTTAATAATGCGTTGCTGTTTTTTTGTTAAAATAGTACCCCGAACCAAGTTTCATCAAAATCAGCCTACAAACTAAAAAATTGGCCGCTATCTTGGATGTTTTATATTTTTAACATTGCGTTGCTGTTATCTTATTAAAATAGTACCTCGAATCGAGTTTCATTGAAATCGGCCCACAAACAAAAAAGTTGGCCACGTTCTTGGATTTTTATATATGTAACATTGCGTTGCTGTTTTTTTTGTGAAAATAGTGCCCTGAACCGAGTTTCATCGAAATCAGCCCACAAATAAAGATTGGCCGTCATCTTAGATTTTTATATTTTTAACATTGCGTTGCTGTTTTTTTGTGAAAATAGTGCCCTGAACCGAGTTTCATCGAAATCGGCCCACAAACAAAAAAGTTGGCCACGTTCTTGGATTTTTATATATGTAACATTGCGTTGCTGTTTTTTTTGTGAAAATAGTGCCCTGAACCGAGTTTCATCGAAATCAGCCCTCAAACAAAGATTGGCCGTCATCTTAGATTTTTTATATTTTTAACATTGCGTTGCTGTTTTTTTTGTGAAAATAGTGCCCTGAACCGAGTTTCATCGAAATTAGCCCACAAACAAAGATTGGCCGTCATCTTAGATTTTTTATATTTTTAACATTGCATAGCTGTTTTTTTGTTAAAATAGTGCCCCAAATCGAGTTTCATCGAAATCGGCCAAAAACAAAAAAGTAGGCCGCCATCTTTGTTTTTTTTATTTTTAACATCGCGTTGCTGTTATTTTGCTAAAATAGTACCTCGAACCGAGTTTCATCGAAATCGGCCCACAAAAAAAAAAGTTGGCCGCCATCTTTGTTTTTTTTTATTTTTAACATCGTGTTGCTGTTATCTTGCTAAAATAGTAACTCGAAACGAGTTTTATCGAAATCGGCCCACAAACAAAAAAGTTGGCCGCAATCTTGGATTTTATATATATTTAATATTGCGTTGCTGTTTTTTTGTTAAAATAGTACCCCGAACCAAGTTTCATCAAAATCAGCTCACAAACAAAAAAGTTGGCCGCCATTTTGGATGTTTTATTTTTTTAAAATTGCGTTGCTGTTATCTTATTAAAATAGTACCTCGAATCGAGTTTCATTGAAATCGGCCCACAAACAAAAAAGTTGACCGCCATCTTGAATTTTTTATATATTTACCATTGCGTTGTTGTTTTTTGTGAAAATAGTGCCCTGAACCGAGTTAAATCGAAATCGACCCACAAACAAAAAAGTTGGCCGCTATCTTGGATGTTTTACATTTTTAACATTGCGTTGCTGTTATCTTGTTAAAATAATACCCCGAACCGAGTTTCATCGAAATCGGCTCTCAAACAAAAAAGTTGTCCGCCATTTTGGATTTTTATATTTTTAACATTGCGTTGCTGTTTTCTTGTCAAAATAGTGCCCCAAATCGAGTTTCATCAAAATCGGTTCATAAACAAAAAGTTCGCACCATCTTTAATTTTGTCATTTTTAGCATTGCACAGTCGACATCTTATTTAAAAAATATATATAATATATAGACTTTCGGTTTAAACCCTAGCCCATCTCTAGTTTTGACAAGCAAACTCTAGTTACATGTAAATGGTGAAATCTACACAATCGCAACTCTAAGTACGACGATGGTTTCAATTTCCCTACTTTTAAGGGAAAATTTCATGTACTGGTAACATTAGTTTTTTGCTGTGTGCGTTTCGTCGAGCGTAAACACAAGCACCTTACGCAAACATAAATTTCATTTTTGCCTCACTTTTGACAGACCGCCTTTTAGGATACTATCATTCTTGGCTTTATTATTCTAAGGTTAATTTATAATTTAATTTTGTGAATTAATTAATGCTAAAAAGAGAGAATCTAGTGAAACTACCACCATTTCACAAAATTGGGAGGCCCCTCCAATCTAAGCCTCCAAGAATGAAATGGCGAAAGAAAACTTGGAAAGGAAAGCATTTTATTTCGTGTATAGCAATAAGCTTATACCTCCCTCCAATGGAGATTGCACGGCCTTATGTCATAGTGAAGATTGAAAAAAGCTCCTTTAGTGACGTGACGGCTTATTGCAACCTCTATCTTTAGTGTTACAATACGTGTTCGTTGTTCGTCGTTCGTTCGTTCGTGAGAAACGAAAACGTATTGTAAAACGAAAAGAAAGAGATAGCAATACGCCGTGACGTCACTAAAGAGTCGTTTTCAATCTTCAGTATAATAATAGGCGTGCAAACTCCATTGTGGATTTAAGCTTCTTGATGTATAGTGAGCGCGTAAGCTTGAGAAGTGCATAAGTCAATTTATTTGTTTATTTGTTATGCTTTCACGTTTTACTCACTCAACCGATCATCATGAAATTTTGCATACACGATGTCAGGGGTACAGAAATGGACATAGGGTACCTTTTATCCAGAAGAAAGAAACTGTTTCCGAGGGATAGATTAAAACTCTCCACGCAGACGAAGTCGCGGGCGGTCGCTGGTAATCTTCGATCATATAGCAATACTATAAATGGGGAGGAAAAGCTCAATTTTATCCCGATAGGTGGCGTCTGGTCTTTGGTACCCGGCCGCCTCAAAGAAAGTGTCAAAACATATGGGAATCTCTTGGAGTATTGCACTTTTTAATTTTATACTGAGAAAATGCCGCATTGTTATGCATGTAACTTGTAAAATATTGGAGTTCATCGATTTCCCAGTAACAAAAAAAATAGTGGGCAAAAATATATAAAAAAAAAATGCTTTTCCCTCGATTTTCTCCTTTGCTGAGCCTGAGAAACATTATAAATCAAAAGGAATGTTTCATGAATTTGATGAAGCTTCGCCAAAATAAAACAGCATTTGAATTATAACAGCTTTGTTCTTTAATATTTCAACCTCAGCAGTTTCTAACATATTTATAACTTGGATGAATTTGATAGGTATATCAAATATGGAATAAGCCCAATATTGAGGCCAAACAGAGAATTAATAGAATTTTATATGCCAGAGTCATTCAAGAAACTTAGAATAATAAAATAAATATGATAAAACGGTTCGTGTAATTTTGGATGGTACGAAATTCCAGTACAGAAACCTGAAATTACTATTGCACAGAAGGCATCATCAGGCAACTATAAACACGGAAATTCACACTCAGTTGCTTTGTTAAAATTTAAATCATATGCTTCTAATCTGAAATAAAAAGATTACTTGTAAATCTTATACGAAATTTAAAGAAATGTAATGCTTGTTTTGTAAGTTGCTATAAACTTTCTTGCCTGTTGTTTTGGCTTTTCTTTTCCGTAATTCTTCTTTTATATGAGCTAAAGTTAGCATAGAATACATTGTTTGTCCGCAAAACCGAAAAAAATACAATCTAAGAAAGTAAAATCACGTAATACACAGTCAAGACAATATAAGCTCAAACTGACAATTGTTCCAAAGACGGAAGCGCCATCTGTAATTCACTTTGCCTTCGCCTCCCCATTGCATAGAATATAATATCAAAAACATTTGAAAATTGCAAGTTTTACTCAAGTCATTACTTACTCGTCTCTAGAGAGATGAGGGTTGCCCAGAAGCACAGGTATATTAGTTTTTTTAACAATGTGTTACAAAAAACCTGTAGGTACTGCCGTATTATGGTGGATAACTAAACAACTTTTACAATGGGATGGGACTAACTCTGAAATAGCGGAAACAAAAAGGATCATACCGCATTCTGGGCCATGATGCGCATTAACCATACATATCTGTGACAGACTCATGTCAAAAAGGGCTAGATAACAAAATGTCATATAATACCATCATGTGGGAATAATAATTGCGCAGGAGAGAGATATTCTTCCCACGCAATCACTATAAAATTACTATAGCATTTTGGTAATTTCATTAAAGCGCATCATGGCCTAGCTTGTATAGTAAAATCGGCATAATCCTTTGCTGTTTCATACAAAAATTAATAATATTTAGGCATGTGATAAGTGCACTCTATCTGTGTACCACAATAAACTTAAATAAATAAAACTCTCTTATCTTAAACAACAATAATTAGAGTTGTATACCTACACTCAATAATACCTGACTTCCATTCAATGACATTTTTAATATAAGTAACATTGCGTCCAATGCACAATTTTTGAGTGCGTCTTATGTTTCAAATTATTCTAGTGATAATTTTGTGTTTGACGATATTTTGTGTAGGTACTAAACTTTGACTTAAGATGCTCACGGAGACGTCACCTTTGATCCAGCCATATCGAGGTATTTTTTTAAATAATAATAATAATATTACTTAACATTTTTTAGGTGATACGTAATTTTTGATATTCATAAAAGTGAGATAACCATTGGAAAAATGAATTAGGTTTTTTAGTGCCATAAGCGCCCATAATACAACAAAACATTAACTTTTCTAGTGACCTTAACAATGTTTTAAAAGCATAAGTAACTATTTAAAACTGTTATCGTTTCAAAAGTCGTTTAATCACAAAGGACCAAAAATAAAACAATATTATCTTAAATAATCAAAGGAGCGTTTACCAAAACTGTGAAACTCGATGGAGTTCAAGGCATAATTATCGCAGCAACTTTATATTTACCGTATAGTTGAGTCTTATTACTTTGTAAATAAGGATTACATTAGCTTAATTCGTGTTAGTATGCCTGTGTAGAATTCACTTGTTTCGAGATAGATTGGCGACCCGTACTGTTGAGATAGCCTATTTGTTTACAGTAAAATTTATCTCTAATTTGTATTAAGTCGCGTTGGAACAGGGACTACTAAAGAGCTAATTAATTTAACATTTATCAATGGAATAAAGTCTTCTTGTTTCATGAAAACTGAAGTTTTTTTAAAGATTGAATAGTTGGAAAATATATACGATTCGAACGCGTACTTAATTTCTAAGTTTATTTGATTTTAGATTTTTTTCTGCTCTGATTTTAGTCACCGTTGATAATAGACAAAGAATTAGTAAAATCCGAGAATACAAATAATGTAAACAATACTACTTTTTAACTGACTTAAAAGGAATAAGGCTTTTAGTTCAATTGTATGTTATATTTTATTTTATAAAAATAATAATAAACAGTTAATAGACGTCATAATGGGTGGTAGGGTAAAAGAATTGACGATTTAAAAATGCTTATTATGTGAGTTTATTTAAATAAAATATATTTCACTTTCACTTTCAATAATACAATTTAAAAAGATGCTAATTAGTGATAATATCAATAGTCAATAATAATTAATTAATAGTAACATCATGTTCATGTCATTATCAATTTTGATAATTTTATGTCGATTGTACAAGTAAGATATTCCTTAACTGTGCAAAAATATTTTGTTTTCAGCCATTCAAACGGTTTTTGTCTAAATATGGTTATGCTGAGTTCAGTAACGGAACGTGGCAATTTATAAAAGATCATCACACAACTTATGCACGACATATAATATGAACCGATTGAGACAAGTAGTACTTAATGGAGGCAGTAAACTTAAAAGGAGTTACTAACGAGGATAGAGCACTAAATTAATGTTCAGATAAGTTCCTCTTAAAGAGCCATTATATACCTTCCACTGCAGGCATAAAGAGTATTTTTACCGTACTAGGGATTTAAAAAAAAATATAGGGTATAGTTTGAATCAAGCGTAGCTTTAACGTAGGTATATTGTGTAGATAATAATAATCGTAATCTTTATCGAACAAATAAAATCTTTTATACACCTTATACTTACAGTATTTTAAAATGATTTGAAAAACCTTCACACTAAGTTGAAATGTAGTAGAGTAGAGACATAAGTTATAAGAAACAAATATGTATCAAAATAAAAATCCTGAAAAAATACGAATTAAATGACAAGTTTAAATCATTATGTTTTATCAAAACTCAATAGCTTTGCCAGATAAAATACAAAAAGTAAACACAGGCGACTCCATGGATTCGCTGTTCCTGGGGATTTTCTACGTTATGCAAAGTTGTTTGACAATCGTAATCGATTCGTCGGTAAGTGTAGGTCACTGTATGTGACATGCTCTTGTAGAAGAACGAAAAATGAGTGCCATGGATAAAACGGAAAATGTCAGACCAAGTACGTATTTCGGGAATGAAAAAAATACTGACTATACAAAGCTTATTTATTCAAATTATCTCGTGATTTACAAATTAGTGCTTTTAAGCGGAGTAATAGTGTTATAAATAATACATCAAAGTACCTACATGTCAATCGTGTAACAAAAAATCGTCGATAAATAGTGCGCAGCATATTTCCATTAAAATTTTTCTCTCGTGAAAAAAGTACTCTTTTGGAGGACGCCAAAAAATATAGTTGGTATACACACTTCTTTGGTAGTGTTGTATTTTTGATGCTGAAGGGTCAAAACCTTATAATATCTAGCGATGCGTAGCGTATACTTGTTTGTTTGCCACTGCAAAAACAAAATTATTTTTACTTATCCGCAAAATACCACAAAACCTTGAGTTGATATTTCGCATAGGTATAGTTTTATGCGTCGAAAGAAGAAATTCACATAATTTTAAATTTTGCATTTCCATTCAGATTGCCGGATGTGATGCATTGCGCTAAGTTCATACCATAAGCACATCAGTGTCGGATAATTTCATTGCAGAAGTGCTTACTATGGCATTATATCAATGCTTTACCTTGTCCAATATACAATATTGTGGATCTTTAAGCCTATTTACATTACGTTACTTACAATTACAACATCATTGAGCTATCGTTTATAGTAGCTTCCTATGTATATGATTGCTATCTTGTCAAAAAAAATACAATTATTCCTTTTTCATCCAGCGTCCTGAGCCTATCTCAAAGATTTTTTTCCTTCCGCTTCTCATCCTCAGTGCACATTGCGCTCTTCTTCTAATCTTACTCTTAAAATCCCACGCCACTCAACTGATTTCCTTTCTATTCTTTCTCTGTGCATGCTGTACGCCTGTGGAATTTACTCCCGGAGGGTATCAGGAAAGCTCCATCTTTGATTTCCTTTCGCAATCAAGTTAAAAGACTTTTCCTTTCCTTTATATAATATATTTCCTCTACTTATTATCACTATAATCTAGACAACGAATTTCTTTCTTAATATCATTGTATATCTATATTTCTGTGTTCCTCCTCATATTTGCACCCACTCCTCCACTGTCTTCTCTTTTTTCACTTTATAACTCAAGGTTGCCTGGAAGAAATTGCTACTAAGCAATAAGTCCACAATTTGTGTGCTTTCTCTGTTTGTTATTTTTCCTTGTTATTTTTTTTTTCATTTTTTATGGCATCAAACAGTCATATCTAAAGCATTCGATATACATTGTAGACATTAAAAACAAAAAGACCTAACAGTGCCAAAAATCTAAAGATTATATAAATTTAAAGATTTAGGTTGAGTTGCGGACAAACAAACTTATCAGGCATAATAACTAAATAACTCTTTTTTTTCTTCTAAGATAATTAAGTGATCTAGCAGAAAAAAAAATCATAACATTATAAAATCATTTGCGCTAATTTTCGCTTCAGTGTGTTAATAGATACATGAAATAAATCAAGATCCATAAATTGTTTATTGTACGTGTTGGTGGATCGATAAATAAAACTGTTCCTAGTATACTGCTTACGCAGTCTAGGGGGTACAAAAAGTGAGACGGTACGTGAGGAGCGTAAAGGAAGCCGCATATGATTTATAAAGGATACCTTGCTAAACAGTATGGGGGAGTCTACGAGGTTATGGGGGAGTCTACGAGGTTATGTGGTACATGTCTAGACAATATTATCCAAAACGTAAAATCACCAAAGTCTCAACTGTTAGAATTTTCCATATCCGATCATTCAGCACAGCTACTGACATTTCCAGTCACCCAAGTCTGCTCCTTACCATTTTGGTATAGCGAAAGGAGATCTTATAGTAAAGAAAATATGACAAAATTTTCAAAACACCTACAGTGTCTAAATTTCAATGAAATTTATAGCAACACAAGTGACCCTGAACAAGCATACAATAATTTCTTTGATCAGTTCTGTCTCTTCTACAAGCTGTGCTTTCCCATTATAAGAGTTAAAAATTATACCCATAGAAAACCTAAATGGTTATCAAGCGGTATAAAAAATGTTCACAACGCAAACGTGAAATGCTTTGGAATTATAGGAAAAATCGCTCAAAAAAACTTAAAAATGATTTTAAAACGTACTCCTCTAGACTCAACCGCATTATCAAACAGACACAAAAATCTCAAAACAATTATTATATAATTATCTGCTAAAAATAAATCAAAAGCTGCATGGTCCATTATTAATGGAAAAAATAAAAATGTACCAAGAAATTATATAATTAAAATTAAGGTTGACAATAAAATTATCACTGACCCATATTGTATAGCACAGACATTTAATGACTTCTTTATAAATCAATCACATGTTGACTTGCAGGATAGTAATGTAAATAATAACAACAACACATCGAAATACTCATTGACGCTGAATGACAAATCAATTTTTATGAGACCTACTTCTCCAGATGAAATAAAAAATACGATTATGTCGTTAAAAAACACAAACAGAACCGGATACGACGAAACTTGTACAAAAGTCCTCAAATATGTAAGCAATATAATTGCGCCAATATTAAGTCACATTATTAACTTGTGCATTGAATACGGTATTTTTCCTGATAATCTTAAAATATCATTAGTCAAACCCCTTTTTAAAAAAAATGAGACTGAAAACATGGCAAGTTATCGACCCATAGCACTGGGAACAGTTTTTTCTAAAATATTTGAAAAGATATTTTACAAAAGGCTTTATGATTTCTTTGAGAAATATAATATTTTAGTTGACGAACAAATTGGATTCCGTACAAATAAATCGACTAATTTAGCAATTTATAACTTTTTGGACACCGTAGTAAAGAACATTCACAATAAAAGTTTGGTTAGTGCTATATACATGGATTTAACTAAGGCATTTGACCTTGTAGATCACGAAATTCTTCTCTTCAAACTAGAGCAATATGGAGTAAGTAAGGGGTAACGTGTTAAAGTTAATTACGTCGTATCTGACAAACAGAAAACAGTCAACACAGGTCACTCGATTATGTTTGAAAGGTAAAAAAGAAGTAACTTATACATCTGAAATCAAATGTGTTAAACGAGGTGTACCCCAAGGGAGTGTACTTGGTCCCCTACTTTTTCTTGTATACATTAATGACCTCCCAAAAGCGCTAAATGAAAAAGTTGTACTATTTGCAGACGACAGTACTGCAATATTTGTTGACAATAATACCCAAAGCCTAAGCAATAAAATGTGTGAATCACTTCACAATATTGACAATTGGTTAAATGCTAATAAACTTTGTATGAATATTGACAAAACTAATTACATGACATTTTCTAATCCATACTAATATTATAAATGCGAAAGTAACTCTGTCTGTCTGTCTGTCCGTCTGTCTGTTACGCCTTCACGCTGAAACTACTGAACCGATTTGGATGAAATTTGGTACAGAGGTAGAATAGAGCTTGAGATAGGACATAGGCTACCTTTTATTGCGAAATAAGGGTTGGAGGGGTTGAAATAGGGGAAGAAAGTTTGATTGTACCACAGAATAGAGAGACTTCAGAAGTTATGCCACTATCGCATTATTTGGTACCCATTTACATACTTTTACACTACGATATTATGTTGTTTAATTGACTACCATGAGTAAAATTGACAGAACGAAATTCAAAATCAATAATACAAAATCCATACTAATATTATAAATGCGAAAGTAACTCTGTCTGTCTGTCCGTCTGTCTGTTACGCCTTCACGCCGAAACTACTGAACCGATTTGTATGAAATTTGGTACAGAGTTAGAGTAGAGCTCGAGAAAGGACATAGGCTACCTTTTATTGCGAAATAAGGGTTGGAGGGGTTGAAATAGGGGATGAAAGTTTGATTGTACCACAGAATAGAGAGACTTCAGAAGTTATGCCACTATCGTATTTGTTTGGTACCCATTTACATACTTTTACACTTCGAGATTATGTTGTTTAATCGACTACCATGAGTAAAATTGACAGAACGAAATTCAAGATCAGTAATACAAAATCCATACTAATATTTTAAATGCGAAAGTAACTCTGTCTGTCTGTCCGTCTGTCTGTTACGCCTTCACGCCGAAACTACTGAACCGATTTGGATGAAATTTGGTACAGAGGTAGAATAGAGCTCGAGATAGGACATAGGCTACCTTTTATTGCGAAATAAGGGTTGGAGGGGTTGAAATAGGGGATGAAAGTTTGATTGTACCACAGAATAGAGAGACTTCAGAAGTTATGCCACTATCGCATTATTTGGTACCCATTAACATACTTTTACACTACGAGATTATGTTGTTTAATCGACTACCATGAGTAAAATTGACAGAACGAATTTCATGATCAGTAATACAAAATCCATACTAATATTTTTAATGCGAAAGTAACTCTGTCTGTCTGGCTGTCTGTCTGTTACGCCTTCACGCCGAAACTACTGAACCGATTTGTATGAAATTTGGTACAGAGGTAGAGTAGAGCTTGAGAAAGGACATAGGCTACCTTTTATTGCGAAATAAGGGTTGGAGGGGTTGAAATAGGGGATGAAAGTTTGATTGTAGCACAGAATAGAGAGACTTCAGAAGTTATGCCACTATCGTATTTGTTTGGTACCCATTTACATACATTTACACTTCGAGATTATGTTGTTTAATCGACTACCATGAGTAAAATTGACAGAACGAAATTCAAGATCAGTAATACAAAATCCATACAAATATTTTTAATGCGAAAGTAACTCTGTCTGTCTGGCTGTCTGTCTGTTACGCCTTCACGCCGAAACTACTGAACCGATTTGGATGAAATTTGGTACAGAGGTAGAGTAGAGCTCGAGAAAGGACATAGGCTACATTTTATTGCGAAATAAGGGTTGGAGGGGTTGAAATAGGGGATGAAAGTTTGATTGTACTACAGAATAGACAGACTTCAGAAGTTATGCCACTATCGTATTTATTAGGTACCCATTTACACACTTTTACACTACGAGATTATGTTGTTTAATCGACTACCATGAGTAAAAGAGAAAGACTAAAGAAGTTATGCCACTATCGTATTTATAAGGTACCTACTTACATACTTTTACACTACGAGATTATGTTATTCAATCGACTTCCATGAGTTAAATTGACAGAACAAAATTCAAAATCTAAAATACAAAATCTATACTTAATTCATAATAATATTATAAATGCGAAAGTAATTTTGTCTGTCTGTCTGTCTGTTAAGCTATCACGCCTAAAATACTAAACCGATTTTAATGAAATTTGCCACAGAGATAGAGTAAAGCTTGAGAAATGACACAGGCTACCTTTTATTACGAAATAATGGTGGAAAGAGTTAAAATAGCGGATGAAAGTTTGTATGAAAGTCTGTAGGTGTCAAAATAGGGAATGAAATTTTATGAGAGGAAAAAGCGGGTCAGCGCGCTTGGTGGGGACCCGCCTAATCACGTTAAAACGGCTAATTAGATTTTGATGAAATTAAAACATTGAATACTATTTATCCTGGTTTAAAGTTCCCATAGGATTTTCTCGAATATCCACGCGGACGAAGTCGCGGGCAAAAGCTAGTAATTATAATAATTCTAAAAATGACTATGATGTTAACTTTAGAAACCAAAAAATTCAAGAAGCGAACGTAACAAAGTTCCTTGCAATCTATATTGATAATAAACTGAATTGGAAGACTCACGTCGAAATTGTGTGTACTCGTATCAACAAGTTTTCTTATGCATTATACGGATTAAGTAAAATTGTGAATCTATCGACGTTAGTAATTGCCTACCGTAGTCATGTTGAATCAATTTTGAGGTATGGTGTTATGTTTTGGGGCAACTCCACTGATAAATACACTGTTTTTAAAGCCCAAAAAAAGTGCATAAGAGCAATTTGTAAATTAAAATGTAGGGATAGTTGTAAGCAGCATTTTGCAAACCTTAAAATAATGACATTACCATCTCTGTATATATATGAAGTAGTAGTATTTGTTAAATCAAATATAAATCAGTTTCAACATTTTAGAAGCTTGAGGAAAAGAAACGATATTTGTTTCCCCACTTGTAGAACTGCTCTGCTCAAGAAAAGTATCTTTGGCATGGCGCCGCGCCGCGACTGTATAATAAGCTGCCGGAAAGTTTGAAAGAGACAAATGAAATAGAAACTTTTAAAACCAGCATTAAGAAGCTACTAGTTGATAAGGCATACTATACGGTTGACGAATATTTGAAAGATAAAATGTAATAGTTAGATTTGGTTTTGTGACTTAGGTAATTGGTTTCTTGTTTGACATTACTAGTTCAGTAGCATTAAACCAAGAAACACTTCAAATGTAGTTCGCAACCGTCATCACCGGAGCAGCTAGCCTGCTCACTCACAGGAAGAAAGAGCGAGCGCAATTTGCACCGACCGGATATCGCGCCTGCGCCTGTGTTGCCACCAACATGTCACGCAGAGCCAGTGACATTAAAGACTACGGAGCTTGTTTCGAGTCAGCAATGTACGTCTAATTTAAAGCAGCGATGTACGTCTGACAGTGCGTCTAAACCAGAGACAAAACAAAGTACCGAAAAAACTATGGCCGAAATGTTGAAGGAAGGTAAAGAGTGGAAACCAGATAAAAATAGTAATGATGAGTGGAAGTTAATACAGAGGAAACGATTGCGAAACCGTTTTATGGGAAAAACCGGGACAGCTGTGTCAGACATGCACTCTCAGTTTAAAGCAGCTGATATCACAATACCTCTGTTTATATCTAATGTAAACAAAGAGGTGTCGGCACAACATATTTGTGATTATATTAAATCGAAAGCGCAGGTGACTGTAAATTTGGAGAAAATCAATATGACTCAAGAGAGGCCCTACAATGCCTTTAAAGTTTTTGTGCCAAAACACAAATTACAGATGTTCCTCGATGATAATTTTTGGCCGGATGGGGTGCAGTTTAGAAAATTCGTGCACCTTAGGAATAGGCTGCCAGTGCAGGATGTAGCAGGCGCCGTGAGTGATAAATTATTACCGCCGACTGTATGACTAATAGTAACAACAAATCCTGTAAGCTAGTCAGCTACAATTGTAAAAACATAAGACGTAGTATTGAGTGCGTGAGAGCACTGTGCAAGGATGCGGATATTGTAGCGCTGCAGGAACACTGGCTGCTGCCTCAGGACCTACCTTTTCTTGCTGAAATCGACCAGGACTTCAACTACACTGGGAAGTCGGGGATGGACCCTGCAGAAGGTATAATACGAGGTCGTCTGTATGGTGGTGTTGCGTTGCTGTGGCGCAAAAGTGCCTTCCAGTGCGTGTCTCTGATTAAATGTAAAAGTGAGCGTATTATTGCTATTAAAGTCAAAACCAGTGATTCGTGCGATGTAGTGTTTGTATGTGTCTATATGCCAGTCAATAAACCTGCAAACTTGCCGGCTTTTACAGAATGTTTGGCGGATATTATAGCGATAACAGAGGAATGTAAAATGGACTATGTATATATGTTGGGTGATTTCAATGCTCACCCCTCGACACTTTTTGATAAAGAACTTATGTATTTTTGTTCTGAACAGCAGTGGGTGTGCGCCGACAGGGTGAAGCTTGCGAATGTAGCAGATACTCACACATTTGTCTGTCCTGCTACAGGTAGTAAAAGGTGGCTTGATCATTGTCTAACTAGTCAGGCGGCATGGCCTACTGTTACAGATGTAAGTATACTCTATGATGTCTACTGGTCGGACCACTACCCACTGAAACTGGAATGTAATCTTTTTGTAATGAACCCCAAACCTACTGTAATGTATGAGCAATCAAATAGTGTAAGATGGGGGCTGAGAAACGAACATGAAATAAGTAAATATTTTGAACTTTGTCACAGTAAATTAAAGTCATTGGATTTTCCTAGCGAGTTTCATGGTTGTGCTGATAATATGTGTAACAATATTAGTCACAGAAACATTATAGATAGGTTCTATGGAAGCATTGTTTCTATTCTTAGTCAGGCCTCAGTATCTAGCTGTGCGCGTGACGCAAGGAAAGTTGTTAAATTTAAATGTGTGCTGGGATGGAATAAACATGTATCAGAAGCCCATCAAAGGGCTCGCTTAGATTATCAAATGTATATTCTCTGTAGAAAGCCTAGTAGTGGGATTGTTTATGATAATATGATTTCAAGTCGTAAGATATTTAAAACAAAGCTTAAGTATTGTCAACAAAATCAGGAACAAATCAAAATGGATATTCTCGCATCGCAGCACACAACTAAACGTTTTGATAAATTTTGGAAAAGCACTAAAAAGCTGGCAGGTAGAGTTGAGTTACCTGTAAGTGTAGAAGGGGTGAGTGACCCAAAGAGCATTGCAAATTTATTTAAAGACCATTTTAAAGTTGAATCTGGCTTACCCGTGTCTGAAGTGTTCAGTGCTGAGACCTATCATGTGGAGCAGCCTATCAGTATCACTGCCAAAGATGTGAGGTTGGCCATCAACAATATGAAAAGAGGCAAGTCTCCGGGGCATGATGGCCTCAGTATTGAGCATTTGAAACATGCGGGGCCACACATAAACAGAGTTCTAGCTATGTTGTTTACTTTTTGTGTGAGACACTCATACCTGCCAGCAGATCTGATGAGGACTTTAGTTATCCCTCTGCTTAAGAACCGGTCCAGTGATATGGCTGATAGATCCAACTACAGACCGATCTCACTTGCAACAGTCATTGCTAAAGTCCTGGATAGAATACTAGATGTTCACCTTAGTAGCCGGATACAGTTGCATGACTCTCAGTTCGGTTTCAGGGAGGGTCTATCAACCGAGAGTGCTATTTTATCACTTAAATATACTGTTGATTACTATATCAAGAGAGAAACACCGGTGTATGCCTGTTTCTTAGACCTGTCAAAGGCCTTTGATCTGGTGTCATACAATATTCTCTGGTCAAAGCTTAAGGAGGTAGGCATATCTCCTGAAGTAATTGGTATCTTTTCTCATTGGTATAGTGAGCAGCAGAATGTGGTAAAATGGGCAAACTCCCAATCTGATGAATATGTCCTAAGCTGTGGGGTGAGGCAGGGTGGATTAACCTCACCCAGATTATTTAATTTATATGTGAACAAGTTGATCGAAGAGCTGAGCAGCATGAATGTTGGGTGTCGCATTGACAATATAAGTGTTAATAATATTAGTTATGCCGACGACATGGTGCTGCTCAGCCCTTCGATCAACGGTTTGAGGAAACTGTTGGACCATTGTAAGGACTATGCTGAGCGACATGGCTTAAGGTACAACGAAAAGAAGAGTGAGTTTCTGTTGTTCAAGGGTAAAATAAAAGAACCTGCCTGTATACCACTAATCTATCTAAATGGTGTACCTCTAAGGCGTGTTGCTCAGTTTAGGTACCTTGGTCATATTGTTACTGAGGACTTAAAAGATGTTCAGGACATTGAACGGGAGCGTAGGGCATTGTCGATACGAGGTAATATGTTGGCTCGTAGATTCATGAGGTGTACCACTGCAGTCAAGATTACACTTTTCAGAGCGTACTGTCAGAGTTTCTACACCTGTGGTCTATGGACTGACTTTACCCTGAAATCGTATAATGCCCTACGAGTCCAGTATAATAATACCTTCAGGGCCCTGTTGTGGCTTCCTCGTTTTTGTAGCGCGTCAGGTATGTTCGCAGATGCGCATGTCGATGATTTCTATGCCATTATGCGCAAGAAGTCATCGTCATTAGTTGGCAAGGTTAGAGGAAGCACCAACACGATCCTGAAGATGATAGCAGACAGGATGGACGCAGCTGTCTTCCGGAGATTCACTGAACTGCATGTTCTACGTGTAGGCCAGTGAGTCTCCGTAGTAAGATGAGATTTGTTATTTTAGTTACTAACATAGTTGTTAAGTCAATTGTTACTAACATATTTGATTTTATATTGATTTTATATTTTTATTTATTTAATGAATTGAATGAAATGTATTTTTGAATTGGAATTTGAATTTGAAATTTGTAATTTTGTAATTTGTAATTTTCTTAATATGGGCCATTGGTCTGAAATAAAAGAATTTTATTTTATTTATTTATTTATTTTAAATCGGATTTAATTCCTACAAAAGGTTTTATTGTTTTAATGGCATCTTTTGTTGCCCAATATGACTATCCTAGGTTTTCCCCCCCGGCGGAGTTGTGCTTAAGTGGTGGGGGGTAAAAGTGTACCCCAAAAGGGGATTTGACCTGGAAGGACTGGTTGTTCATCAAATTGTGTAAAAAGGTTTTAGGGTTTTTATTTGGAGACACAGCTTTTCGAAATTAGACCATTTTTTTAAGTTACACCAAAATTTCTCCTGTATGTCCCCCACGTCTAACTATTGATATAAGAGAGTGAAAAATCTAAAAAATATATATGCTGTAAATTTTAATAAACATTGTCAACGAAATTTAGTTTGAACGAGATATAGTCAGCAGCTTTAGAGATATAGCCCATTTTCCATAACCGCAAATATAACTTTGTTATTCATACAAACACTATGAAAAACAAACATAATTTGCAAACTAAAAAGGATAGTGGTATTCAATATGGTATGCTTTGTGTCTTCAAAACTACCGTTCGTATCAAAACCGTTCTACCCTCAAATTGTTTGGAATTTACCCAACTTTAATATCTTCTTACACAATCTTGATGAAAAACAAGATATAACAAAACCACCGCAAAAATACCTCTTTTGGGGTGCATTTTTACCCCCCCACCACTTAAGCACAACTCCGCTGGGGGGGGGGGGAAAACCTAGGACAGTCATATTTGGCAATAAATGAAGCTATTAAAACAATAAAACCTTTTGTAGGAATTAAATCCGATTTAAATTCTTACCCTACTGACCTATACATATAATTTTGTATTTTTTTTTTGACATTTATCTTATAATTTGACATTATTTTGTAATTTAAAATTGTACTTTGACATGTTGCTATAATTTTTTTTTTAATGTACTATTGAGCTTTGATAATATTATTTCATATTATTTCATACCTAAAAGACTTTGCATTGTACCTACTTCAATTACTTACTATTATTTTAATTATTGCATGTCAGAAAGGCAGAATATGGCTGAACTAATTTGCTACCTATGTGAAATCTCATAACACCTGTATTCGCAATAAACATATTTTGATTTTGATTTTGATTTTGGTTATTTAAAATTTTAAATAGAAAGACAATATCAAATATTTTGCGTCTGTTAAACAGTGATAGTAGATTGTGAGCCTTAAGGGATTCGTTATAAGATTCTTTTACAAAAGTACGGTATTGAAGAGATTTCATAATTTTTTTTTTTTACTTTTTCGAGTCTGTTGATGTGAATTTGATAATTAGGACTCCAAACGATGCTGCCGAAATCTAAGATAGATCGAACAAAGGAAAAGTATAAGATTTTTAGCGTATGAATTTTTTTAAAGGGTTAACTGATTCTAAGCATGCAACCTAGTCTTCGAAACGCTGATGCACATATATGATCGATGTGTTCATTAAAAGTAAATTTTGAGTCCATAATTATGCCTAAATCCGTATTCTGTTAACTCTATTAAGGATTCTATTGTTAAGTTGGTAATTGAAAGTGATCGGATTTTTCTTACGGGTGTAAGATATTACATTTCATTTATCAACATTAAGAAATAATTGGTTGCGAGCACAATATACATTAAGGGAGATCAGATCATCTTGCAGGCTTTGACAATCTGCATCGGATCTAATGATTCTAAAAAAATTGGCATCATCAGCATAAAGCAGATGAGAACTATTTTTGAATACTTGTCCAATGTCATTAATGTAGATATTGAAAAGCAGAGGCCCTATATGCGAACCTTGCGGCACGCCGGAGGGGACTGGTAAAAATTGTGAAGTATATCCCTTAAGACAAACCGCTTGACTCCTATTTCTAATGTAGGATTCCACCCATCTGAGGAGGCTGCCGTGCACACCGGCCCTCGAAAGCTTTATAATAAGTAAATCATGACTAATTTTGTCGAAAGCTTTTGAGAAGTCGGTGTACACGACATCCACCTGTAGGTTTTCATCCATTTTATGCGTCAGGTAGTCAATAAAAGTTACCATGTTTGTGTCAACACTTCGGTGCTTCATAAAGCCATGTTGGTTTTCAGAAATGAAGGCTCGAATGGAAAGAGCAATTTGCAGCGTAACTAGTTTTTCCAAAACGTTTTTTTTTGTTATAATGTCATGTCTTGTGCAATAACGTGTTTTATTATTATTATATTTTTTCAGGGGGTCTTGGCATTCGTCACCTGCAGACATTTTTTCTGTTTCTTGGTATGCTCTTGGCATTTACGATGAGAGTGAACATGAGCATAGCCATCGTGGCGATGACCGCTAACGATAACAGAAACATGACAGAAGCGAAATCGGTAAGTCTACTATCTGTATATTTATAAAACTAAAACTAGAAAGTCTTCATCATTAGCAATTTTTAGGGGCCCCATTTATCAGGGACAGGTCTTCCTTATAAATAGATAAGGAGGAAGGACCACTTAATGCGGAATGGTAAGTAGGTGTTAATGACTGCAAAATGCAGCCGGTATAAAAGTCTTAACGTGCTCTTGAACGCCAAGGAACTGAAGATAGTATATTTTCGTGACCGACCGCTTTGATCGATAACTGAATAAGATAAGCCACCACTGTTATCGTACTGGAAGAAAAATCCGCATAATTTGGTTTCACTGATTTATGGAACTCAGACTTATTTAGTTTATACTCGACTCCTACCTTTAAACATTAAACTATGCAACAGATGAAAATATTTAAATTGTGTTTAATCTTTGTTTTTGTCAACATTCGTTTATGCTTTTAATTCTTATTATTCCAACTGATAAGTTATATTTACAAACATTTTAAAAATCGTTAATAAGCTTATCATGCTTAAAAAATATCAATGGTAGGCGTTTTACAACAAAAAAAAATATCTCAAAAGATTCTGAAAAACTTAACAGTTTATCATTTGAAAATAATACAGTAGTAGTTATTAGTTACAAGTTTAATAACAGTTTAATAACACTGCTACACAGACGAAGTCGCGGGCAACTAAATATGGATAAAATTTCCATTCAGAATTAAAGTTAAATGGTTTTGTTATCTACTTATATTATTTTAAGGTTGTGACCTGAAACGCGGTAATAAAACGACATTTAATCACGACACTTATATCAATCGAGTTAATCGTAAACTTGAAAGAAAATGGTCGCAGTCATTTGGAAAAAATGTAAATTTTACAGTCATCAGCCGCTCAATAGTCAACATTACTCAATTGATTTTAAACTTTACGTATCAGTTTGGGTAACGTCATTTTGCTACTTTGTACTGTACATCTTTTTTATTTTGTTATAAAAAATGTATTTTTTATCAAACTGACAATTTGCTTAATCATTCAAGTCATAATAATATATCAAAGGTTGAATGTCGCAGACAATTTGTCATCTTCATCTGTACTTAAAATAGTGACCTAACTTATTATTCACGGATTAATCATCTCACAGCCCAAACTGAACAAATCGGCCTGAAAGGCAAACAGATAGATCCCGGTCAAGTTAACTCGACATCTAAAGCAAAAGCGACCCCTTTCGTTTTCTCCTTGTCTCACGCCACCGTCATAATGCCAGTAGTATTAATACATTTATTAGCGATAATAATTATCGATAATAATCTACCGAAAATAAAATACGCTGTGTCGTAATGACCCCTTTCGTTTTCTCCTTGTCTCACGCCACCGTCATAATGCCAGTAGTGTTAATACATTTATTAGCGATAATAATTATCAATAATAATCTACCGAAAATAAAATACGCTGTGTCGTAACGACCCCTTTCGTTTTCTCCTTGTCTCACGCCACCGTCATAATGCCAGTAGTGTTAATACATTTATTAGCGATAATAATTATCGATAATAATCTACCGAAAATAAAATACGTTGTGTCGTAAATGACAGTGGCGGCGTGAGACAAGGAGAAAAAGAGAGGGGTCATTTTCGCTTCAGGTGCCGAGTTAACTTGACCGGGTTATAGTTATTATGAATGACGTAGGCATCCGTTAAAAAAAACGATGTTCTCACGGGAAGAAGAATTCCATGTGGATAAAGTCACTGTTTTTATATAAATTTAAAAAATATCACGGAACCCACAGAAAACGATAACATAGAATGAAAGTCCAATTAAGATTGAAAAAGAAATTAATAAAAATGTTAATTAATACTTCACGAAGGAGCGCGGCGATATCGGTCTTAAGGGGAATTTTAATAAGGATATTAATTAATTAATTAAAATGAAAAGTAATCCGATGGATTGGCATTAAATAAAATATTAAAACTGGAATAATACAGTATTTGGGATTATCTTCTGAGATAAATTACCTACGCTCTCCTATTTTGTTCAGCTGAATTCTTCTGAAAATAAGGAACATTAATATAACCAACCTACAAAAGAAGTACAAGTCGACGGATTTCAACTCCATCACACAAAACTGTGTTTTGACATGACGACCTTTGTTACTTACTAAACAAAAAATAAATAAAAAGAAAATAAAAAAAACCAGCCTGCATAAAAAGACAAGTCAACTGAAAAGATGGAAACAAGATTAAATATTAAAGGCAACATAATAACATGAAGTCGGAGGCATGCATAAAGAAAGTGACTTTATGAATGATTTGAATTATATGCCTCCGACTGCATGTTATTATGTTGCCTTTAATATTTAATCTTGTTTCCATCTTTTCAGTTGACTTGTCTTTTTATGCAGGCGGGTTTCTTAAATTTTTTAAATTTATTTTTTTATTTATATCTTTTTAGTTATTATATATTACGGTAATGATATACCTTTTTGAAATCCTTATAAAAAGCCCTTTAATTTGACACCCATATTGTTGTATTCTAAAAAAAAATTTTTTCCTCTACGTATAATAGCACTGTACAGCCGCCATGTTGTTTTTTTATAATGCCACCTTCTTAAGAACACTTAGGCTGACGAGACAAATCTAACGATATCTTAATTACAGAAATCCATTCAGCCGTTTGAAAGATATGAGGTAATAAATAATATTACATACAAACACACATACAAACAAACAAACATACTTACATACAAGATACGCGCGAAAAACATAACCTTTTCTTTGCAGTCGGGTAAAAAGTTGGAGCGATAATAATATTATGTTCGACACATCTACAAAATTGAAAGATTAAACTATATTTTTTTTAAATAAAACACTTCTACGGCTTACTACGCATACTCATAATAATATTAATTGTGTTGTTCTAGAATTATTGGGTTATCAGGGGCCATGGTCACAGAATGAATAATCGCAAAACGCTACAAATTGTCCGCTCGGAACTTTCTCAAAATACATGTATTTTATGGCTGCATTCTTTTTTTCCACAGGGTTACGACAGTTTTGAGTGGTCACACAGCGTTCAAGCAGTGATTCTCTCTTCCTTCTTCTGGGGGTATGTGATCCTGCAGATACCGGCTGGAGCCCTGGCCAGGCGGTTCGGAGGGAAGGTTTTGATCACAATCTCAGTGTTTGTCAACTCTGTTATATCGTTCTTCTTGCCATTAGCTGCTTACTATGTAAGTATAATATTTTCACTTTTTGATTTGAATATTTTGGATAAATTCAAAATAGAGGCATGAAGAAATGTTGCTGACACTTTTGATACAATTATAATATCTAGAAGCACTCTTACGTGACACAGTAGCCTGCACTGCTGCGTGATATGTAGGTTTTAGAAGCGTAGCTGCTAGCTATAATCATGCCATTGCAACGCTTCTTGACGCCTCTAATCCAAAAGAAAATCTTGCAAAAAATATCAACGCTAAATATCACATATCTCAGCATTGATTCCGTGAATTCCCGGCTATTGTTGTAAAGGCTACTTTGTTTGTGTTATTCTTCCTCGGTGTGAGTTTATCATTATGCCTATATTCATTTGCAAAAATTTTTTTTTTATAATGTGAGGAATGAAACTAAAAAAATCATAAGATAAAATAAAATAACAAATTAATTATGCAACATTTAAGATAACAAAACAAAAGATTTGTATACAGACCGTAATAATATAACAAGGTTTTTATAAAAAAAACACCCGAAGTTAGTTTGCTTTATCCCGAAATTTAATTAATACTGTTTTTCTTTTAATTTTACATGTTATTAAGATTAATGATTTATAATGGCTCAGATCACCGAGATACTCAAAGGTTTTTTGTTCTTAAGCAAGCTTTCATTTTTATTCGTTATGATAATGACTTTGATGTTTTAGTTTATTTAACTAACTACCCTTAATCAAGTTCGAACACAGTTTTATAAATCAATCTTGTAGATGAGTTGTGATAAGATTTCTATCAATTTTTAACAAACTTTCTAATAAGCAATTTTAATTCTAACACTTTGGACGTCAAGTGACTGAAAACTGACTGAAAAGAAATATTTTTTAGCAGTGTTGGTCTATAAGATAAAGGTTTGTCTTGTAATACGTATCTTCTAATTTCTTATATCCAAATTCAGTATTAAATAAAAGTTTATAACCCTTATAGCATGTATAACCACACTTGCGCTATAATGCCCAACGTTCAGCCGTTCAGCTGAATATACGCACACTGTTAAACAAACTTATGACAAACAGCCAAAATTGCGTCGCGTGGCAATAAATAAATACATACGAACGTTTAGTAATATACTACTAATCTATTACTTAATCTTTAATATTAAATTTTAGATCTTTAAATTGTCATCACCATCGTCGCATGACATAAGTGTCTGTCAAGGCACGTCATTGAGGCCGATGTTACTCTTATAGTATACGATGTGTCTTTCAGGGTGGCTGGCAATTGGTCTGCGCTGGGCGTATCCTTCAAGGTCTGGCCCAAGCCTTTGTGTATCCCGTCACTCATCACCTCATCAGCCAATGGATACCTTTAGAGGAAAAAGGACTTCTTAGTACAATTATTTATGCAGGTTCGAAATGTCTTCATATGTGGTCCTTTAATTGATGGTTTGGTTAGAATACAAGGTGATTGTTAAAAGCCTTATAAAGCCAAATATGGTAGTTAAGGACCCTCAAACTGATCAATTTTCCCTATGGAAGTAACTCTGAAATCGCAAAAAAATCTGTTGTTTCATACATTTTGATATTTTCTTTAATATTTTTTTATGAGAAAGCAGATTCTTTTTCGCGATTTCGCAGAGTTGGTCCCATAGTAAAAGTTGTTCAATTCGATGATCCCTATCTACCATATTCGGCTTTATAAGGCTTTTACCAAGTCCTTGTATAATGTTATTCTATCTTTTAGAAACTATTTAAGTAATAACTAAATTTTTGCTGAGTTTGTAGACACAGTCGGCCACTCAAGTGCAGACTATATTGTAGAAAAGTGTGCGTGCACATCGCCCCGGTGTGAACTAAGGGCGTGGCATGCAAGCAGCTCCAGTGTGGTCGATTGTACCAAAACATATATTAATTATAAGACTCTAGCTGTCTTATTCAGAGATGTTTCACAAAACTGGGGTGCAAGACTGTTCTAACAAAACCTGGTTTAATGCTTGTAATCCAATCACAATGCACCTTTTAATCCTTAAACGGTGGGGCTAAACGTTAAACTGTCACTCTGAATACGATTTGCGCTAAAAATGGCGTAACATGGTCTAACACCATGTTAACTTTGGCCCTAGTTTAACGAACGCACTCTGAATAAGACAATCTGTATTTGAATTTGAAGCTTTCAAATTCCGCGAATGACGCAAGTATATTCTTCAATTGACGCTTCAAGCTATTTGGTTTCAGGTGGCCATCTCGGTCTAGCCTTGCAGTTGATGGTAGGAGGCTTAGTGGCTTCCGCTTGGGGATGGCAAGCTATTTTCTACACTAATGGCACTTTGGGCACAATTTGGACTGTGGCTTATCTTATCTTTGGATCAGCCTCTCCTGAGCAGTCCAAAATTATTTCGGAAACAGAGTTGAGATACATACAGAAGTCTTTAGGAAGAGTTGGCGAACAAAAGGTATGAACATTAGCAATTAAGAAATAAAATAAAGTATTTTTTCCCAGATTGAAATGGTTGTTTGTTATACTTTGTTATACAAGTGATCAAAGTCAATTTGTGCTGCGAGTGCCGAATTATCCATAGAGTAAAGAGTAAATTAGATTCTTGTCATTGTTTTACGTTGTGCTTTCTCTTATTTATTAATATCCCATCTTTTTATATTATTACAATCATAAAACACTAATTAGTTATTATTTTTCATTATTTTTTCTTATACTGTAATTTTATTTCATACATTATGCAACCTCATTTCGTTCATTACTCTTTATTTTGAACCATCAACCTTCTTTTTCAACAATCATTGTTTAAAACTCCTTGGTATTATCAGTGTATTTTTTTACTTTTTAATCCGTGTATGACTATCTATCTATCTTTTTCTCACATATCAATTTAACAAGTACCTAGTTATCATCCTTGCCACTCTATTTTTTATTATTTCATAATGTAGTGTTACAAATTAAAAAAAAACCGGCCAAGTGCGAGTCGGACTCGCGCACGAAGGGTTCCGTACCAAAAAACGGAAAAACACATTAGTTGTATGGGAGCCTCCCTTAAATATTTAGTTTATTCAGTTTTTAGTGATTGTTGTTATAGCGGCAACAGAAATACATAATCTGTAAAAATTTCAACTGTCTACCTGTTATCGTTATTAATATAAAGCAAAAAACAGCAAAAAAAATACGTTTGTTGTATGGGAGCCCCCCTTAAATATTTACTTTATTATATTTTTAGTATTTGTTGTTATAGCGGCAACAGAAATACATCATCTGTGAAAATTTCAACTGTCTATCTATCACGGTTCATGAGATACAGCCTGGTGACAGACAGACAGACAGACAGACAGACAGACGGACAGCGGAGGCTTAGTAATAGGGTCCCGTTTTTACCCTTTGGGTACGGAACCCTAAAAAGGAACTTTGCCTCAAGTAAAATGATTGTTCCCGAGAGATAGCACAAAACTATCCACGCAGACGAAGTTGCGTGTGGCCGCTAGTAATATAATAATCTAAGTTAAAGGTATTTAGAAAATCTTAAAGAGGATACCAAAATTGGATCGCTTTAGGGTTAGAGTATCCACAAGATGATAATCAAGCCCAAACATCAACTTTTTTAGATCACACAGTTTTGTTTCCAGCATCATCCCGTTCCATGGAAGAAGATAATGACCTGCGTTCCATTCTGGGCCATAATAGTGGCCCACTGCGGCCAAAACTGGGGCTTCTTCACGCTCATGACAGAGATGCCTTCCTACATGAGCAAAGTACTTGGCTTCGATCTGAAGAGCGTGAGTATGAATGTGTGCTTTAAAAGTGACAAAGTGTTTCTTCGATTTTACGCAGTTTTTTTAATATTTAGCTTGCATTCAAGCATTTGAGCCTGTGTAAGTCTGTTCTGTTTATAATTAACAATTATGTTTTTTTTTAATCCGTTCGAGCTGTAGTACCCTTCCGGAGAAAACCTTATTTACAAATAAACTAGGTACGTGATGATTACTAGAAGAATAAGAATTTAAGTTTGGTTCACAGACCTTAATTTCTCATTATAGCAATTTATTGTCACTTACGAGAATATACATCAAATAAGTACATTACATTTTGTTCGAGGTGGGTAGAATTAAAATTTGTATTGTTACACTTCAACACTGAACATTCCATACAAGTTGCAATCTATTTTTTTTTTATTGTTATTGACGTTATTAGAATAAACTATGTCGGGATTTACACCATGTACCTGTTTATTTTTGATACTCCGATATTTAGTTTGCAATTTCGCAAACCTAAGGCTGAGGGACTTATTCGTCAACTCGTCATAGGTATCGAATCTGGACCAGCGGCGAGTTGACGAATTTCAATTTGTAAATGCGTCAACTCGCCATTTCAAAATCTAATAAATCAAGCTAATTTTATACCAAATTTCAGCTGTTTTGACGTGAAATTGGATTTATTAAACATCATATTTTTTGTTTTTTTTTATCATTTATATATTTTTTTTTATATAAATCAAAACCGCCACTCATCACTGACAGCTCTTTGTGGTGTGGTGTACTCTTAGCCTTTTAGATGTCCGGTCAGAGTCTCAAAAACGCCACCTCGAGTAATACTAGTAGAACATACGGACTACTTCGATAACAAGTTTTCCTTTGAATTATGCTCTAAGTATAATTCTTGTATTCCCTTCCAGAATGGTGTACTATCTTCGCTCCCGTACCTAGCTATGTACCTTCTGAGTTTCCCGATGGGGTTCATGACTGATTTAATACTTAAGAAGAACTGGCTCAGTATCGCTAACACCAGGAAGTTATTTAACTCCATAGGTTTGTATAACAATTTTTATTAAATAATTCAATGTTTTGGCCTAACCACGGAACAAAGCGATCGGTGTGCAAATCCTCTCTTCATTACTATCCCCGCAAATTGCTAAAGGTTCTTTAGCCATTTTTTTAACCTCAAAAACCAAAAAAAATATTTGTTTATATACCTACCTAGCTAGACCCTATCTGACTGAAAATAATAATTTAATGATTAATATCTAAATTACCTAATATAATTTTATTGTTACATGACGTTTTTAGTTGCGGATGACATTAACGTGGATATTAATGTGACAAGGTTCCATCGTATTAGCAATTTGCGGGGACTCGCTCTCCGCATGTCTCCGATTAATTGGCATTGCACGCTAGGTATTGAGAATTTGCTTATCACCCGCTACGCTCGCTTATAAAATACAGTTAAAAACATAAGCAAAGGTGTAAGTATGTCACAGGCAGTGGTCTTAGTGCGTATGACAAAATTATGAAGGTGGTACTCAATGGTGGTCTTTTATAATTATGTTGGTGGCACTTGCCCAGAAAAAAAAACATGAATTTTAAGAGAAGCAAAGTAATCTGTGATAATACAAAATACGCAAATTAACGCCTACGTTCGTTACTGACAGAGCTATTGTCTATTTAATTTTCAAATGCAAAATTTTACAGGACTTTTTGGACCTGCACTTGCACTGATCGGCCTCTCGTATGCGTCATCAGACAATATATTGTTGGCTGTTATTATGCTGATTGTGTCTGTGGGCATCAACGCTGGGACATTCGCTGGATATTTGGTGAGCTTAAAGTCGATGGATCAATCCAATATACAATATGATACGAGTAATCTATTATGATTCAGAATAAGGATATGGATTCGATCCAAGAATCTAAGCAAGCCCGCAATCACACCACTATATTGGTTTGGATTAGAAATAGGCGTTCGGGAGTCGGGACCTTTCAATATATCTTTGCCATTTAAACGATATTAAACGTGACTTTTTAAGAAGGATGAAGGATTCTAATGAATTGAATAGTAAAAAGCGCCTAATAGAAGTTCGTTGGCGCAGTGGTATAACGCCTGGCCCAGCGATTGCGGAGGTGAAGCAACTTTCGCAAGGATCGATCATGGGATGGGTGATCAAAAATTTATTATCTCGAGTTCCTCCGTGCTACGGACGGCACGCTAAGCCGTTGGTCCCAGCCATAATATTATATTACTAGCTTCTGCCCGCGACTTCGTCCGCGTGGATATTAGAGAAAATGTTTAGGGAATCTTCAACCAGGATCCGTCCAGCCATTTTTACGCGATTAGGCGGCCCTATCAAGCGCGCTGCCTCGCGAAGCAAGACATTTGCCGCGTGTGGCGGGCCTCGCACGAGGCTTCCCGTTCCCGTTCCGGTCCCGGTCCCGTTCCATTCCCGTTCCCTATCCCGTTCCCGTTCCGGTTCCGTTCCCGTTCCCGTCCCGGTCCCGTTCCGGTCCCGTTCCTTTCCCGTTCCGGTCCCGTTCCGGTCCCGTTCCTTTCCCGTTCCGTTCCCGTTCCGTTCCCGTTCCGTTCCCGTTCCGTTCCCGTTCCGTTCCCGTTCCGTTCCCGTTCCGTTCCCGTTCCGTTCCCGTTCCGTTCCCGTTCCGTTCCCGTTCCGTTCCCGTTCCGTTCCCGTTCCGTTCCCGTTCCGTTCCCGTTCCGTTCCCGTTCCGTTCCCGTTCCGTTCCCGTTCCGTTCCCGGTCCGTTCCCGTTCCGTTCCCGTTCCGTTCCCGTTCCGTTCCCGTTCCGTTCCCGTTCCCGTTCCCGTTCCCGTTCCCGTTCCCGTTCCCGTTCCCGTTCCCGTTCCCGTTCCCGTTCCCGTTCCCGTTCCCGTTCCCGTTCCCGTTCCCGTTCCCGTTCCCGTTCCCGTTCCCGTTCCCGTTCCCGTTCCCGTTCCCGTTCCCGTTCCCGTTCCCGTTCCCGTTCCCGTTCCCGTTCCCGTTCCCGTTCCCGTTCCCGTTCCCGTTCCCGTTCCCGTTCCCGTTCCCGTTCCCGTTCCCGTTCCCGTTCCCGTTCCCGTTCCCGTTCCCGTTCCCGTTCCCGTTCCCGTTCCCGTTCCCGTTCCCGTTCCCGTTCCCGTTCCCGTTCCCGTTCCCGTTCCCGTTCCCGTTCCCGTCCCCGTCCCCTGGATGTGCATGTCCAGGTCCAATCATGTCCACCGTGTTGGACTTTAAAATAAATGCCATTTTCGCAATCACCATCCCATGAAACCTCAAGAACGACATCCACATAGATTTTCATGTTTACTTACCCCATCCCTAAGGGATGATTTTCAAAATATCAAAATATGTGTTTGCCTATTTAATTTTTGACATGCTCCTACGAATATTAAAGTTGTAATGTCTATTTTATATTCTGTTTCTATACAAAATTTAAACCCCATTTTCACCCCTTTAGGGGTTAAATCATGTCCACCGTGTTGAACTTCAAAATAAATATCATTTTCGCAATCACCATCCCATCAAACCTCAAGAACGACATCTATATCGATTTATATGTTTACTCACCCCATTTACCCCCTAAGGGGTTGATTTTCAAACTCTCAATAAATATGGTGGCCTATTTATTTTTAGATGTGCTCCTACGAAGTTTAAAAATGTAATGTCTATTTAAGATTATTTTTCCATACAAAATTTGAACCCCATTTTCACCCCTTTAGGGGTTAAATCATGTCCACCGTGTTAGACTTCAAAATAAATGTCATTTTTGCAATTGTCATCCCAGAAAACCCCAATAACGACATCTATATCGATTTTTATGTTTACTCACCCTATTTACCCCTCAGCGTATTTATTTATTTTCAATCGTTAGCCTAATCACAAAGTTTAAAGATTCTAGCTTCAAAACTGAGGGACTTTCATACAAACTTCCATCCCTTATTTTATCCCCTTAGGGATGGAATTTTCAAAAATCCTTCCTTAGTGGATGCCTACACTGTATAAAGTATCTGTGTGCAAAATTTCAAGTCTCTAGGTCCAGCGGTTTGGGCTGTGCGTTGATAGATCAGTCAGTCAGTCAGTCAGTCATTCAGTTTACGATTTTATATATTAAGATCATTGTCTATCATGTCTATAATAATAATTATATAAAAAATATTAATTATTCTTTAGAAATATTTGTGTTAAAAACTGGAAATCCAACTTAAGAGTTCTAGTTATCAAAGATATCAAATAACTTAAAACTGAAAAAAACAATTGCAAACTCAAAGTCAGCTATTTTTCTAAAATGTCAACAAAACAAGTGACAAATTGGTTTCTTCACGAGAAGTTCAAGCAATAAATCTAAGAACTTCGCAGACGCGGTCGAACTAAAGTATGTCTATAATAGAAAGCTGAACTTATCAGACTTGTACAATAAACGCTGTCAGAACTCTGAGGGTTATCCCTTGGAAATAGAATCAAGGTTGGCAGCAATGCTCTATTGAAATACACCGTCATTTTGTTGTCGTTTTTTCAATAGAAATATGGGTCAAAAACGACAAAAAAATTACTTTCCCATACTAATATAGTATTTTAGTTGTCTAGTATGGGAGGATATTTTTTGTCGTTTTTTGACCCATGTTTTTTTTGGTAAAAATGTTTAGTTTCATTGGTAGAACACTCCCTCAAAGGGGATTAAAACGACTACAAAATGATTGTGTATGTATAAATAGGTGCATAAGCAAAATGCGAGACAAAAAGTTTGCTAAAATCTAGATAAATCGAAATTATCAAAGCTTTTCTCTGATTACACATTTCAGTAAGCTAAGAGTTATGATTACCTACGTAATAAATAACGAATGAGCCATTTGTTCTTTGTGCAGTCATAAGAAATGTTTTGTGGATCACAGACACTCTCAGCCTCGACTTGACAAAAGAATCGCTCATAACATTTTCAATTTCCGAGGCTTTTTATTTCTAAGAACTAAATCATTGTTACAACTCATAATACCGTTACTTGTAAATAATTTAAATGTAATTAAAATAGATTAATAAAATTTTTACTGAATCATTTTGATTATTCTCGCAATTCTCGTTATTTATTCTAAGAACTATAAGAGTTGCAACTATTTGCAGTTGGTGCATATCGACTTGGCTCCAAACTTCAGTGGTATCCTGATGGGCATCACCAACTTTTTGGCCAATATCATCTCCATTATCGCTCCACTCGTGTGTGGATTCATCGTTACTGATGAGGTAAGTTATGTGAGTCGTTGTCCATTTCAGCTAATCCATATTGAATCCATCCATATTGAATCCATATTTGGAGTCCTCCAACTGTAATGGGATCCTTATGGGCATCACAAATTTTTTAGCCAATATCATCTCCATCATCGCCCCACTCGTGTGTGGGTTCATAGTTACTGATGAGGTTAGTTATCAGTGTATCGTTATCCATTCCTAGTTAGACCATTTTGACGTAAAATCCAACTGTAGTGGGATCCTTTTGGGCATCACCAACTTCTTGACCCAATTCTAGTTGGCCCGCACTGACTTATTAGGTCCTAAATTTATCGGTATCACCAACTGCCTGGCCAGTATTATGTCCATCATCGCAAATCAAATAAATAATGATAATATTATGGAATAGTGTTAACAACATTAACACTCTCTTTGCGAATTACTTACTTAATACCTTCAGCATTGTTTTATTTTATTTTATATTGTGACAATGAGAATTAAATTGACATTTGAGAACTATGTGAGTTTGCCTCATAAAACAGACTCACAACTCTTTAACTCAGTGGATCAAACCCTCATCCTTTGTAATCCAGTTCAATAATCTGACTATTGAACTTAGAATTCTAACTGAGCATTTAAGACTCATTGAAATTACAGGGTGTTTGATAATAGCCTTATAAAGCCGAATATGGTAGATAGGGACCATCAAACTGAACAACTTTTACTTTAAGACCAACTCTGAAATCGCGAAAAAAATCAGCGGTTTGATACAAAAATTATTAACGAAAATATCAAAATGTATGAAACAGCAATTTTTTTTCGCGATTTCAGAGTTGGTCCAATAGTAAAAGTTGTTCAGTTTGATCGTCCCTATCTACCATATTCAGTTTTATAAGGCTATTACAAATAGTAGGTTCTATTTTGTTTTTGCTGTTAGTCAGGGTTATTTAATCTTTTTTTATCTGTTTTACGTTCCAGGAAGACCCAGCTGAGTGGAGAAAAGTGTTCTTCATTGCTTCAGGCGTGTACTTCTTCTGTAATTTGTTCTTCATAATATTCTCTACATCGGAGAGGCAGCCATGGAATGAGCCAGAACAGACTGAAATTGGTGTGTGTAAATCTATTAATTTGTGACATTTTCAATGAAATTGCATATTTGGATTTTTATTATGTACCATGGGAAACAGCGTCACTTAACCACTATAGTAAGGTTAAAATCGGTCGCACGCCCGCGCCACCGTCACAACATACGTTTAGTTCGTGCAGGGGGATACGCGCGCACACGATTTTTTTGTTCTTAACTGGTTACTGTTGCCCATAGTACCTAGCTAACAGTTTAAAACACCAATTAGGAGAAAATTAAAGACTACTCTCTAGTACCTAGTTGTCTTGTGATTATCGTATTCTGCAGCATGACGATAGGATCCTTGTCCTTTTTAATTGATATACTGTTTAATTTTGACGCCATAGTAGCTCTAGTGGGATGGTTATAATGTTCTTCACGATTCAATAAAATTAAATCACTAGTTGCAATTTTTTTTACTGCGACCACTCGCACACGTTTTTGCGTGATCGTGACGCGACTACTACATTTAGTAGTAGTCGCGTCACGATCACGCAAATAATGAACGCACTAAATGTTACTGCACGATAGGTCCGACAAAACTGGCTAACCATAACACGGTAACTATTTGTCTCGCGAAATCAGTAAAGCCAAAACACTGTAATTTGAATTAGGGTGTTTTGGCATGACAAACTATAAATAAAATTTAATTACAGTGTTTTGTATATACTTATATCTCCTTATATATTATATAAAACTGAAAAATTATTTTATAGGGATATAAAATACACTTAAATAAATCGATTTGGCCCTATAAACCCAAAACACTGTAACTCAAGTTACAGTGTTTTGGCTTTGCAGTATACTGTCGGGAGCCGAGGAGATGTATTGAAACAACGGAATCTGACTATACACTGGTTTATTGTAATAAAATAAGCAAAGATTATATGTTTACTATAAGTACTACATGTATGCATATGATATATGGGGGCACTACACTACAGCAGGGCAGTACCTGGTGTCACTACGCAAAATAACATAATAGATTTCAAATAATAGGGTATTTTCCACATTTTTGAAAACTGCTTATATTTAAGGATTGGGACGAACAATTTAGCAGAAAAATAAAAATTAATTAATTAATGTCTTTTTTTCTCCATTAATCCAATTAAAATCAAATTAATTTTAATTGTTTTGAATTTATCTACAAAACGCTCGGTGCACTGACATCTACTGAGTAGTACTGAGTGACGTCAACTTTGTGCAAACTATAGAGTAAATTGTAACACAGACTACAAAGATGTTGAAATTGTTTACACAAAGTTGACGTCACGCATAGACGTCATCGAACCGAGCGTTTTGGCGGTAAATTCAAAAGCATTAAAAATATATTTGATTTTCATTGGTTTAATGGAGAAAAAAGACATTATTTAATTTATTTTTATTTTTCTGTTAAATTGTTGGTCCCAATCTTTAAATACAGGGTCATTTTTGGACCACTTTTCAAATTTTGTCAGGTCATACTATAACAGCAGTACAAGGTGTTTAGTAAAAGCCTTATAAAGCCGAATATGGTAGATAGGGACCATCAAACTGAACAACTTTTACTATGGGACCAACTCTGAAATCGCGAAAAAAAAATCAGCTGTTTCATACAAAAAATAATAACGAAAATATCAAAATGTATGGAACAGCTGATTTTTTTTTCGCGGTTTCGGAGTTGGTCCCATAGTGAAAGTTGTTCAATTTGATGGTCCCTATCTACCATATTCGGCTTTATAAGGCTTTTACCAAACACCTTGTATAATCGATGTGTGAAGTAAAAAAAAATTTTTTTTTTACATTTTTGTCCCAAGCTGTTCCCTACACAAATTGAAATTGTTGTCACTGTTTGAGCATCGCACGGTCGACCCGCGCGAGCCCCCCTCCCGCCACCCGTCTTCCCCCGCTCGCGTCGCTTGCGCGAGGGTGAGCGTGCCCGCCTAAGTTTTTTGGACATAAAAAGTGGCTGAAAACTTTGAATTTAAAAAGAAATAATTCATAGTTATCTCACTAATTTTTTTTATTACTTCCTTGAACTAATATTTGATTTTGTAAAGAGGTCGCAAAATTACCCTGTATAAGCAGTTTTCATA
This sequence comes from Agriphila tristella, assembly GCA_928269145.1. Taxonomy (NCBI): domain Eukaryota; kingdom Metazoa; phylum Arthropoda; class Insecta; order Lepidoptera; family Crambidae; genus Agriphila; species Agriphila tristella. The sequence continues at coordinate 28,417,892 of OV743432.1, read as the reverse complement.
ATTTTGGAAAATACCCTATTCAACCATCAAAGATTAAGACGCAAATACTTTTTATGATAAATATTATTATTTTATAACGATTTAGAATTATTCGAAATCGTAATAAAATAATAATATTTTTACGGACTTTTTGAAGAAATATGCTTTCGGATGTGACAAATAACGAGGAACTAACCAAAATATCTCTTTTTTCAGAAATGGAAGCACTGAACGAGAAAAAAATTTGATAAAAGTGTATGATGATAGTGATAATTTGAAGCAGTACCTGAATAAGTTTGTAAATAACAAAGTAATAATAATAGTTCAAAAATATATTTTTTTATATGAGGAGAATGTTTTATTTGGAGCTCCACACATAATACAGTCTTTGATCACCCATCCAATGATTGACCCTAGCAAAGGTAGCTTAACAGCCGCAATCGCAAATCACAAGGTCAATGCGTTAATACACAGCAATATGAAGCTCCTCAAAGTTAGTTAAATAAAAGTCAATTCAAGAAAATCAACAAAGATAATTAATAATAGTGGTAAAGTAGAATGATGCAATAATTTACCTATAATATCGAGAATTACATACATTAAGTTTGAATTTTTATAATTTTACAATCAACGATATTAAAATTTAAAAAAAATCTAATAATGTTTACATTACTATTTTTCATGCGATCCTCTGCACGTCGCTCAGTTGTCAGAGCAGTAAATCCGGATAGCAAAAGGTCGTGGGTTAGATTCCCACATGAGTAATAGAACCAGATTTTATTGAATCTTATAAAGCTATTTTTTTTTCTTCTTTATAATAATGAACACTTGGCGACCGCTTGGCGCAGTGGTAGCATCTTACCTTCTAAGCCAAAAGTGCCAGGATCAATTCATGGTATGGGTATAATTATTATGTTTTCTGTAGTGAGCATAAGCAGTTGTTTCTGAGTCATGGATGCCTATATCCACATAAATACATACATTTCTATCTATTATGTCACTAAATAAGTGACAATTATTGCTATCGTTGCATAGCATAGCACTCTGGACTCAAGTTCAATCGTTATTAGTTTGTAAATATCTATTTTATGATTTTTTATAGGTATTTTTTTCCCGCATTGAAACAACAAAGGAATAGGAAAGTACTATGGTAAAAATGTGAATAGGAAAAAAAATTAAAAAGGAACGAAAAAATTTAAAAACGTTTGCGAAATTAGTAAAGAATAGATTGTAAATGGTGGGCGTTTTTCATTCGAGTTGTCTGCGTTGAAAAAACACCTGTTTAAATTTAAAAGAAAATAAATGTTTAGAGTATGTAAAAGCATAATATTTGATACATCTGTTTGAATTGATATTAACATTAAAGGAGAATGTGTAACGAAAATCAAATTAGCTGATTGTTTTTATAGGTAGAATTAATATTTACTTAGACTATTAAGACCTGGATTAATATATCTTTGACCAGGATAAATAGGTTACTTTTTTATCCTGGTCAAAGGTTCCCTAAGGTCCATGCGAACGAAGCCGCGGGCGGCAGCTAGTTGGTTAATAATTCTAATGAATAAGAATTAGATGACACACAAATAAGTTAAATCAAAATTTTATTAATAAAAAAATATGTAACACCTACGACTCCGTGGATTCGCTGTTCCTGTGGATTTTCTACAATATACAAAGTTGTTTGACAATCGTAATCGATTCGTCGGTAAGTGTAGGTCACTGTGTGTGACATGCTCTTGTAGAAGAACGAAATAATGAGTGCCATGGATAAAACGGAAAATGTCAGACCAAGTACGTACGAGTATTTCGATTATGTAAATACTGATTTAATTATTATATATTCTGTGATAGGTATACAAAACTTAAAACAGAAATGTTAAGCAAAGTTAAAAAAGAAATGTTAATTACAACTTACCTAAATGGAGTGCAATATTATAAAAAATATATATCAATCATGTTATATAAATAGGGCGCGGTTTCCATTCGAATCCTGCTCATTGGGAAAAGGCACCTCTTTGAGTAATAAAACAGAATTAGTAAGTACATTAAGCACTCGAGTGTCTGATAATATCATTGCAAAAGTGCTCACCATGGGATTATAGCAAAATGTTTATGATAAAGTCAAATATTTATTGTTGATCTAAATTAAATAGTTACAGCATCATCGACTTATCATTTGCATCCTTTGTTAGATGTTTAGTTCTTCAAAGTATGAAACTATTATTTCAGAGGGTCTTGGCACTCGTCACCTGCAGATATTTTTTCTGTTCCTTGCTATGCTTTTGGCTTATACAATGAGGGTGAACATGAGCATAGCCATTGTGGCGATGACCGCTAACGTTACCGGAAACATTACAGAAGCGGAATCGGTAAGTCTCTTATTTGTATGTTTGTGATACTAAAACTCGAAAGTTTTTATCATTAGTAATGTTCCCACTTATGGAGTATGTGCCATAAGACCATAACCTTCCTCACGGACCTAATACTCTAAGGGTGTAAAGGACTGCACAATGCAAGTAAAATTTGAGTCACCCATCCGATGACCCACCTAATGATATTTGCTTGACCGTGTCATCGAACTTTTTTTGACATAACTTGGCTTCACTCTTATGGAACTTAAACTATCTCTAACATAGAGTACCTATCTCAATAAAAGGACACCTTTTAATATTTGTTTCGTTAATGTGGCTACTCTGAAATTTTGCAACGTTGACCATGATTGTTCCTATTATTAAAAATGGAGCGCTGCACGAAAGTATCACGCGTTATCATTGTGAAAACCCATCACAAATGGCTTTGGCAATCGTAAACTTCGCGTAATATAATACTAAGTACTATAGGTACTTGCTTAACAAAAGTTGCGCGTCAAATATTACCCATTGAAAGTTTTAGCTGTCATTTTTTCATAGGATTACACCACATTTGACTGGCCACACAGCATTCAAGCAGTAATTCTCTCTTCGTTCTTCTGGGGGTATGTGATCCTGCAGATACCGGCTGGTGCCCTGGCCAGGCGGTTCGGAGGGAAGGTTCTGATCATAATCTCAGTATTTGTCAACTCTGTCATATCGTTCTTCTTGCCCGTCGCTGCTTGCTTTGTAAGTTTAGTGTGATTATACTTTTATTATGTTTAGCTATATTTGGATAAATTAAAAAAAGAGGCGTTATGAAACGCTGCTGACACAAATTTTCATACTATATTAAAAACAAAACTCACGCAGTTGTGCTCTGTCTGCGCTGCTGCATGGTTTTCAATTATAATGTAGGTTTTAGAAGAATGCATAATAGAGATGCGCTACTACAATAAAGCTCCTTAACGCCTCTAATCCAAAGGATAATTAGGCGTATAATAACAAAGTGTTTAATTTCAAACTGGTCATCATGAGCTTGATATATAAAATGTAACTAATTACGGTCATGATTTAACTTTTTGAAAACCTTACGAGCGTCAAGTGACTGGAAATCGTTTTACAGTAGTCTAGATCTGTCAGTTATATGATCGGCTTGTAACACTTATCTTTTGCATTTTATAAAATAAATACAATATCAAAGGTTTAGAGCCACATCCTGCCGAAAGACTTGTACTATTATGTATTCTGTGCCGAAAGTACAATGTCAATTGTGCAGCTGAACATACGCGCAGTATGTAATGGCAAACAGCCGAAATGATTTGCGTGAAAACAGACAGGGTCATTATAAATGGACTGATAACATTTCCTCAAAATTGGATGGTGAATACAAAGTGACCCTGTATACCTACCCTAATATACCTAGGACAGCAACTGTACATAGTGATATACCTACAGCTTTATCTACCAATCAATCAAACACATAGGTGTCCCATTAGCACAACGCAGGTCACCAAGCCTAACGTTACTCTTAAAGTAGGTACTTGATTGTTTAGATTTATATTACAGGGTGGTTGGCAACTAGTCTGCGCTGGTCGTTTCCTTCAAGGTCTGGCCCAAGCTTTTGTGTACCCTTGCACACACCAACTCATCAGCCAATGGGTGCCTTTAGAAGAGAGAGGGCTTCTGATTTCTATTATTTATGGAGGTAAATATTAAATTTTAAACATTTACTTTTTTAACTGAATTGGAATGATTTGAGGGCTGCTCTGAAATAAGAAGAGTCCTTAAATGAATGAACGAAAAGGATAGGGATATTTTAATAAGAACTGTGCCATATCTATTCGTCACATGTTTTTGTTAAGAGCAGAAATTACGCTTCGTGAATATTGTCAACAATTTATCATTTCAAACATATTTGTTTCTTGTTGCAGGTTCAAAATTAGGTATAGCCTTGCAATTGATGTTAGGAGGTTTAATAGCCTCCGCTTGGGGATGGCCAGCCATTTTCTACACTAATGGCACTTTGGGCATAATTTGGACGGTGGCCTACCTCACCTTTGGATCAGCCACTCCTGAGCAGTCCAAAATTATTTCGAAAACAGAGTTGAAATACATACAGAGGTCTTTGGGAAGAGTTGGCGAACAAAAGGTAAGGACAATAATTAAAAAATAAGTTAAAATATTTAAATTAAAAGAACTGTAGATACCCAACTAGCACACTAATGAAAAATGCAGCTTTCCTTAAAGCGCCAATGTCTATAGGGGTAAACTATAAGAAATCCTTCATTTTTAAACTACAAATCACTAAATTTATTATTTAGACTTATGGTTGGAAACTAACGCATCGTATATTCAACCCCTAAGGGGCTGAAATGGGATAAATAACGTGACTTCCTCGCGAGGCAATGCGCTTGATGCAGACACAGAATACATAATAGATGCAGACCCGCTTAATAAAGTAAAAACGGCTCGGGATTTTGATGAAATTAAAACAGAATCTTTCTGTATCCTAATTAAAGGTTCTCTATAGATTTCCTAAAATGTCCACGCGACGAATTCGCGGGCGGAAGCTAGTTATTTATATTGTGTTATCATTTTAGTTAAAGTAGGTATCCACAAAATGTCAATTAAACCTAAAGTCTACTTATTTTTTTAATATCACATGTTTATTCCCAGCATTACCCCGTTCCATGGAAGAAAATAATGACCTGCGTTCCATTCTGGGCCGTAATAGTGGCCCACTGTGGCCAGAACTGGGGTTTCTTCACGCTCATGACGGAATTGCCTTCCTACATGAACAAAGTGCTGGGCTTCAATCTGAAGAGCGTGAGTTGAGTATGAGCAATAGTAACGCAAAATGAGAAAATCGTTTTTTCGGACCATCAAACTGAACAACTTTCACTATTTTGAAACAGCTGATTTTTTTTTCGCGATTCATAGTTGGTCCCATAGTAAAAAGTGTTCAGTTTGATGGTCCAAAGAAACGGTTTGATCATTTTTCCTTAATTCATTAACACGTCGGAACCCTCTTGAGCGTTATCTTGCAAATCAGACATGGCGGAAACCTACGTCAAATGATACAACGTTTTAAGTCGTTTAATTTTAATTTCACTAAATCACTTTTAACACAGCCAAACTAAATTAATTAACGATTGCAATTGATTAAGCTAGCGAGGCAAATGATCCGTCTGCTCTGGATTTGTGCGTGTCAGGGATTGAAATACCGTTAAAAAAAATAACGTTAAAAATACCGTTAAAACATTTTATAAGTAAATTTACCGGTAAAAATAACGTTATTTATTGATATAACGCCGCCCTATAAATCCAAAACACTGTATCTTTGTGTTCACTAATCGTTCAAATCTAACTTTCTAACTTTCAATTTAAGCTAAAATTCGAAATTAAAATATTCCCGCTGGCTATGTGAGTGGTTGTTTGCTGCAACAGTAAAGGCAAGGCTCTTATAGGAGCATATCCACCGATCCCGTCCGCTGATTGGCTGGCAAAAGACACTAGAAAATTCGCCGCTTTCGTGTCATATCGCGGCGTTAAAAATTATCAAAAACCCATAAAATTTGGAGTGTGTGATTCCAAAATCATAATAATTGTATTTATCCTGTGTGCTAGCATCTATATAATCGTTTTCCAAACAATCGAGTGCGTGAGATTGCCAGTTGGACTTCTGTTCGTGAACCATATGTGGGGCCCCCATCATCGCTCACCCTGAAGGAATACAACTGCTGTGAGCTGGAGGATACGTAGAAAGACTCAAGGTAGGTGGATAACTACTTGCGTTGGTGTTAGCTCAAACGAACCTATCACTTTTCTGAACGGCAGGTATATTCTATCAAAATTCGCATCTTCCTGAACCAGATGATATCTAGGACCCATTTGCTTATCCTATAATCGTTTCGGCTGGGTCGCGTTGTCACACTTTGAAGCACCCGTTTTGAGAAAACGGCGTTTAAAAGTTTTTTCATATTTTCGACGATTTAAGTTATAATTTTTAAATAAAGTGTGTAGTGTTAGGTATCAATCGAAAGATATTTTTATGATTGATATAGCCATATAAGTTTTAGGTCAATAAAATAATTATACTTGCAATAATACTCATAAACGTGTATTGGCGTTTGTTACGCCATAAGAAATTTTACCTTTTCGTAACTAAAACACTGTATCTCCAGTACATTTTCCTGCTGACTTATCTTATTATCTTATTATATTGCGTGAATTATTAAAATAAAACTTGGAATACTAATCAGTGTTATTAAACTCTACGTTCGCATGGTCTATTAGCGCCAAGATAATCATTTTTGCGAGTGCTATTATTTTCCTTTTTAGTTGATACACTGTTTAATTTTAACTCCATAGTAGCAATGGTGGGATGGTTATAATGTTGTTTATGATTCAATAAAATTAAATCACTAGTTGCAATTTTTTTAATGCGACCACTTGCATGCATTTTTGCGCAATCTTGACGCGCCCCTGCCACGACTACTTATCGTAGAGCTACTCCTACATGCTAAATGCTACTACACGATAGGTCCGACATAATTGGCTATCCCTAACACGGTAACTATTTGTCTCGCGGAATCAGTAAAGTCAAAACACTGTAATTTGAATTATGGTGTTTTGGCATGACAAACTATAAATAAAATTTAATTACAGTGTTTTGTGTATACTTATATCTCCTTATATAATATATAAAACTGAAAAAATATTTTATAGGGATATAAAAGACACTTAAATAAATCGATTTGGCCCGATAAACCCAAAACACTATAACTCAAGTTACAGTGTTTTGGATTTGCAAGGCAGGTTAATGTTAAAATTAACGGTAAAAAAGTAAGAAATAACGTTACATTTAAAAATAACGTTATCATTCCCTGGTGCGTGTGCACCGAACGCTAGTCGAAATGAAAACTGACTGCCGCCCGGCGGCGAATTTACAAAAGGCTATATATCGAACCCGGGAAGGTTCGACTCTCAGGTACATTTTGTACTCGGTTTGGTTGGTGGTAGGGCTTATTCCAAGTCCGCTTGGGGCTAGTTTCCAGCATCTAACCTAAGTTTGACGCCATAAAAACAATTAAAAATTGTTGTGTTAGGGGGAAAGATAGGGGTAAGATAGCCAGCTCACCTCAGTGGTAGTGCGCTTCCACCTTCGGCCTTATCGTCACTTAACATCAGGTGAGATGCAGACCAAACACTATCCCGTTGAGCAATAAAAAAGTGGCAAAATTTAGACGTTTAAACTGTAGACGTCATGTATAAAAGTATAGGTATATGGATGAATGACAAAACACGTCTATCTACACGCTATTATTATTTTATTCCCTTCTAGAATGGTGTACTATCTTCACTCCCGTATCTTGCTGTGTACCTTTTAAGTTTCCTGATGGGGTCCATGGCTGATTTAATACTTGCGAAGAACTGGCTCAGTATCGCCAACTCCAGGAAGTTGTTTAACTCCATAGGTTTGTATGAATAATTATATAAAAAAAACTTTTTGGAACGAAATACAAAATTGCAATAAAAAAATCTTGTCAGCCAAAATCCTCTAATTCTAATGGGTGCCCTTTCGGTCGTATAATGTTTTAAGTTATAATGTGGTTTGGCATAACAGTTTTAGCATAAAGTTTTTTCGCATTATTTATGATAAGCAGAGGTTTATGAACGCAGAACGCAACGAAACCTGTTGGCATAATTATTACTTATTCTAATCTCCTTTAACATATGGGATGTATTTAATAGCACTTTAAATTTGATGAAAACAGCTATAAAATTGTATATCAGCACTTTAAAATAATAATAGACCTAGAATTTAATATTATCACTACAAAAATAATGGTTTGCACTTTAAAATAATAATAGATCTATAATTTAATATTATCACTACAAAAATAATGGTTTGCACTTTAACTGTGTCCCAACCATTGGTCCCAACTCCGAAACCATTTAGTTTCTGTCCAACCATGTCAGACTGACCACTGTTAAAATGAGATGGAAAGATGAAAACAACTTGTGGCATAATGCATATACGCCACCAGGGCGGTTCTTGCGTTGTTGGTCACAATGGAACCTAACCTCCTCCTGGGCTCCTCTCTCGCTGCGCCCGCTCGTCGTCGCACCTAATAGACGTCTGTTTACCAGTGCTAAAGTTATAAAATTAATTTGTAAGGTGCAAAGTATTAATTTTAAAGCTAAGCAATTAAATTGTATAGTGCAAAGTATTAATTTTAAAGCTTAGCATATTTATAGTGGAAACCATTATTTCTATAGTTCATTCAATAAATTTTGAAGCTAAATATTTTAAAGTGTGTTAAATTATTTTTAAAGTGCATTTATATATTCCCCTTAACATATTCACATCTCAAGCTTACGCGCTCCCTAGACTTGAAATAAAACACTTTTTAACGGATACTAGCGCGGTTTTATTAATAGTACTTTGGTAATTAGTTGGCATTTGTTTGATTTTGGGTTTTCCCGACGTTTCGGCACCATTGCAGCTGCCGTGGTGACGGGGGACTTTACATAATTTTAATTACCATAAAATCAAAGGGCATAATACGTCGAAAGGGAATTTATCATAAAATACGAAGTGCATAATGGATTTTACCATAAATATTCAAGTCATGCGTGCTGCATGCAAGCTTGCATGCTTGTTTGCATGCTTGCAAGTCATACTTATGAAATATCATAATGTTAACAGGTAGAAATTAAACCAATAAATGAGTAGCACTTTAAATAAAATTAATGTATGTTTTATAGTTTAGGAACTTAGCTATTATTGAAGCGTAAAGGCATAAAGAGTTAACCATGATGATGAGTTAACATTGAGGCATAAAGAGTTGACCATGACCATCAGGCCTGCAACATGCAAGCAAGGTTTACATAAAATACATTTTCTACCATGGAGCCTCGATCAATATGGAACACCTACACTTATTAAGATTATTTTAATGAGTCCAAACACGCTGGTATATTTTGTAAGTTGCTGAGGAGTTGGGTATCCCACAGACTACCTGATGCTTTAGCATCAGCTTAAGGTTTTCATGTATTAATAAAACCACCTACCTAACAATGCATCGGACACATACAAAAAATACAAATATACAGACGGACAGAGAAGGTCCTCTATTTTTGATGTCAGTTAAAAATACGCGCATATTCTGTTACAATTTACTGCTACGTTCGTTAGATTTTATCTCTTGCAGAATAAGACTACGTATTTTGTTTTTGCAGGATATTTTGGACCTGCTGTTGCTCTGATCGGCCTCTCGTATACGTCATCGAACAATATATTGCTAGCTGTCATTATGTTGATTGTATCTGTCGGGATCAACGCTGGAGCTTTTGCTGGATATCTTGTGAGTTTAACGTTAAATCAATCCAATATAATACACATTTTGATTTGTTGATTTAAGACCATTGAATTGGTTTGGATTAGAAATATGGGACCTTTAAATCCAACATCGCTCCGACATTCTAACGACAATTAAACTTTCAGATTGCTAAAGAAGGATCTTTAAAACTGAATAGTGTAATAAGTGCTTAATGTGGACATGGAATAGTACAATAATGCAGCGGCATACAACAAAGTCATTGATGGACGAACGTGAAAATGTGGGCCAAGGCGAAACCCAGGCACACATACGTCAGTCTTTTAATGCTTAGTTGAGGCAAAGGTATACTTAGTCGGGCCATAAGTTTTGTCACGTAGGTAAAATTTAGAATTTACCTATAGAATGCAAGCCGAAAAAAATATTATGGCCATTCGAAATTTGAACATTTATAGAAAATAAAAAAAAAGTTTATGGATTTTCTTCATTTTCTAAAATGGAGTAGACGCGCAAAGAAGACAGAGTCACAGTAATTGCATTGCATGGTTGCAGTCTCGCGCCAACTGAGATTTTTAAACTGCTGACAATTTTGAAAATTCTACTGAGATTTATTAATCGTACTATCAAACGATTCAGGGAAGATTCAAGATTAGAAGATAAACAAGGATCGGTCAACCTTGTACTGTTCTGACTCCAGCGATCATCAAAGCAGTGAAGGCGCGAATTCAACGAAATCCTGTCCCCAAGCAAAAAATGTTGGCTCTGCAGATGGGACTAAGCAAAACCACTTTTAAAAGGGTGTTGTATGAAGAGGTCTTCATACAACACCCTTTTAAAAGTGGTCCTAGTCCTAGGTAGGACTGCATGCTTATAGAAAAAAACAGCTTTGTCAGGCACGGCTGTAGAAAATCAGACTCAGAAGATGCCGGGTTTTGTTAAGGCGGTACGCGGAAAAAAAACAACCGCTAAATACTTTTTTCGGACGAAAAAAATTTAATGTTGCGGCGAGTTTCAACAAACAAAATAATAAAGTGTATGCACACTCTAGTAAAGAAGCGAGCAGACGTGTGCCACGTGTTCAGAGTGGTCATCACCCTTCGGCATTCATGGTTTGGCTTGGGGTCTCCTATTTGGGTCCAACGGGGATGTTTTTTTGTGAAAAAGGAGTAAAAACCAGTGACCTCGTATACCAAAACACAGGCTTAATAAACATTTGGGAACATCTTTCAGAAACAATGTTAGAAAACAGGCACTGGGTTATCCAGCAGGATCCTGCGCCAGCTCATAAGGCAAAAATTACCCAAAACTGGCTCACGGCCCGTGGAATCCATTTCATCAGGCACGAGGATCGGCCCTCCTCCAGTTATATATATTACAAAATGTGGCGGTACTTAGAGAAGATGGTCTGCGCTAAGACCCATCGCAACTTGGCGTCACTTAAAACATCCCATAATAAAGCAGTCGCCGATATTGACATGAAGTTCGGGCGTAATTCGATTGATAGCCTTGCAGATTGAAGAGTTGTATCGAAGCAAGAGGAAGACATTCAAACAATTTTAATGAGGTTTAAATCTGTATTTTGTACCCTTTCATGTGATATATAAACGGTTGTAATGCGTAACTCAGTGTGTCATTTTTTTACTTTCCATATGTGACAAAACTTATGACCAGACCCGTGTAGTACTTTTCTCAAAAAATGTACTGAAATTCAAAATATTTTTCTGCTGTGGCAGACCGGTAGCTATTGTAGACAAATTTCAAAATTGTAGTTATGGCTTAGGATAATTAGCATAGCATTTTTAAACAAAACAAGCTTGGTAAAAATAAAGAAATATAAAAACTACCACGTTAAAAAATGGTAACGAAAACGACAGTATTTTTAGGTTTTCCTGAAAAGTACTGAACCGATTTCAAAATTTAAAAAAATGGGACCAACTTGAGAACAAACCTGATCTAATAACTGAGAGAGTTTGAATCATTTCAATCGGTTCAGCCGTCTTCGAGTAATCGGTGTACATACAAAAAACAAAAAAAAAAACGGGTCGAATTGAGTACCTCCCTCCTTTTGAAGTCGGTAAAAATAAAATATACCATGTTAAAAATCATCCTACTTACAAAAACTACCATAGCAGAAATGATCCTAAACTAAAACTATATACATAGTAGAAAATTTTATTCCAAATCTATAGAATATTTTCAAAATAGTTTCAAACGAAGCTTTTCTGATTGCATTCACTATGCTAAGAATTTAATGTACCATGGGCAATAACTTAACCATTAAGGTTAAAATCTAATATATTTTTACATAATAATCAATTTGGTAATTTATTAATCGTAAGAACTTTAAGAGTTGCAACTATTTGCAGTTGGTGCACATTGACTTGGCTCCCAACTTCAGTGGAATTTTAATGAGCATCACCAACTTCCTAGCCAACATCGGCTCCATCATCGCTCCACTCGTCTGTGGGTTAATCATTACTGATGAGGTATGTTTCATGAGTAAGTCGTTATCGATTTATAATTAATCCACAATGTATTGGGTCTTAACTTAAGTGGGATCCTGGTGGGCATCATAAACTTCTTGGCCAATATAGTAAATTCTTTTGTGTGGCTAATTTATTACTAAATAATATTATACTAGAATAAAATCTACTTGCACCAGATCATATTCTCGGACGGGAATCAAACCCTTTGGAAGTCCGGTCCAATGCTCTTCTAACTCTTCCAACTTGTGCGAGTAGATTTTTTTCTAATAAGTATATTATTTAGTATTGTACAAAATAGTATTTGAATGCTTTAATCTCAAAAATCATATTAAAAAAGGTTGCAAATGTATTTCTATTCACAATAACAAATAAAAAATCCAAGAAAAATATATTTTATCTATTATGCTATAATTTATTAATAACAACATCTTAAAAGATAATTATGTAAGTAAAGGAAACAAGTACATTTTCAGACAGAAACCGAAATGAGTTAAATCTAATTCATGTTTCAGAATGTTAGTTATTATACAAAGAGGAGCACTCCTGTCTACGCTTGTTTTTTAGATCTATCAAAGGCTTTTGACCTTGTGTCATATAATGTACTCTGGCAAAAACTTAGGGATAGTGGTACTAATGCCGAGATAGTTGATCTATTGTCATACTGGTACAATAACCAAAGGAATGTTGTAAAATGGATGAATACTTGTTCTGATGAATATATTTTGAAATGTGGTGTAAGACAGGGCGGACTAACCTCCCCAAGGCTTTTTAGCCTGTATGTAAATCAGCTGATCGATGAGCTCAGCAGCATGCATGTAGGATGTCGTCTGGACAATGTAAATGTTAATAATATCAGCTATGCTGATGACATGGTGCTGCTGAGCCCATCGATTAGTGGACTAAGGAAAATGATAAAGGTATGTGAAACATATGCTGTAAATCATGGTCTTATATACAATGAGAAAAAATCCGAATTTATGTTATTCAAAAGTGCAAACAAAGAACCAAAACAGGTCCCACCTATTTTTCTAAATGGGTCACCTTTAAAACGTGTAACACAATTTAAATATTTAGGTCATATTGTAAATGAAAATCTTAAAGATGATTTGGACGTTGAGCGTGAGCGCAGGGCATTAGCCGTTCGTGGGAATATGTTGATCCATAGATTTTCACGTTGTTCACTTAATGTAAAGATCACGCTTTTTAAAGCATATTGTCAAAACTTCTACACAAGTGGTCTATGGGTCAACTTCACACAGAGGCCGTACAATGCGCTTAGAGTTCAATATAATAACATCTTTAGTGTTTAGTGGGCGCTGGTGGGGCTGCCGCGCTATTGCAGCGCATCGGGCATGTTTGCGGATGCTGGTGTAGACGATTTTTATACCATCATGCGCAAAAAGACTGCCTCGGTGATGCTGCGGTTGCGCGGTAGCGCCAACGGTCTCCTAAAGATGATAGCAGAGAGGATGGACTCTGCGGTTCTCGGTAGGTTTACTGATTTGCACGTAATACGTGCATATCGGTGAACCTATTGATGAACAATTTTGGATACTTTTCTTAATAACAATATTAATAATTTCATTAACTAACATAACAATCAGTACATTTGTTACTAACAAAAATGGACAAACTTTGGTCTGAAATAAATGATTTTTATTTTTATTTTTATTTTTTATTATTATTTTTTTATAGAAAGACCCTGCTGAGTGGAGGAAGGTGTTTTTCATCGCTTCAGGCGTGTATTTTTTCTCCAATTTGTTCTTCATAATATTCTCTACATCGGAAAGGCAGCCGTGGAATGAGCCAGAACAGACTGAAATTGGTGTGTATACTTCTGTATTTTAGATATTTAACAATCATTCGTATATAGCATCCATTATCTGCTCATAATCCAAAACCCCGAAAGCATTCAACACGAACTTCAGAACCGCTTCGACGCCCTTGAAAACAGCATAGGTGTGGACGATCTCAACAACATGGTGGTGGATACTGTCCGTACGGAAGGGCCCAAGTTCTTTAAGAACCGCGGTCCCAAGTTAAAGAAACTCTCCGACCACACACTCCTACTCATGGATCAGAGACGTGAAATGAGGCTTCAAAGTACAGTGGATGCTCATCGTTATCGGCAGCTAGATAGACAGATCTAAGTCTTTGACGAGCGATCTTCGCCAATTTAATACAAGTTGTATCAAAGAAGCCGTCAAGCGAAATAAAGGCTCCTAAGTGTTCGCGAGAGATCTGTCTATTGGGCAAAGCCAGATGATGAAGCTGAAAACTGACGACGACGGACGCATCATTTCATCGAAGCCTAAAATCCTGAGAGAGATCGAGAGTTTCTATGGGCAATTATTTATATTACACGCAGACACCTGTTGAAAACAAGGCTAAAGACCCCAGAACCAAGCTTAGCCGACGCTATACCCAAGATATCCTGGACGTGAGCCTGTACAAGGTTAGTATGGCTCTCAAACAGCTGAAAAACAACAAGGCGGCTGGTGACGACGGAATCACTACAGAACTTCTTAGAGCGGGCGGTAAGCCGATACTTAAAGTCCTCCAGAAGCTTTTCAATTCCGTCATCGTTAAGGGCAGAACGCCGAAGGCTTATGGAACATAAGTGAGGTGATTTTGTTCTTTAAAAAAAAGCTTTTAAAAAAAGCACAACCTCCTTCAAAAATTTTAAAAAACAGCTCTATAAAAAGCAAGAAATAATGTTCAAATCGATTGATTAAAACACGTCTATTGAAGTCGGGTGGAGCTGGAAGTATTCTTTTTTATTTATTGTATTGTTTATATTCTTAAAGCTCCACCCGACTTCAATAGACGTTTTTTAATCAATCGATTTGAACATTATTTCTTGCTTTTTATAGAGCTGTTTTTTAAGATTTTCGAAGAAGGTTGTGCTTTTTTTAAAAATCTTTTTTATTTTAAACTTTTTTTGTGGAAGGTATGTAAGTGATGATTTTATAAAATAAAACGTTATAATGTTTCACATTTTTCAATGGTATACCCCGAGTAACTCAATTTCCACAAGAGTTCCGTTGGGCCTTCGCAGTTCAACCATAGTCCAGCAGCAGGTCCTTGACAATAAATAGGTACTTAACTTGTTTTTGATTGTCATAAACCTGCCAATATTTCAATCACTGTACAGTTCCACTGTACACTGTGTATTTGATTTTAAGGAGTTCCCTTGTGTATTTTCAAAATTCAAAGTCCAATACCAATGAAATTAATATGGTATCATTCTTAAGGTGTCTTCTTTCAAACAAAAAAAGAATCATCTAAATCGGTGCATAAACAAAAAAGTAATGGTTGAAATTCCGCCTGAATTCATATAAAATGGTAACAAAAACGACAGTTTTTTCAAGATTACTTGAAGATTACTTGAAAACTACTAAACCGATTTCAAAATTTCAAAAAATGGGACCAACTTGGAAACAAACGTCATGTTATTACGTTTGAATCATTTCAATCGGTTCAGCCGTCTTTGAGTAATCGGTGTACATACATATAAATAAATAAAAAATACGCGACGAATAGATAACCTCCTCCTTTTCAAATATTTGAAGTCGGTTAAAAAGGTGACAAGTCCCTCTTTAAGAACTACAGACCCATCTCACTTCTGAACCATAGCTATAGGTATAAGTTGTTTTTGGGAGTCCTTACGAATCGTCCCGCTCGCAAGTTCGACGACTTCCAACCTCCCGAACAAGCCGGGTTCCGAAAAGGCTTTAACACCATAGTGCCAAGTAGACTTCAGGTATATCGAGGTGTTGAGGTATTTATACGAAAATGCCACCATGTCAGTCCGAGTATACAGAACCAGAGCACAAATCCTATTCAACTGCAGCGAGGTATGAGACAGGGAGATATTATTTATCCGAAACTGTTTACAGCTGCGTTGGAGGATATCTTTAAACTCTTAGACTGGAAAGGACAACAATAATGCCATGCAATGCAATCAATGCAATCAACAATAATGCCACTACTTAACACACCTTTATTTTGCCGCTGATATAGTTCTTATGGCTGAAACCTTGGAACACCTAAACACAATGCTCAAAGATCTCCGTAGTGTTTCCCAAAGAGTGGATCTTAGGATAAACATGGATAAGACAAAAATCATGTCAAATGCCCATGTTGTGCCCGCTCCAGTTCATGTTGGAAACACTACACTTGAAGATGTCGACCATTATGTATACCTAGGAAAGGCAGTCCAGTAAGTCCAACTTCGAGAAAGAGATCTCTCGTCGAATCCAACTTGAATGGGCAGCATTTGGGAAGCTTAAAAAAATCTCCGTGTCCAATTTACCTCAGTGTCTCAAGACGAAAGTCTATGCCTAGTGTGTGTTGCCAGTGATCTCATCCATCTAACTATGGATCTCATAAGAAGGCTCAAGGTCACCCAGCGTGCAATGGAGTGAGCCATGCTCAGCGTTTCAGCATTATTGATGCAAAAACAGTAATTTAGTATTTAAACCTCGCTGTCGTTGTGTCTGCATTTATTTGTGGATGGATGGGCGGTGCATGGACTTCTTGCTCTTGCAGATTTTACCATCTTGTTTGGAAGTTATTTGCGACCTATTGTTTTTGCATCAAAGTTAGAAATTACTACTTTCACTGATCTTCGATTCATCGTGTAGTAACACGACGGCGTCACATAAGCAAAATGTCATAGATTTCATAGAGTTTTGTCTAGTAATAATGGGTGTGTGACACCTGCCAGCGCTACCACAGCGTCGGGAGGTATAAGCTTCTTGACAGCGACGAATTCACGCAAAGAATTCCTTAACTTATGCGTTCCTTGTGTCATAAAAAGGAAACGGACGATGCACACCATGCAAACATTCCACAAATTTTTACATAGCTAATAGCATGCGAACAAAAGAATTGAAAATTGGAAATTCCCTTTCGTCCCGTTTCCTGCGCCCAATTTCAAAGTTACGATACAACAGTAACTGTGTTATATTACGAAAGTCTTTGATATATTATTGTGGATTTTACTCTAAAATGACATAAAAATGCCTTGCACGGAATAAACAAACCAATCTCCTTATTTTGCACTCTACAGACTTTAACAAAACGCTTTCAGATACCTATAATAAAGAGATTAAACTCAGTTTTTGTTTCACAGAAATGGAAGCATTGAACGAGAATAAACGTTGAGAAATATGTTTACTGATAGTGATAATTTGAAGCAGTACCTGAATAAGTTTGTTAGAAATAAAAGATGATTATTTTGAAAATATTTTTTTTACATTAAATGCTTGTTTTATTTTTCTAGCTCCATTTATTACATCCCTGGTTCCCATCCAGTGACCGAACCCTTGTGAAGGTAGCTTAGCCGCTAAAATATCAAAGTGAATATCAAGCTCCTCAAAGTTAGTTAAATAAAAGTCAATTTAAGGAAATTAACAAAGATAATTAATTATAGTGGTGCAATGGAGTGTACCTACTTTAAGTTTTTTTAAGTATTCACAATAATATTCTTCGAAGGAATCTTCTGCACTCCGGGAGCTCAGCGGTCAAAGTACTCGCCCGGATAGTGAAAGGTCGTGGGTTAGATTCCCACCTGAGTGATAAAAACTATTTCTTTAAACAAATCTTATTAAGTATAACTTTATCTTTTTATTATAATAATGAACACTTGGCGACCGTTTGCGCAGTGGTAGCTATCCTGCTTTCTAAGCCAAAGGTGCCAGGATCGATCCCTGGTAAGGGTAAATAGTTATGGCTTCTGTGATAAGCATAAGCAGTTGTTTCCGAGTCATGGATGCTTATATTCATATAAATGTATTTGTATCCGTTGTTTCGTACGAACAGGGACACACAGACACTAAGAAAACGATTCACCCCAAATTCGTGATTCACGTTTCTTCGTGTCTGTGTGTAGCAGTCTGCTACCAGGTTGCTTGCCGCAAGCGGGCCGATCCCGGAGAGTTACGAAAAGGAAAATTACTCAATGGAACGGGCCGAAATGCCGGCTCCGCCCTGGGGATTCGATCGGCTTACGACTCAACCAAAACTTATTATATTAACTTATAATTAATAGTGAACTGACTCACAGATCAGGGTCCATTTCCTCCACGCGGTCACGCCACGCGTCGAGTTTCTTCTCACCGGCGTTTCGGCGTCTGGCGCCGCCCTGTGAGGACACTTCCTACCTACACTTGGCCAAGCTATAGGAGAACACAGACAGCACCAAAAATGCGCTGTTGAGACTTCGTAACAACTTCTTCGTTCTTCAGTCACTGAAGGACGCCAGCATTGTCCACGAAAAGTCCTTTGCTCCCGTACAAAATTCACTCGAGGTGACAAAATATAACAAACATTGATTCACGTCACAAACTAGCTTTAACTTACAATGAAATAATAACAAAATCCGGTTTCCACAACTAATTAAAACAATTAACCCAATGCACAGTGTTCCCAGAGACCTCGGGATCGGACATTTTTTACTGACCCCGCAGATTGACGTAGTTAGTTATGCTGATCAATTTACTAGAAGTAACCCCAGGTCAAATATGGACAGTTGTCGAGAAAAAAAATCTTAAAGTTGGCTGTTTGGAAAGGGTAAAAAAACAGAAAAACTGAAATATGTCTTTTGTCATTGGTTCTTTTAAAATTATTTATTTATTATATTTTGTACTACTAAATTATGGTTATTCTGGACTATTTATAAAATGTCAATTATCAATAACTTTTAAGTTTTTTGGAAAAAACCTGTTTTTGAATTATATTTAATTAAAAAAAAATATTCAGTTTGCGCACGAAATTTTTATTGCAAGTAATACTTAAGCTTTATATCTACCTACTGAAAAAAAAAATCTCGGGATCTTACGTCTAATTTGAGATATTCGCGATTTTAATTTTGTGTTAGCGCTTGCATCATTTTTCATGGCAAATGTTGCATGGAAGTTATTTGCTTTGTACAAAGTGACATTAATTCACTTAATAATAAATTTATTCTTCTTACGGAACTGCCGTAATCTGTGAAAATTTTCTCAATTTTGTGATAGAGGATCAAAATGATTTTAAGCTAATAATTTGGTATATTACAAAATTGATTATTTTTTCACAGTTTACAGCAGTTCCGTAAGAAGAATAAATTTATTATTAAGTGAATTAATGTTACTTTGTACAAAGCAAATAACTTCCATGCAACATTTGCCATGAAAAATGATGCAAGCGCTAACACAAAATTAAAATCGCGAATATCTCAAATTAGACGTAAGATCCCGAGATTTTTTTTTTCAGTAGGTAGATATAAAGCTTAAGTATTACTTGCAATAAAAATTTTGTGCGCAAACTGAACATTTTTTTTAATTAAATATAATTCAAAAACAGGTTTTTTCC
Source organism: Agriphila tristella (assembly GCA_928269145.1). NCBI lineage: Eukaryota > Metazoa > Arthropoda > Insecta > Lepidoptera > Crambidae > Agriphila > Agriphila tristella. The sequence goes on along the minus strand of OV743432.1, from coordinate 28,398,374 downwards.
AAAAATCTTAAAAGTTATTGATAATTGACATTTTATAAATAGTCCAGAATAACCATAATTTAGTAGTACAAAATATAATAAATAAATAATTTTAAAAGAACCAATGACAAAAGACATATTTCAGTTTTTCTGTTTTTTTACCCTTTCCAAACAGCCAACTTTAAGATTTTTTTTCTCGACAACTGTCCATAGGTTTTTAGTACTATTATGACAAGAAAACAGTGAAGCTTGAAAATATAAAAAATCCAAGATGGTGGCCAACTTTTTTGTTTGAGGGCCGATTTGGATAAAACTCGGTTGTTAGTACTATTTTGACACGAAAATAACAACGCAATGTTGAAAATTTTTTCTTTTCTTTTGTCTGTTGCATCTGCGATCAGTCGTAGACTATGAGCAAATTTGATGAAGGTAATGGAATTGACGAGCGTATAGCTCCCAATGGAGCTATCTACCCTTTATTTTCAAATTGACATCTCGTCCAGTTCTAATATATTTCGGCGTTTCAGTCGTGTGTCTCTTCTGCCGTACAAAAGCTGGCAAGCCAGTTCATTTGGATGGTTACTCAATCTTCTTTAGGTCACTGTGGAGTTTCGAATCTCTTCCTTTATGGTAGACATTTGCAAATTCCCATGGATCTCTTTGTTAGTTGAAAACCATGGGACATTTGCTATATTTCTTAAAATTTTATTTTGGAATCGTTGGAGAATGTTTATATTTAAGTCGCTAGCACTGCCCCAGAGCTATATACCGTACATCCAATATGTTTCAGTATGCTTGTGTAGGTAAGGAGCTTATTGTCTATTGACAGTTTTGAATTTCTTCCCAGCAACCAATATAGTTTTGTATCTAATTAAGTCTTGTATCTAATGTTTAGCTGATCTCTTTTTTTTTGTAAAATATGTGTCTTACAAGGCAGGCGCCGATCCAAGTTTAGTGCAAGCCAAGGTATCTTACAGTATCATGATGCGGTAGCATATTACCAGCAAGACTGACTGGTGGACAGTTATTACGTCTCAATGTAAATGTGACTTGTGCAGACTTGCTAGCACTGGCTTTGATCCGCCATTTGTTAAGCCACTTATTGATTTCGTCCAGGCCTTTCTGAAGAGTTTCTGAGGCAGAGATTGCGTCGCTATTGCTTGCCAGAATGGCTGTGTCATCAGCATAGGTAACTGCTGTGGTACCTTGTACTTCTGGTAGGTCTGATGTGTAGATGGTGTAGAGTATAGGACCAAGAACAGATCCTTGGAGTCCCGCCGTTATGTTATAGAACGGGAATGTGTAATCACCCTCTTTTACCTGGAATTGCCGACCCGACAGATATGATGATATAAGCAAGTAGTAGCTATGTGGGATACTTGTTTTTAATTTACAGAGCAGGCCATCATGCCAGACCTTGTCGAATGCTTGTTAGATGTCTAAGAATGCTGATGAGCAGTACTTTTTCTGTTTCAAGTATTTTTTTATCACGGAACACACCCTATAGACTTGCTCTATGGTAGAGTCATGTTCTCTGAATCCAAATTTGTGGTCTGGGATTGTTTTGTTGACTGAGAGCATTACATTCTGCGTTGTTATTCTGCGTTTTAAAATCATCTCAAACAATTTCGAAAGCGTTGGAAGCAAGCTTATTGGTCAGTAAGAAGTCACTTCGTGAGCTGGTTTTCCCGCTTTGTGTATCATGATTATTTGTGATATATGGCATATGCCATATGCCATTATATATGCCATAATGATGGCAAATGTTGTGTGCGCAAGATCCCATTAAACAAAACTGTTAAGAAAGTGACAGCTTTTTATGGGAGTTCTTTGAGAACTTCTTTCGTGATCAGGTCAAATCCAGGTGCTTTCCTATCTTTCAAACTCTTTATTAGGGTCCAGACTTCCTGAGATGATGTTGGTTTGGGTGGTAAGTCCAGTTGTAACATTTGGTTAATATGCCTTGTACATGTCTATCATCCCCACCTTCATTTGGCGTGAAAACCTTAGATAGATGTTCATCAAATACGTTCACCTTTTCCTGTCTGGATCTTGCCCATTGACCTGTGTTGGTTTTTATAGGAGGTTTAGGTACTTAAGGTCTGTCTAATGACCTTGTGAACTTCCAAAGCGAAAAGTCTGTTGCAGCCGTAGCTGTCAATGACTCGAGTTGTGCTTGCAAGGTGTTATTTTGCAGATCGGATATTGCTGTTTTAAGTTCGGAAGTAGCTTTATTGAAAGCAGTTTTGTCCATCGGGTGCCTGCTTTGGTGCCAAACTCTTCTCAGTCGCCTTTTCTCCAAAATTTTTTGTTTAATTTCAAGAGCATGGTTTGAGGAGATTCTTTCTGGTCATATCTGGGGTACATTTCTTCGCGATTTAATAAATTAAATCACTAGTTGCAATTTTTTTTACTGCGACCACTCACACACATTTTTGCGTGATCGTGACGCGACTTTGACACGAACACTTATCGTAGAGCTACTCCTCCATGCTTAATGTTACTGCACGATAGGTCCGACAAAACTGGCTAACCAGAACACGGTAACTATTTGTCTCGCGAAATCAGTAAAGCCAAAACACTGTAATTTGAATTAGGGTGTTTTGGCATGACAAACTATAAATAAAATTTAATTACAGTGTTTTGTATACACCGTCATTTTGTAGTCGTTTTAATTAACTTAAGGGTGTGTTCTACCAATGAAACTAAACATTTTTGCCCAAGAAACATGGGTCGAAAAACGACAAAAAAATTTGACTTTCCCATACTAATAAAATGTTTTAGCTGTCTAGTTAGTATGGGAGACTCAAAATTTTTTGTCGTTTTTCGACCCATGTTTCTTGGGCAAAAATGTTTAGTTTCATTGATAGAACACACCCTTAAGTTAATTAAAACGACTACAAAATGACGGTGTATACTTATATCTTCTTATATATTATATAAAACTGAAAAAATATTTTATAGGGATATAAAAGACACTTAAATAAATCGATTTCGCCCTATAAACCTAAAACACTGTAACTCAAGTTGCAATGTTTTGGCTTTGCAGGGCAGTATATAATTGCGAATTGCAAAAATATACGTTGCGTTAGATTTCCATCTATAAGCCTAAATAATAAATTTAGCTATTTTTACTTCGAAATTAAGTTTTTTCCATACACAACTTCATCCCCCTTTTCACCCTTTAGAGAGTAGAATTTTCAAAAACGCTGAAACATGTATATGTTAATTTTCAATCGTCAGCCTAAACCGAAAATTTTAAGATCCTTGCTTCGAAACTGAGGGACTTTCATACAAACTTTGGACCCCCGTTTCACCCCCTTGGGGGGTGAGTTTTGAGAAATCCTTTCTTAGTGCACGCCTAAAACCTCATAAGGAACCTATGTGCCAAATTTAGAGTCTCTAGATCTAGACCCAGCGGTTTGGGCTGTGCGTTTTGATATGTCAGTCAGCAATCAGTTTCTTCTCTTATATATTTAGATAGATATTTTTTTTCTTATTATTATAATAATGAACACTTGGCAGCCGTTTGGCGCAGCGATCTTACCTTTTCTGAGCCAAAGGTGCCAGGATCGATTTCTGGTAAGGGTAAATTATAATGTCTTCAGCCCCCCAGCATGACCGACGAAACACGATATATGTCGCGTGATATAGCATTTCATCAACTCCCAACTGTCAAAATCCATTGTCTTTTGACAGATAAACGTGATAAATCACTCTATCATATTGTGCTGCGGTGGTCATTCTAGGCAGGCTGTGATGGGTACATAAGCAGTTGTTTCCAAGGGGCCGTACAAATATTACGTAAGCAGATTTATTACAATTATTTACCCCCCCATTCCCTTTGTCAGCAAAAGTAAGCAAAGCTCTTACCCCCTCCCCCCATACTTACGTAAACATAAAACATAGCGCGCGGTAATTCCCCTAATCGGTTCTAAAGCGAGTGCCTAAACGTATGCATTATTTGCGGGAATCCTCGAAAATGCGTTTCGTTTTCAAGCATAGACAATGTGAAGGTTGCCATTCGTGTAAAAAAGTAAATAACTCCGATGACGTAATCATTATCTAGACTCCCCTACCCCCCATGTAATCCAAAATAAGCAAAACAAAGACCCCCCACCCCCTCATAGTGCTTACGTAATACTTAAACGGCCCCCAAGTCATGGATGCTTATATCCATATAAATGTATTTCTTTCCGTTATGTTATTTAGTGACAATTATTGCTACTTGCTACCTTATCGCATAGCATTTTGGACTCCAATTCAATCTTTATTAGTTTGCAAACATCTATTTTCGACTTGTTTTTTTTTTTAATTTATTTAAACAACATTTACAAAGCAGGTTGAACAAAACACAAGTATTCGCCAAACTGCATGGCAGTTTGTTGGCGAAGAAAAGAAAAGCACTCATTAACAATTAAATTGATTGTGTACACCTACTATCATCACAGTATTATAAAGCTATAATATACTATTATAGTACATTACGATATTAGTGCGTAAAGATGGTTATAACATGAGAGGCGGAATTTCAGCCCGAGCCGTAGGCGAGGGCGTAATTGAGCCGAGCATGTTATAACCAATACGCACGTATATCGTACGACGTTTTTTAACACATTTGCGAGGAAACAGAAAAAAAAATACGCCAAAACTACATTTTCGGAAAATGACTTGGCATTTTTCATGTTTTTCCACTTCAAGAAATTTTCATACGTGGTTATGTACCTGTCCTTGGATATTGACGGCAGCAAGCTGTCGCATGCGGTTCGCGCTTCTGTTAGTATATCCGGTGGAGTTGATAAGTAATATATTGCTCATCTTCATTATTGAAAGTTGTCATTTTTAGATATTCACAATACAAGTACAAAGAAAAGAAAATTTGAGAAAAATGGCGCGAGGATTATTTTCTGCCGTGGCTGCGTGAAAATGTTGGCAAAGACGCTAGAGCATGCAGACAAGTTTTTAAATTACCGAATAAACTGTTTTTTTTAATTTTAAATAAACTCAATCTGTGAATGCACACTGTCTACTGACTGGCGCCGCGCGGCGATTAGTTCGAAATTGGAATAGCAACAGTGTTTACGCCAGTACAAATTATTAGTTCTTAACTTAACAATAGATGGCGCTGTACCCGTGTGCCTCGCGGTATGGTTTTGCCTTGCATAGATCATTAATGTCCATATTAGAATTATAGTTCCTCTAGATCATCAATAGATGGCGCTGTAGCCAGTTACATCGCGCTATGGTTTTGCTTTGTGTAGATCATAAGGATTTTTGCGCAGCTATCAGTTCCATATTTGAAATGGCAAATAATACTGTTATGGATTTTGTATGGACTATAACTTAACTATTTGCTCTGGTAACACACGCGTTTTTTATGACCCGCTTTACATATTTAAAACTAGACATGTCGATTCATGATAAAAATAATCGATTTTTGGATCGATTCGAATCGAACGCAGAAGAATCGATCTTCGATTAAATCGACCGTCGTGGAATCGATTTTCGATTAATCGATTTTTTTTACATACCTAGTAAAGACGATAATAAGTAATAATAATATCAGTACCTAGCGATAGCTTGACACTATTGGTAGGTCCAGCAACAAAACTAAAGTTAAAAATATTAGTTATTACTTACAATATGACAATTTTATAGTGCACATAGCTGCTCTTAAAAACCTGTGTATATTTTTTATTTGAACTGCAACTTTAACATTAGTTATTTTTAAGTTCAAATCGATTGGATAAGTCTGACGTGCTGCTTGTTGTCCATTATAATATGACATGCTAAATAATATGATATGTGCTAAGCAACAAAATAATATGCTAAACAGAAAGAAAATCTGCCTTTATAGCATTATAATATAATATGCTACCTTAATTAGCAACACTGATATTCAATCTTTTTTTAAGTCTCCTCTCATAGGGCAGACAAAGGAATTTAAATCCGTTCAGCCGATTTTTTTTTTTTAAACTTTTTACGATTTAAACGATTATTTTTTGTATTGTTGTCCTCTTTGGTTTGAAAACCGGTAAACCTCACCAATTTTTAGATCTTTAACATTAAAGATGTGAATCGGTTCGATTCCGGAGATTCTTGGATCGATTCACTGAATCGATTCAGTGTTTCAGATCGATTAAAAAAATCGATTTTAGTACCTTAAAAAATCGATTCTTCGATTAATCGATTTAAAATCGACATGCCTATTTAAAACCGGTGGAATTACATCAGCTTTACGAGCAAGTGTGTTGAAAAATACTTTACGTTATTTTATACTATTTGCATTTAATGATCTTTTAATTTTCTCTTAAGAATGGGTTTACAAACTTTATTATCCTCTCTTAGTAAATCCACCTCGTTACATATATCAGGCACTAAGTATCTTGAACATCTTTTACCATAATAGTTTATTGTACTTGGCTTTATAAACTTGTTCTGTCTAACCCTTCTTGTATTATATCTATTTCTTACTTTCACTTTATATTCTTCGCTATAGTAGTGATCTATTGCTATCATATATTTTACTTTGTTTTCTAATGGAAGTATTTGACAGATAGAAAATAATTTATCATAATCCCTATTACATTTCTCTTTTACCTTTTTAGTGACCAAATATTTAAGTAATCTGATTTGTAACTGCTTTATATCTTTTAAGTAGGAAGCAAAAGTACGACCATATATATTTAATCCATAACTTATTAAGCAATCTGCCAGCGCATAATATACTGTTTTCATAGTCTTCTTATCTAACACATGCTTTAACTGGTAAAACTTGCACAATATGGATCTCAACCTTGCACAGACATTATTTACATGGGATTTCCAATTAAAATTTGTATCTATACTTATTCCTAGGTACTTATAGGTTTCTACCAATTCTATATTAGAACATTTACAATTTAATTTATTTTTATGCAGGCATTCGTAACTGTGACCTATTATGGCTACTTCTGAGTGGTTCACATGCTTAGCTATCGCATTATAGGGCGAGTGTATGTGCATACATTTTGTTTTAGAAAGGTTAAGAATTATGCCATTATCGTGAGCCCATTTTGTTATATTTTCAAAGTCACTTTGTATACAACTCTGTACTTCTCTGATGTTTTCGAGGCATACAGCAGACACATATCGTCAGCATACAAAAGTACGTCGCAGTTTTTAATTTCATTACAAACGCTATTGACATGCATTAGGTAGCCCACCGGCCCGAACACGGACCCGGTCGGCACGCCCAGTGTAACACTGGCCTCTTCCCCCACAGTTCCATTCACTGCTGTGCGCATTGTTCTGTTGGATATGTAATTTCGAAAAAAGTCATTAGTAGGCCCCCTTATTCCACATTCCTGCATTGCCTGAAGAAGCACATCGTGATCTAGAGTTTCGAAAGCTTTTTTGTAGTCAATAAATAAAGCGATAACCTGTCTTCCATTGTTTAAGCTGTCGTTAATTTTATCAGAAAACTGAGTGAGTGCAGTACCAGTGCTATGATTTTTCCTAAATCCGTGTTGAGATTCCGATATTATGCAATTTTTATCCAAAAAATTCGAAATCTGGCCTACTATTACTTTTTCGACTATTTTATTGATTACTGACAGAATAGCAATTGGCCTGTAATTAGTGAAGTCCAAATGACTTCCCTGCTTGTAAATAGGTCGAATAATAGATTTTTTTAACAGTTCAGGATAGATTCCCTCTGTTAAACACATATTTATAAAGTGAGCCAACACAGGACTAATATGTTTTTTTATAAACTTTAAGTCTTTTATTCTTATTTCGTCTGCGCCTGGTGCTTTATTCTGATGCAAATTATCTATAATTTTTTCTATGTCGTACGAGTCTACTTTTCTATACCTAAAAGACAAATCAGTTTCCTTTACATACATCTTACGATCTAAAAATTTTTCATTGCATTTATGTTTAATACTTTCTACTTCAGCTGTAAATGTTTGAGAAAATTTTGTGCATATATTATACAAATTATCCTGCTTACCCATATATTTCATAATTACACTTTCTAAACTTCCTTTTTTATTACCTAACCATGTATTTATACAAGCCCATACTTTTCTACAATCCCCATTACAATTTTGTATTTCTTTTTGTCTATGTTTGTTTCTGGCGGTATTTATTTGTTTATTTAATTTATTTCTAAACTTGGTGTACTCTAAACGTTTATTCATATTCTTAGGTGACCCGCGCCACGCTCTAAACAAAGAATCTCTTTTTAATATCAAACTATTAAGCTTACTATCAATCCACGGTTGACTTACCCTGTTTATAGGTAATGGCTATTTTTCTTCCGCATTGAAACGGAAAAGAAATACAAAAAACCCCAGTAAAAGTGCAAAAGTGCGATCGGACTCGGCCACCGAGAGTTCCATACAATGTTGTAGGAACATTATAAAAAGTACAGGAATCGAGTCCCGCAGTTTTTTCCGAGCTTTTCCCGAACAGTTTCCAAAACCTATAATTATTAAATTATTGTGTTTATAAGTAAAATCTGGTTATACTACCAGTTCATACCTAAATTAGTTAGGTACCCTAATCAAAGTACCTTAATATCCAATCTATAGGGTCCCGTTTTTTTCCTATTAAGGTACTGAACCCTACAAAATTGAATAACATTTTTTTTAACAGAAACAAAAGATTATAAGAAATTCATTAAGAATAGATAGGTAAATGATGAATAAATGGCCTTCAGAGTTGTCTGCAAATAAAAAATCAGTTGTTCAAATTTAAAGGAAAATAAATGTTTAGAGTGGATAAAAGTGTAATATTTTATTTAAACATCTGTTTGACTATTGAATCTAAAGATTTTGGGGAATGTGTGAAAAAAAAACAAATTGTATGATTTTTTTTCTTAATCTCATTCTTAATTATTACCGAGTTACGTCCAACTCACCGTCTATCAACTTTGACATTAACTCTTCAGTTTCACTATCAGCGGTTCGAACAATCTTCGCCCAATTATTTGGATTGCGAATATGAGACACGATAACTGGCTGTCGACTTAAAAAAATCTGCATTCTGCAATAGTAAACCTTTCCTATATTCCAACGTAAAATACGAGGGAATACCAACAAAAAAACTCCGGCACTTACCCTCGCGCCGCCAGTTGGCCCTGTAGGAGTCGACTCATAGGCTCGGAGCCCTGGGTATATTTACTGAAGAAGCCTATAACCCGTTTCCGTCTCCCATCATGCTACTGCAAGAGGATTGCGCCATACCCAGTAGAGCTAGCATCTGTATGAAGCTCAGTGGGCAGTTTCGGGTCAAAGATTGCTAAAAACGGCTCATTCGTCCGATAATATAATCGCAAAAAGCATCCTTTTACTACTCCATGAGAAAGACTGATCCTTTTTCAACAATCTAAGAATACAAGCGGTTTTTGACGCATATTTAGCTATATAACGGCGAAAATAACCTGCGAGCCTTAAAAACTATCTCACTTCCTACGCGTTTGTGGGCTTTGGGGACCCTAACCATGCCCTACAAGACGCCATAAGTATTCCACTTCAGTATCAAGGAAGGTAATTTTTTTAAATTTATGGAAAATTCCGCATTGGTAATAAGAGTTTTAAGCATCGACTAACTCGGCTTCGCCTCGTGTCACAAAAGCGCCCGCTGACTGCCTGACGCGGCCGAAATATTATTAAGTAAATAATTTTCAAAATTGCAACGAATGCACTTCTCGTCTGCTTCTGCATCTTTTAATACTATGACCATGATGATCGGTCAATAATCATAGAAGCTACATCACTTTTTATGTACGAAAGCACCCGTTTTTCTACAATTCCAAATCTAAAGGGACCACCATGTTAGTTAGTGGTGTGACCACCAATTGTGACCTGTAGGTCACAATTATTAACCGATTTTTAATTACTTTTTTGCTATGTTGTAGGTTAACTAATACCCTAGGATCCATTTTGGATTTTTTTCTTAAGTCAGTTTTTTTTAATATTTATAGGATATCTCAGAAATGATAGGCCGTTGTAGTCTTCAACTTATTATATTGTCAAAACTTATTAGCTTGCACGTAAAACTTATTCACATCGTTGTTCAAAACTTATTCACATCGTTCCCCAAAACTTATTCATTAATCCAAATCTAATTTTGAAAGAAGGGTGTTCAAGCGTTGTCCACTGGGCCGCACCCAACCGCACCAGGCTGTACTCAACCGCTGCTCCACCACTGCTCTGCTCTGCTGCCAGGATCGAAAAGGGGCCCCAGCCTAGCTACGCGCCGAATTTATACGTTTTTTCCCTCACTCCACCGAACGACCGTCAAGATGGCTACGCTGTTTCAGTGTGGCCAGTGTAAGAAATTGAAATTCTACTTTTATTGAGATATGATAAAGCCTTACGTTTATTAAAATAAAATGAAACCTTACAATCGACCATCCTGAACAACGTGTATGCCCTCATACACGAACCATGTGGAACCTTACACTCGGTGAAATGGGAACAGTGATATGATATATGTAATACCTACCTACAGTTTGTATTTACTATAACTGCATCAGACTAAATTAAAAACAATAAAAGAAAATATTTATGCAGTCAAATTGAATAAAAAAAAATACAACATAATATGAGTAACTAATTACTGTCATAAGTCAGACTTAATTAATTAGTAGTTTTGATCAACATATATAATACTTGAATCGATATTAAATCATCATAATTTAAACAAGTAGGCATGACAAATAATATCAAGCTAGTAAGTACTTTCAGTTATTAGACATATCCAAACTTTTATATCCAAACTGACTCTATATACAAACAGACTCTATATACAAACTGACTCTATATACAAACTAAATTTATATACAAACTAAATTTATATCCAAACTAAACTTTATCCAAACAAAACTTATATCCAAACAAAATATATCCAAACAAAACTTATATTCAAACAAAACTTATATCCAAACGAAACTTATATCCAAACAAAACTTATATCCGAACAAAACTTATATCCAAACAAAACTTATATCCAAACAAAACTTCTCTATGATGTATTTCACCGTAATATGAAATATGTTTGTCTCAGGTCAAGCTGACTAAATCCATCTTATTTCCCGCACTTGACCTGAAACAACACAAATATTACATATTAATACATTGCAACTGCAAATCATACGTAGTGTCATATTAAAAACAATAAACATGTAAAAGTAAATCTTATAAATCTTAACATATAAAGGTACAATCTTATGGATCTTTAAATCTTGTATAATTCTGACAAATTTTCATCGCCTGTATCATTAGCGGCATCATTATCGGCATCGTCTATTTCTAGAGAATTCACATGAATCCACGGTTGCATTCTATCCACAGCAACAGTAATTTTTCGTCTATTTTTTTTTTATTCCTTCAAACTCTGGGATCAGCGCTACTTTATATCGGTAGTTCCCTAAGATTTTCACAACTCTACATGTACCCTCATACGATGGCATAAGTTTTGTACTCTTGCCATTGTTCTGAAAAGCAACCTTTGTTAATTTAGCTAAATCGCCAATACTATAGGTTCGTGCAGGTCTCTTGCCTTGGGCATAATAACGTTTTAAGTAGCCTGAGCTCTATCGATTCTGTCTTTGACGGAACTGCGGACAGACGATAGGGCAGAACTCGCAGAAACTTCGCTAGGTACCACTTCATTCATTGAGGGGTTAAATTCGCTATTCATGACGACACCAAACGAAACCTCTGCAGGCGTTCTACCAATCATTTTTTTGTAAAGTATTATTTAGCCCCCCATTGGATTCTCCCTAGCCCATCATCCCAGTCTTTGTCATCTCCACTTATGTTCTTGTGCCACGGTCAGGAGGAAACAAGACCCCCCTGTCACTTATAAATCGATCGGGAGCCCTGAACGTATTGAAAATATCTTGTATTTCTTATTGGTTTAATGAATAAGAAATTCGTGAACGAATCTACCACAGTCAATATATGAGTGTACCCCCTTTTTGATTTTATGAAGGATCCAAGGTGGTCAACGTGCAAGGTATAAAAAGGCTTTGCAACCTTCTCTATATGATGAAGTAGCCCTTCGTTTGCGTTGATATTCTTTTTGGCATATGCACATTCGATAGATGTACTGACATATTTTTTTTACCAATCGCTTCGTTTTCGCGGACCAATATTTTTTTAAAAAAGTTCTGTCGAGTTTTCTCGAAACCGACGTGCCCTATATCGTTGTGGTTTCTCTTGCAAATCTGCCACCTTGCACCCTTTGGGACTACCCAACTAAGCTGTTTCTTTTCACTCCCTATGAATCTAAAAAGCTTGACATCTTTTAATACGTAATTGTCCCTAATATATTCTAGCCCCTTAGAGTCTAGATTGCTGCTTTTAACATCACGAATTCATCTTAATTGTGAATCTCCTAATTTAAGCGTGAGCAACCAGTCTTCCTCGCTTATAGCTAGGGTTGCCAACCTTTTTTTGTATCAAATATAGTATTTTCAAGATTTTTAGTGTAAAAATAAAGTAGATGGCGAAAAAGTCCAAAAAATATAGTAGGATACTATATTATATAGTAGGGTTGGCAACCCTACTTATAGCCATCACTTAAGAGTACTGCTTTGGGTTCCCAGTCTCAATGTCTTTAATTGGGTTCCTAGATAACGCGTCAACATGTTTCATCTTCGTGCCTGCCCTGTATTCTACTGAACAATCGACTTTTTGAAATAACAACCACCACCGAGCAATACGCTACGCGGTTTGAGACCTAATTTTATAAACGTAGATCGTAGTGCACTACAATAAGTGATAACCTTAAAGCTTTCCCCAAAAGGTATAGGTACCCTAAACTTTTAAGCAGTTTGGTAATGGGATAGGGTAATTGAACGAATCCTTGTATAATTTTTTTAAAATAGCTAAGAAGCCATAGAAATCGTCATGCTTTATGTACATTCTTTGGTTGGGGAAATTCTTCTACGCTCTGAATTTTGGGCTTTACCTGGTTGCGTACCTTCTGAACTAATTTTCTAATCCTAGGTGATTCGATTGTATTCTGTAAAAAGGTGCATTTTGGCAAGTTTAACTTTAAGTTAGTCTTTTCAACAAAACCAGAACTTCAAACCTCGTTCTAGTCTAAGTATAAAGTCTAGGTATTCCGACGAGTCCCTATCAAAAATCAAAACCTCATCAATGTATACAGTAGCCTTATCGAAACAAACTGGGCCATTCTCTGAAATACCGCAGACGCGTTCGCTAAACCAAACAACATACGATTATACTCGAATTGACCGCCCGGCGTCACGAACGCGGTTAACTGCTTGCTTTATTCAGAAATCGGCACTTGATAGTACCCAGACATAGCGTCAGCGTGATGAACCACGCCTGCACCGACAACCTAGCTACTTCATCTTCTATAACAGGTATAGGATATCACTCCTTGACAGTGATCGAGTTCAGCAACCTGTAGTCGATACATAATCGAATACCGCCATCCTTTTTAGGAACCAGAATAATCAGACTAGCGTAACTAGAAGTCAACTCCCTAATGATGCCTACCTGCAACATCTCATCTATCATCGCCCTAACCTTCTCACGTTCATGATGAGGCAGTCGGTAAGGTTTTTATACTACAGGACGCTGACCGCTCAGCTCGATCATCATCTCGGCAATATTAGTGCAACGTAAATCTGTCAAATTATGTGCAAAACAATATTTATAACGTTCAAGGATTTCAAAGAGCCAGCCCCTGTCACATTCGGAAACAGTATTACCTAAACGAATTTGAGTCTCATCTAATCCATCAACTAATGACAACGACGTTTTCTCTAATGCGTTCTCTGGGGTCTTGACATTCGATAGCCTATATACACAGCGCGTGCCCTTTCTGCTCTAGAAAAACGAAGTTCTCTTGTAGACGACACGGTATTGCACATGGTGTCACTGTAACAAACAAGCGCCCATTCTTGACCTGGTAGACATCTCCGCAAATTACATATTATTCATTGGGTTTTCCCACAATTTTGGTGTCCAGTATTACGCCTCCACTAAATGATGTGCTAATATCCTAACCCTTTCCAAGAGATTTTCTTCAACATGTAGACTAGGTAGCTAAGCGTCGATGTGCAGAAACTGAAACTTGGTAGTAACCTTGTAGACTACGATGTGCGGTTGTTCTGAATAGGTTTGACCAACAAGTACCGGCTTCTCTAACCACCTATTGTCAACAACCCTACATGGAACAGATGCAGATACGCCATCTATTCACAAGGTTAAGCTCGCAGAACCTTCAGACTGCACCAGACAGTTACCAAATCCTTTCATAGTAGTTGAAGCACCATCATGACTAAGGCCAAGCCCAGCAAAATCAGACTTTCGTATGAGTGTTACCTCACTACCAAGGCCAACAATTGCCTCTAACATATAACTTTTTAATAAATTTTATTACAAGGATTACAATTCGTTATGTTCATGGTTTTTGCTATAGATTCTGGCTTTGCAGGCGTTATTTCGCGCTTACTTCTACATATTTCTGACCTATGTCCTACTTTATTACAATAATCAAAGGTTTCGTACACCTAGTCCACGGATGGCCCTTCTCCGTACAATTATAGTAAAATAAAACCTGGTTTGGCCTTCCGGTTGGCCTATTACTTTACTTATCTTCCCCTGAATTGAAAAAAACCGATCCCTAAATGACTGCTGAACAGAAAACTTCTTATTGTTGCTTAGCAAAAATCTCAAAAACTGATCGGGTTCCTGGCAACCTAATGCCAAGGAACTAGACTTCGTTTTGTCGCTGATACCGTGAATGATACAATCGACGGCGCTTCTACCTATGATTTCACATTGGTTCAGCACCAGCAGGGCTATCTTTTCATAAAAATATACCTCGATCAATTCAGACCTGTCTTAATTTTCATCCCAGCCATAAACCTTCGCACATTCATTAACCTTTTTAAGCCAAACGTCTATGTTTTGATTCTTTTCCGAAGGATTGAACTCGTGAATAATATTTTTAGTATCTAAATTTCTGTTACTCGTAACTGTGCTCTGGTTTAAGGGTTGGGTTGGCAAAACATTCTTAATGGATTTTATAATTTCAAGAAGTAGGACTACATAACCTTTTTGCGGGAAAACCGATGCTCGTTACGTCGCGATGCCTCCCGTTGCTGCCTTCAGTCGGCCGGCTGTAGTGGCGGTGGCTGCGACGCTCAGGACTCATTCCCGCACCCGGCAGCCTGCTGCGGCTGCGGCTCCGGCGACTGCGACTGGTTCCTCTTACAGCTGGTGTCTCTCGGCGCCGCTCGTGCTGATCCTGGTTGCGCTGTAGGTCTTGCTCGGTGCGGCGTTTTCGCTGCCGCTCCCGCCTCAGCTTACGTCCGGTTCCATCATGCAGCAGCTGTGGCTGCCGTTACTGCTCCTGGAGTAACTTCGCCGAGAACTTGAGCAACCTGGTCTCTTGGATCCATGCTGAGTTTGCGTTTGGTCTTCTTTGTTCATGTCCAGGTGCTCGGAATAGAAAAATTAAGTAATGTTAACACCAGTTTTGTTCCAGTAAATAAAAATCTAAATATCTCTAAATCTATTAGTTTCATTGCAAAAATAACGAAACTTCCTTCCCCTGTAGTACCCCCCTCAATCTACAGTACCTACATACAAGTATTGAATACATTAAGTATTTAAAATAAGTTTCTCTCAATAATAATAAAAAAAATGGATTTGTGTAACGAATTGGATTATGAAATAGCTTATAGGCGTTGACTAATTGCTATTTAAAAGTAAATATCTAGTGCTTAAATCGAGGGTACTTGGTTTTTAAAATCAAAGTTAAAGTAAAATAATTTTATTCAATGCAAACCTTTCAGGTATTTATCGGGGTCATGCATTATGCTAGCAGCTTGTGATAATCTATTACGAAAAAGGACCTTATACTACCAGCAAAAACTCATTACATAATTATGCTTTAAGTTAAGGGTCCATGATAAGAAAACATGGTTTGCGGGTTCATATTTTTATATTGAAAACGTTTAAGTTATAGGCACAAAAAAAACATACAACAAGCTAAAAAGATTCTCTGCTAACAAGTATTAAATTACGTATAAACCTCACAGATGATTGTAAAAAAAAACAGAATATCATCAAAAGTGCTAAAGATAATGATGAAATATAACAACGAAAAACATCGAAAAGTGCAGAAGTGAGGTTATTTTTCCATACTCTTACACGTAAAAGAAAAAGACAGACAAATGTTTCCGCATAACCGAGCCTTAAGGATCATAGAATTTTAGTCGAATAATTTTGGTACCCGTCACGTGTTTGCTTTATCAGAACTTGAAAACCCGCCACGTGTTCATTTCGTTAAAACTTGCCACGCGGGAAATAACCTGCATAAAAACATCAAAAACAAGTGAAAGTTAAAATAAATTGCATGTAGCATGTATATCTAAGCGAGTAAGCACTATAGGCACAGAATAACTAATAGTACAAGTCTATAGGACACTTCAAGCCGAGAATTATAATGATAACCGTTTGCGACTTATATTGTAGGCGTTACTTACAGTTTTTTAGTTGGGTACCCACTTCTGAGATATAGGATATCTCAGAAATGATAGGCCGTTGTAGTCTTCAACTTATTATATTGTCAAAACTTATTAGCTTGCACGTAAAACTTATTCACATCGTTGTTCAAAACTTATTCACATCGTTCCCCAAAACTTATTCATTAATCCAAATCTAATTTTGAAAGAAGGGTGTTCAAGCGTTGTCCACTGGGCCGCACCCAACCGCACCAGGCTGTACTCAACCGCTGCTCCACCACTGCTCTGCTCTGCTGCCAGGATCGAAAAGGGGCCCCAGCCTAGCTACGCGCCGAATTTATACGTTTTTTCCCTCACTCCACCGAACGACCGTCAAGATGGCTACGCTGTTTCAGTGTGGCCAGTGTAAGAAATTGAAATTCTACTTTTATTGAGATATGATAAAGCCTTACGTTTATTAAAATAAAATGAAACCTTACATATTTACAATTTAGTGATTAAACACCCCCCCAAAAAAACCCGAATTTTGCCGAATTTTGCAAAAATCCAAAAAAAGCTACTAGTAGATTTTCAAAATTCAAACGTTCACACGTTTCTCGATAAATTTCTCAACTTGTGGTACTATTTCCATCTCGATCCTGCTAAAATCCTCGGAGATATGGCCCAAAAAACCGTCTCAGGCGATTTGCATCTAATAACCATTTTCAATGGTAAAAAACGAGTGTTTAATAAAGTTTTAAGAACGTAGATAACAGCGTTAAAACTTAAAAATCAAAATCAAAACTATAATATTTTAAACAAAGAAAACTCCTTACTATTATACAAACAAACAATATGACAGACAAAGACTTCTATATTTGTAAACGAAGACAAAGTAACTATTCATTGAAAAAATCAGAGTAAAGCTAGGGTTTCCTAAGATGACGGTGCCGTCATATTACGGCCGTAATATAGCGGCGTTGAATGTTGTCTATGAAAACAATATGGCGACACTGTAACGTCAGAAACCGCGCCGTATTGTTTACATAGACAACGTTCTACGCCGCTTAATGACGGCCGTAATATGACGGCACCGTCATCCTCGAAAACCCTAGCTCAAGGGTCTTCAACCTTTTTGAAGTCAAGGGCCTAATATACTTTGATATTAGTTTGGTGGGCCGCAACACAAGAATCGTTTTAATCTGTAAAAGGTATAATTTGTAGACATGTGAATTTAATTTTGTCAATACAATGACGGGCCGCCAAGGACGCAAACGCGGGTCGCATGCGGCCCGCGGGCCGCGGGTTGAAGACCCTTGCCCTAGCTTATGCCATTATTAGATTTAATTCTTTTTTCAATTTAAATTTTCATAGCAATTTTTTTTTTCAATTTCAATTTTCATTTCAGTTTCAATTTTCATAGCAAGACGATACCGTAAGAATTATTTACATTCTAGACATAAATAATTTCAAACAATAATAAAAATGCAAAAGCTGTGAGATTATAAAAGCCTGTTGATTTCGGCCTAGTACCTGGCCGAAATAAACAGGTTATTGGAGTTAATTTTTTGAAAAAGTGAGACTACAAAAGCCTGTTGAACTCGGCCAGGTACTTGGACGACATCAACAGGTTTTTGTAGTGAATTTTTTTACTACAAAAGCAAGAGCGTTTCGGTCAAGGTCCTTGCCGAAATCAACATATTATTCACTTCACGTCATGTGACACCATTTTGTGATGTGAATTTTGTTTTCTTTATTACAAAATTATGTATGACTATCAAATAAAAAGGTCTTGATAAGCATATTCTAAAAAAGCTATAATGTAATATGTTGTAAAAATTTATTAATATAAGTAGAAGTACCGTACAGTAGAAGGCACCAGTTGCTTGCCGTGCCGTGGAGCCGTACTGTGGCACGAGCTAATTCACCCATACCGCGCTCCCTTTCCGCGCTCAACTCTCTCCTTGCCGACAACCCTGAATGTGACTTGTTTGCGGATGGATGGATGAAATTATTGTCAGAATGTTTACGTTATTGTGAAAATCTAAATGAATAGTTGTTGTTGAAATTGTGTAAGAAAACTGTATTAATTATGTTCTTTAATTATTGTAATTGGTGTGTCCGTTATAATTAAAGTAAAATAAAAAAATAATAAAAAATAAATGTTGTAAGAAAGTATAAATGTAGTAAAAAATTATTGGTACTTAAATAAATATTTTTTTATTTTCATTTTCATTCAATTCAATTTCTATATGTTTCAAAATATTCAAATTAATATGAATATTTTGAAACATTTTATAAACATTGCAGTCGGGGGAACTTTGATTAAACAATGTTCCATGCGGTCCCCTGCTTGTCGTTACTAGTTATTTTTACTTTTTTGTTCGTTTTTGGTAGGGCAATGACGTGTCTTATTTTAAGTCACCTGGAAGTGGTCTATCTTTTTAATGATCAGTGAGTCAGTGAGTGAGTGACGAAATATATTTTTAATAAACTATTCAAGGTAGAATCTTGTAAATTGTAATATACACTGGCTACATTACTTACAACTAAAAATATGAACTTCTCTGTTTGCTCAACTTGTTTTGGCGATGAGGGGCAGTGCCGTACTCTTGATACTACTAATTAGAATAACTAGGAACTATGTTTTTTTTTCACTGTTTAGATATAAAATACTTAGACTTGTTTATTTTCTAATTTTATGATTAATTTTTCTTTACAAATACTGTAAAATGTTTTTTTGTCATCTAATTCACTAAAAAAAGTTTAAAAAATCGAAGTATTTTGACTAATAAGTAGGTACTTATAAAGTATTAATTAATCCTTATTAATGATCGAATTTAGTTTTTCAGTTAATTGGTCACATAATGTAGATCAAAATACTCTTTACAGCATTTCATTTAAATTAATATGTTAATTAGAAGATATACAGAAGTATAATTACACGCGAGTAGAATGTTTTTAAGTAAAATAAAATAATATAAAGTAGAAAACAAAATAAAGTTTTTGTAAAGTATTTTTAAAGGTAGGTAAAGTAGGCACAAAAAGCATAAAAAAATAAAGACAAAACTAGGTATAGTCTACCTACATAGTGCAGACAGATTTTACACTGTTGTTTTCAGCAAGACACTTGGCCAAAACGCTGTCGCTTTTGTAGTAAAAAAAATAACTACAAAAGCCTGTTGATTTCGTCAAAGTACCTGTCCGAGTTCAACATGCTTTTGCAGCTTCACTTTTTCAAAATATTTACTCCAATAACCTGTTGATTTCGGCCAGGCCGAAATCAACAGGCTTTTGTAATCTCGCGCAAAAGCTTAACGTAGATCTAGTTTAATTAAGTGCATAAAATGTGCAAAGATATCATACCGAAATATAGATTAAAGAATATTCACTTCCTTAAAAAGAGTAATGTATTTTTAAATTTATCAAGCTCCGTATTTTTTACACGAATAAACGTGCAAAGTGCTATTGCACGTAAATGACGAAATAAATTGAAGTAGAATAATAATATTAAATGGTTTTCCGTAAATTTCTACTTTCTAATAATGTTTTTCATACAATTATGACTTATATTTAAAGGTTTTTTTTTATCTATGACTTTGTTTTACATTGTATATCATTTTTTACTGCTTTGAGATATAAAAAAAACCAGTTTTATTATCTCCTGTAAAGTTGTCATTTTTCACTTGCACGTGATGTTGCGTGTCATATTGTGTGTTTGTGTGTGGCCTTTTTATTGTAATAATAAGTAGACCTTTATAATCCCCCATCTGTTATTACTCCCGTTTTTTTTGCTGGTCAGAAATGGGCACCCTCCTTTGGTTGGTAGACAGCTTATGACCTGGATAAATATAGATTACTTTTATCTTGGTCAAAGGTTCCCCAGGATCCACGCGAACGAAGTCGCGGGTAGCAGCTAGTTGGTACGTAATTGTACTTAATAAATGAGATATAGATCGCGCATTAATAAGTCTAATCAAAATTAACCAGAAAAATAAGGAACACAGGCGGCTTCATGGATTCGCTGTTCGCGTGGATTTTCGACAATATGCAAAGTTATTTGACAAGCGTAATAGATGCGTCGCTAGTTGGATCGCTGCGTACTTAGAGCATTGCGTAGTACATAAAAATGAGTGCCGCGGAAAAAACGAAAAATGTCCGACCAAGTACGTATTTTTCTTTTGAAAAACCTGATTTATGTACAAATCTTAAAACAGAAATATTTGCAAACTTAATATCTTGTAGTAATAATTATTGTAACTTACTTAAATAAAGTGACATGTTTTAAAAGTGAAGTATTTAATCGGGTAACAATAAATTCCCATTTTGGGTATCAAAAATACTGAATATAACGTACTGAAATACTAAGTGGGCGACGGACTGACGGCGACTACAGATATTGAAAATGAGTGACTTTCAAATATAAATTGAGTAACTAGTTATTCAGAACGGGCGACCAAATTACTATTTGGGCAACAACCTTTGGGCACACAAAACATTTTAAATTTGGCATATAATTTATTTAAAATGGGTGACTATTATCCTAATCGAGATGACAAAAATACCATGTGGAGCAGCTCAAATCAGTTATATACTCGTAGTTACCTACTTGATATAATAGTTGCCCACTCAGTATTTTTGTCGCTCATATTATAATTTTCACTGCTAACTTAAATTATTTGTCTCCCACATGTAGTCGCCCGTTTTACGTATTTTTGTAATCCACAGTTTGTTGCCCGTTAAGTTATTTTGTCGCCAAAAAACTAAACCGCTGCCCGGTATAGTATTTTAGTATTCCATTAACAGTCCCCTTTAATTATTTCCAGTCACCCAATTAATTAATTCCCGTTTTAAAATAGTCGTACTTTATGGATATGGATAAATATTTTAATACGTAATAACATGGATTAAAAACACCCATGATATGTATCCTCTGTAAATGGTTTTGACTTTAACTTTGACTTCCCCCCCCCCCCCCTCCTCGTCATTATATCTTCCGAAAGTGTGTTATAATGTTGTACTGAATTCAGGTTCTGAGATCGTTGACTGAATTTCATAATGTAACACGTCGGTCGTGGGCGCGCGTCGCAGCGCGACCTCCTCGCGTTCGTATACGGTAATGTCGGCAGCAAGCTAACCGTTTCAGAACCGTTTACAGAGGATTTAGCATGGGTGTAGATAATAGTAGTTTTTGAAACTAGCTTCCGCCCGCAACTTCGTCCGCGTGGATATTCGAGAAAATCCTCAGAGAAGCTTAAACCAGGATAGAAATAATTATATATTTTAAATTTATTAAATTCCGATCAGCCGTTTTTACGTGATTTGGCGGGTTCCCACAAAGCGAGCTGCCTCGTGCGAGGCCCTGCGGCAAACGTTTGAGTTAACGCGCTTGGTAGGGACCCGCCTAATCACGTAAAAACGGTTGATCGGAAAATTTAGTGCGTTTTACTTGAAAATGAATGACTTTCCATTTGCAACTTCATCCTCTTTTCGCTCCTTCGGGGGGTGGAATTATCAAGAGCGCTGAGATAAGTAAATAAATATGTATTCGTTTTTAATAGAATAGAATAGAATAGAATTTGTTTATTCACATAAAACATGGTACAATTCAGATCTTATAATACATAAAGTTCATACATGTTTTACCGCTCTCTAGCGATATGCAAATACTTAATTCAGTCGTCATGCATCTATTTAAAATAATAATAAAATCAAATAAAAGAAATAAAATCAAATAAATCAAAAATAATCAAATAAAAAAATTAAATTAAATAATAATAAAAAAAAACAAAACAAATTAAATTGAATAAAAAAAATAACAATAAAATTAAGTTTACAATACAAAATGTCCAAACGTCCAATCTTGCACGATAATGTCAAAATCAAAATGTCAACAATATAGGTGTCAGAGTAAGGTAAGTACTTATGTCAAAAAAAAGGCTCGATAGTCAATAATTAAAATAGCAAATTACAAAATCGTCATAATCGTCAGCTTAAACACAAAATTTGAAGATTCTGACTACAAAACTGACGGATTTTCATACAAACTTTCATCCCCTATTTTACCCATTTAGGGGCTGAATTTTCCAAAATTCTTTCTTAGCGGACGTCTACGTTCTAAGGACTATTAAGTGTGCCATATTTCAGCTCGACCCGTCCAGTAGTTTGAGTTGTGCGTTTATAGATCAGTCAGTCTCTTAGCCTTTTATTTATACAGATGTAAAAAAACGTGCTGAAAGTACCTACTGGCTACTATAAAAAAAATATCCTGCCAAATTAAATTAGGTTATTTTTAGTGTCTTATCGTTGGTTTGTTTTCTTTTCTATCTATTAGAGGGAGATAGATGTTCAGTCTTGCATCACTCCATTCCATTAGCCTGGTACTATCTTCAGTCTGGAAAAATTCAAAGTCTATACAGACAGACTCTCCCTCTTAGCGTGGTTGTTTTAATGTCATTGGAAAACTTCTAATTTAATATTTTCTAATGTTTAAATATTACCGTTTACCTAAATAATAAAATGTGATAACTATAAATGCTATACGTATAAGTGGTTACTGTTATTTGTTTTCTCGCAGTCAATGGTAAAATGAAGAGTACACAACTCGTGAAAAAAAAATCATCTTGGTCCTTTGTATCCCTCCCTTCGCTCAGGATTCTACTTTTCTAAATAACTCTAGAATCCTTCGCTGCTCTCGGGATCCAACTTCGTCCCTCGAACTAAATTCATTAATTTTTCGCTTGTTGTATAATCTTCTATTATCTGATATCTTAAACCGTTAAACGAGCAATTCTTTTATTTATAAATGTACTTATATTGCTGTGATCTCGCTCTCTCACTCTGTGTGATACCGTTGGTGCCTATAATGTGATGCATCGCTCTTAGGGAGATGTCTGGTAATTTCATTGGAAAAGTGCTTACCAAGAAATTATAGCAAAATGTTTATGATGTACTTAGTCAATTTTATTTAATGTTGATCTAAGCATTTTACATAACATTACGTATATTACAGCATCATTGAGCTATCATTTTCAGAAGTTTCCTTTATTATATGTTTACCTACTATCTTCATAAAAAAGTAACCTATTGACAGTATGAAAATATTTTCTTCCAGAAGGTCTTGGAATTCGTCACCTGCAGATATTTTTTTTGTTCCTTGCCATGCTTTTGGCTTATTCGATGAGGGTGAATATGAGCATAGCTATCGTGGCGATGACTGCTAACGTTACCGGAAACTTTACCGAAGCGAAATCGGTAAGTCACATATTATCATTATTTTGAACAACAACTCAACAGTCCAGAACAACCCTCTTTAGGTGTTTTTTATTGATCGGTAAGGCGGATATGCCAATATACCACGGGTCTATTGACATATCCGCATATCCGCCACGGGTCTATTGCTGATTGAGGGTGTTAACGACTGCAAAAGCAACCGGTATCAAAGGCTTAACTTGCTTTTGAACGCAGTAAATTTATGGTCACCTATCCGATTACGACCATAGCGATAGTTACCATAGCGACCATAGATATTTGCTTAACGTGCCATCGACCGAAATAATTTTTAACAAAAGTTGGTTTCATTGTTATGGAATTTATTGCTCGTTTACCGAGACGCCGGGCGTTGCGCGCCGCGTAGGTACTGCGGCGGCGCAGCCCGCAATAAAATTCAAACATATGACGTTGTATGAGAGCGTTTACGGAGAAACAATTTTACACGTGTTTGCTTGAATTGTGGCGGTGCGGTGCTTGTACTGTCAACTAGTATACGGCCTGAAGCGATCACTCACAGACATATTGTCTGTGCGATTACCGCTGCGTGCCGCGGGTAGCGGAGTCCGCCACATCGCATTGGCGATTGGCTCCGCTACCACAGAAAACATAATAGTCAAGTCCGCTACCCTTGTCGCCCCGCGTCTCCATAAATCGTACATTGCCATATGTTTGTGTTTACGCGTCCATCGTATAACCGACTTCAAAAAAGATACGTGCAACATTTCCAGATGGAGCAACTTTTATAGGTGTACTTGCGAAATAAAAGTTGTACGTTTGAACTGTCCTTATTTCACAGGATTACACCACATTTGACTGGCCACACAGCGTCCAATCAGTAATTCTCTCTTCCTTCTTCTGGGGATATGTCATCCTGCAGATACCGGCTGGAGCCCTGGCCAGGAAGTTCGGAGGGAAGGTTCTGATCATAATCTCAGTGTTTGTCGACTCTGTTACATCGTTCTTCTTGCCAGTCGCTGCTTACTATGTAAGTGTGATATTTTCACTTTTTGATTTGAATATTTGCATAAACTCATAATAGAACATTTGTAGAACATGAATAAAATTAAATGTTGTTGACGCTTTTGATGCAATAATAATTATTATCTTAAAGCGCTACTTGCGCTACACTAGCGCTCTGTCTGCGCTGCTAGGTAATTTTCATAACTACTCCGCTCACCGAAACGAACAGCTAGTATTGCTCTCTCTCTATTCCACCTTTCCATACAAATGACAAAGACAAGAAAGGTGATAGCTCCGCCCTCGGGGTCGTTTACCTGGCTTAAATTTATAAGGTCCGTCCATACTGTGTAGTCATGTATAAAAATAACAAGTATTACGGATCTCAGAAATAAGACAAGACTCCTTGAAATTCAACTTGCACTTTATTCACAGTTCAAAAATAATAACGGCCGAATTTGTGACTATACTTTATGCAGCTATTTTCACAACCGTACAGTTCGACGCGCCGATCAAGAATGGCTCACGACCGCCATTTTGCTTTTCATATAGTGTGCTAGAAGCGGAAGTTGGAAAATGGCGGTAGTGTTGCCAGTCCCGATATTACAATTATACCATTTTTAACACAGACGTATTATTATTTTTAAACAGCTTGTCCATTAAAATTAATTGTACTTATATTAACGTACTAAATATGATAAAACTTATGATTAATTTTACAACTCGGTCATCCTGAACTACAACGAGACCCATCGTTGCCGTAACCATCAAATTCATTATCGAATTTCGATTTAATTAATTAATTTACTTATGATACCCAAAACAACTAAAGGACATGTCCTAATTTGGGCCACGTCTATGTACACCACCCTCAAAGATGGAGAAAAATACACTGATTCTGAGAAAAATACAAATAATTTTATAGAATGCATGGTTAAATGGTTATTAATAAAAACAGATCAATATTTTTTACTTGAAATAAAGTGTCAAATATGGCAACTCTCCGTTAAAAGCCGTCAGTGGGCGCATTCTGCCAGACAAATCTTTGAGTCATCGATTGCCATTTTTAACCATGGAAAGTATAGCTGTAGGTGCTTAGGGTGTTTGTACACGGTGCAAGTAGCCCGCGCAAGTTGAGCACTTGCGCAGGTTACATGCTCCATGGAAACACGTGAAGCGGGTCCAGCTCCATAGCATTGTACACTCGCGCAAGTAACCCGTGCCTCAACGTGCGCAAGATACATGCACCGTGTAGCACAAGGACGGATAGAGCATTACTATCGCTTTGAGATAAGCGGTTTAGCTGCCGGTATTGATCAATATTTTACTTTCCATGGTTAAAATGTACTCTCTATGGCGATCGATGACTCAAAGATTTGTCTGGCAGAATGCGCCCATTGTCACTGTCATTGAGTTCTACCTACTCTGTGCTGTGGGTTGTTGTTAACACAGACGTATAAGAAGTTGTTAACATCTTCCGCCATGATGCTTTTTTATGCGTTTTTGCATTTTGTTTAATGTTCCTTCCAGAAAACAAAGCGATTTTAAAGAAATTGAATAATTAGAAACTGTTTATCGTGTCTTTATCTATTTTTTGGTATACTGTACAAAGACGTGGCCCAGACCTCATACATTTTTGGACATCACCTTTAACACATTTTATTTTGTCATATCACAATTAAGTGTTTTATAAGTAACCAATACAATTTTAAAATTCATTCATTGATCATTTAATATAAATCATTTCAAATTTACTGCTAAAATGATAGGTACATTACCCCCACATTAACCCCCAATCGATGTAACAACCGATCGGTGACCGGCTACGTTTGACTTGAAGCCCCGATCGACAGTCACATCGACTGGTGACCGGGTGCTATGTGCAACTGAGTATCATGTACACACTCATCATACACTACCCCCAATCGATGTAACAATCGGTGACCGGCTACATCCAATTTGAAGCCCCGATTAACAGTCACATCGACTGGTGACCGGGTGCTATTTATATACACACTGAACATCATGTACACTTCCATCATACATTACCCCCTCAGTCGATGTAACAATCGGTGACCGGCTACGTTCAACTTGGAGCCCCGATTAACAGTCACATCGATTGGTGACCGGGTGCTATGTGTACACCCTGAATCCTATATAGGTACATTAGCTTAGTTCAAAATTCATTATTTAATAATTATCTGAACACTCTGAACATCATTGGTACACATTTTCCAAAACATACCTTATTATTAGTTTAGAAATTATTACTCATTATCCTTACTTACTATACTTTCGTTTGAGCTATCAGGTGAGTCATCACTTTCATCACAAGCCCTATCAAAATTAAGCCACGGATATAACTTATCTATAGCCACGACGGCCTCATACCGTCTGCCTTTTCTAGTAAGGGGGGTATCTTCAACGACATACCTGTCATTGGGTAATGTTTTCTTTATTCTATAAGGTCCGCGCAACTTAGGTTCTAATTTCTTGGACTGACCATCTAAACTAGGGATTGCTCTGACTAACCTTACAAGATCCCCTACTTCGAATTTTTTAACGATTTTATTGCTATCATATCTTGTTTTATCTTTGGACTGCTGCAATTCGATAAGGGTTTTAGCATGTTGCCTAGCGTCATCAATACTACCTTCGATGATGCCATTTCCAACATCACCAAACACATCATTGAGGATACCTTCGGAAGGACAGATTACTCTGCGGCCAAAAAGCAATTCTGTTGGGGCTTTTTTTGTGGTAGCGTGCACTGTGGTATTGATTCCTAGCTGGACATCGGGAAGAAATTCGTCCCAACTCCCCTTTGGCTTATCATGGGTCAATGTACTAAGTGCGGCTAATATAGTTCGGTTATACCGCCTCCACTTGCCCATTGGCTCGTGGAGTGGCAACTGCGTTAAATATGTGCTTAATACCTTTGGTTTTAATAAATTCTTTGAACTTTTTCCCTGTAAAATTGGTTCCCTGATCTGTTACGAGCCTTGTTGGTGTCCCGAAGTAGCTAAAGTGTTCACGAAACACTTTGATGCTAGTAGATTTAGTGTTTGTGAAAGCATCAACAATCACTAGTATGTACGTGTTTCTGCGTTTGCTTTTGTTGAATGGACCCAGGTGGTCTGCATGGACCGTGTGAAATGGAACGTCTACCTTCGGAATTGGATGTAATAAGCCTGCTTTAGCACCACCCGGTATTTTATAGTGAGCACATTCCAAACATCCGGTGACGTATTTTTTCACGAATCTACGCATTTTGGGAAACCAATAGGTTGCTCGGATTCTGTTTAGGGTTTTTTCAAAACCAAAGTGACCCACATTATCATGAATTGGCTTGGAGAATTTGCCATCGAGCGGTTTTAGGAACCACCCATCGTAGTGTTTCTCCATCTATAATACGATAAACTCTGCCGTTCTTTAGTTTATAGTTTTTTAAAATATCCATAACTTCCACCGATTTTGGATCCGTGAGTACATCTTTGATATGTTTGATTTCCCTATCATTATCTTGGATGGTTGCTATCCAATCTTCAGAGTCAATAGTTAAGATGTCTAATACTCTATTTTCATTGGAATGGTTCGATATGGCACCCCTACTCAAAGCGTCGACATGTTGCATTTTATCGCCTGGCCTATGTTCTATCGTACAGTCGTACTCTTGGAATTGTATCCACCACCGAGCAATACGGGGGATTAGATCACGTTTCGTCAAAGTAGTGCGTAACGCATTACAGTCTGTATAGATCTTAAATGGTATACCTAATAAATATACACGGAACCGATTTAGGGAAGAGATAACAGCCAGTGTTTCCAGCTCGAAAGAATGGAGCTTTTGTTCGTCAGAGTTCGTTTGACGGCTATAATAGGCAACTGGTTGCAAAATACCGGTTTTATTCTTTTGTAAAAGAATTCCGGCATCACCAACTTTACTGGCGTCGGTATGAAGATGGGTTTCCGCGTTGGGATCATATAGGCCAAGAACTGGTCTTTGGACTAGTTTTTCTTTAAGTGACTCAAAAGACTGTTGTTGCTCTGGACCCCATTGCCATGGTACATCTTTTTTTAGCAAAATAGTTAGTGGTTTTGCGATTAAGGCAAAGTGTTTGACAAAACGTCGGAAAAAGCTTGCCAAGCCAATGAATCGTCTAACTTCGTGCTGGTTAACGGGTGGCGGAAATTTTGAAACCGCTTCAGTTTTTTGAGCACCGGGCCTGACTCCATGTTCGCTTATTTCAAACCCGAGGTATTCTATTTTAGAAAAGAAAAAATTGCATTTATTGAGCTTTAAAGTAAGCCCTCCCTCTTTAAGCAGTTTCAAAATTTCCTCCAGTCGCTGCAGTCCTTCTTCAAAGGTTGTTACAAGGATAAGGATATCATCCATATAAATGACAGCATATTTAGCTCGGGCTTTGCTAAGGATTTTATTAACTGTTCGCTGAAAAACAGAAGGGGCATTTACAAGCCCAAATGGCATCCTATTTATTATATTCGAATTGACCATCTGGGGTTACGAAAGATGTTAAGTGTCGTGATTGTTCAGCAATTGGTATCTGGTAATATCCAGATGCCAGGTCTAAGGATATGAACATTTTACTACCAGCCAATAAATCTAACTGATCCTCGATTCTAGGGAGGGGATAGTGTTCTTTTACAGTTTTATTGTTGAGGGCTCTGTAGTCTACACATAGGCGCTTTTCGCCAGACTTCTTTTGCACAAGAACTATCGGACTAGCGTAAGGGGAAGTGGACTCACGGACTATATCACAGTCTAACATTTCTTGGACCATACCTTGAACCATCTTCCTATCAGATATTGACAAGCGATAAGGCCTATAGACTACAGGTTCCGAATCTTTAAGTTTAATAACCATTTCTGTAGCTGAAGTGAAACCTAGTTCATGTAAGTTAGATGAAAAGCATTCTTTGTAACTACTAAGCATAGTGACGAGTTTATTTTTTTGTTCAGCATTTAGTTCGCCGCAGTTTAAGGCAGACTCATCGTTTAAATGGACTTCGTAAATGTAAGCAGAACTACACTTTTCATCTGTTTCCGAAACAATATGCGAACGCGTAATAAGAGTATCAGCTTTAATAGTAAAAGGTTTACCACTCAAGTTCTGTATAAGTAAGTTTCCCTTCAAGAGACGGGCAGCAGCGTCTCCAAAAAACCTTGGCCTACTGCGATCGCCAACCCGCCTGCCAAGCGTGGCGATTATGGCAAACCCCCCCCCTCATGCATAATGGATCAAAAAATTGGCCCCCAGTCCCCGGCAGCCCCGCTATTCCTAGCTACGGTAGCGGCTACGGTAACGGCGGGGCAGGGGGTGCTAAGAATCCCCGGGTGCGGCTCGGCTACCAAAAACGACGACAACTGCACCTGGCAACCTATAACACGCGCACACTAAGGGAAGACGCGAAGTTAACCGAGTTGGAAGAAGTTATCAGCAAGGTACACTGGGACATTATCGGGTTATCTGAAGTCCGAAGAGCGGGAGAGGACTCGATAATCCTCAACTCCGGTAACTTGCTTTACTACCGGGAGGGCGACCAACAGTCCCAAGGTGGTGTCGGGTTCATCGTCCACAAGTCCCTTGTCAACAACGTGATTACCATCGGAAGTGTGTCGACCAGGGTGGCGTACCTTATACTCAGAATATCCAAACGGTGTTCGCTGAATGTTATACAGGTTTACGCACCGACCTCGACACACCAAGATGACGAAGTGGAGGCTATGTATGAGGAGATCTCTAAAGCCATGCATAGCTACAAAACCCACTACACTGTTGTGATGGGGGACTTCAATGCAAAGTTGGGGAAACGATGCGGTGATGAGCTGAGAGTGGGGCAATTTGGAGTTGGGCAACGGAATGACAGAGGCCAGATGCTGGCTGACTTTATGGAGAAGGAGAACCTCTTTATGATGAACTCCTTCTTCAGAAAGCCGGAATGCCGGAAGTGGACCTGGGTCAGTCCGGACGGTAAAGTCAGAAATGAGATAGATTTTATCATGTCGACGAAAAAGCAAATATTCAATGATGTCACTGTGATCAACGCTGTTAAGACGGGGAGCGATCACCGATTGGTACGTGGCACATTGAATATCAACCCAAAGCTGGAAAGATCTCGACTGATAAAATCAACAATTCGACCATTGCCGGCCCATATTCAAAACCCCGAGAGCTTTCAACTCGAACTCCAAAACCGCTTCGAAGCCCTTGAGAACAGCATAGATGTGGACGATCTAAACAACATGGTGGTGGATACTGTCCGTACGGTAGGGTCCAAGCTCTTTAAGACCCGCCGTCCCAAGATAAAGAAACTCTCCGACCACACACTCCTACTCATGGATCAGAGACGTGAAATGAAGCTCCAGAGTTCAGTAGATGCTAATCGTTATCGGCAGCTTAATAGACAGATATCTAAGTCTTTGACGAGCGACCTTCGCCAATTTAATACGAATCGTATTAAAGAGGCTATCGAGCGGAATAAAGGCTCCAAAGTGTTCGCGAGAGATCTGTCTATTGGGCAAAGCCAGATGACGAAGCTGAAAACTGACGACGGACGCATCATTTCATCAAAGCCTGAAATCCTGAGGGAGATCGAGAGCTTCTATGGGCAGTTATATTCCACGCAGACACCTGTTGAAAGCAAGGCTAAAGACCCCAGAGCCAAGCTTACCCGACACTATACTCAAGATATCCCGGACGTCAGCCTGTACGAGATTAGTATGGCTCTCAAACAGCTGAAAAACAACAAGGCGGCGGGTGACGATGGAATCACTACAGAGCTTCTGAGAGCGGGCGGTAAGCCGATACTCAAAGTCCTCCAGAAGCTCTTTAATTCCGTCATCGTCCAGGGCAGAACGCCAAAGACATGGAACATAAGTGAGGTGATCTTGTTCTTTAAAAAGGGTGACAAGTCCCTCTTAAAGAACTATAGACCCATCTCGCTTCTGAGTCATGTCTATAAGTTGTTTTCGAGAGTCCTTACGAATCGTCTCGCTCGCAAGTTCGACGACTTCCAACCTCCCGAACAAGCCGGGTTCCGAAAAGGCTTTAGCACCATAGACCACATCCATACGCTGCGGCAGGTTATACAGAAGACCGAGGAGTATAATGAGCCACTTTGCTTGGCGTTCGTGGACTATGAGAAAGCCTTTGATTCGATTGAAACCTGGGCGGTGCTGCAGTCTCTCCAAAGGTGCCAAGTGGACTATAGGTATATCGAGGTGTTGAGGTACTTATACCAAAATGCCACCATGACGATCCGAGTACAGAACCAGAACACAAATCCTATCCAACTGCAGCGTGGTGTGAGACAGGGAGACGTTATTTCTCCGAAACTGTTCACAGCTGCGTTGGAGGACATCTTTAAGCTCTTGGACTGGAAAGGACTCGGCATCAACATTAATGGCGAGTACCTAACACACCTTCGTTTTGCCGATGATATAGTCCTTATGGCTGAGACCATGGAAGACCTGAACACAATGCTCGAAGATCTCCGTAGTGCTTCCCAAAGAGTGGGTCTTAGGATGAACATGGAAAAGACGAAAATTATGTCAAATGCCCATGTTGAACCCTCTCCAGTTCATGTTGGGAACACTACACTTGAAGTTGTTGACCATTACGTATACCTAGGACAGGCAGTCCAGTTAGGTAGGTCCAACTTCGAGAAAGAGATCTCTCGCCGAATCCAACTCGGGTGGGCAGCATTCGGGAAGCTTCGAAAAATCTTCGCGTCCGACTTACCTCAGTGTCTCAAGACGAAAGTCTATGAACAGTGTGTGTTGCCAGTGATGACTTACGGCAGTGAAACGTGGCCGCTAACTATGGGTCTCATAAGGAGGCTCAAGGTCGCTCAGCGTGCAATGGAGAGAGCCATGCTCGGCGTTTCCCTACGTGATCAAATCAGAAACGAGGAGATCCGCAGGAGAACTAAAGTAACCGACATCGCTCGAAGGATTGCTCAGCTGAAGTGGCAATGGGCGGGACACATAGCGAGAAGAACCGATGGCCGTTGGGGCAGAAAGGTTCTGGAATGGCGACCGCGCACCGGACGACGCTCCGTGGGTAGGCCCCCGACAAGGTGGACCGACGATCTGGTGAAGGTCGCGGAAAGCCAGTGGATGCAGGCAGCGCAGGACCGATCGTCGTGGAGATCCTTAGGGGAGGCCTATACCCAGCAGTGGGTGTCGTGTGGCTGATATGATGATGATGATGATGAAGTTTCCGTTGCCGTTCAAAATTTCATACCCCCCTGGTAAAAGATAATGCTCTTTTCCAGGTGGACCCCTAACTGTCCCATGTACATAAATTTTTCCCGAATAATCTAGATCACTAGCTTTAATCATGATTGACGTTAACCCATCGATACTTAATACAGTGTCTGTTACCAAGACTAAGGAGAGCTTATCTCGTCGTTCACTGCTACATCTCTTAATGATAAGGTCAGTAGGCGTTTTTATTATTGTGATTGACGGTCGCTCCGAATATGTATGGCCAATTAGTATGGGGTGGCTTATCATGTGATCATCAACTATTAATACCTCGACATCATTTTCTATAACGCCTTGAACGTCTATGCTAACATGAGCGAGACCTATCGGGCGATAAGGGACATTGCCCAGTCCTCTTAACAAAGGAGAATCAACATTTTGCCATTTGATCTTAAGAGCATTTGCATCACTTAGCCGAATGAGAGTGCAATCACTGCCGAGGTCAATATGGGATGCTATAAGGATACCATTAACTTTTACAGGTACTTTGTACTTAGTATCTACATTTTGTTTTATACTGACCTCCATAACAGATTGGGAGTTGTCCTTTTTGGATGTTTGAGCATTAAAGAGCTTTGGACAGTTTTCTGAAGTGTGTCCTCTGAATCTACAATTGGTACACTTTATCGTTGGCTTAGGGCATCGAACGAAAGAATGTCCTACTTCATTACAGTTATAACTGGTATATTTGGAGCTACTTGCACCTAACTTAACTGATTTTCCACCCGCAGAGTTATTTATGGGATGAATTGGATTTCTATCACGGTTTTTATTATCAGTATCTTTGTTCTGGCCAATCTTAACAGACTTAAAGTATTTAAGTATTTCTTCAGGCTCTGAAAATTGAGCCGCCTGAGCGCTCAAACGAATTCCACGATCTTCAATACCGAAAATTATGCAGTCCACAGCCTTTTTGCCAAAGATAGAGCATCTATTTAAAAGATTTAACTTTGAATAATAATAAAGTTCTAATGGTTCTCCAAATTTAACTTTTTTTGCTAGCATTTCTGTAAGTAGTTCTGCATAATTTTCTCTCGATGGAAAAGATTCTAATTATTTACGCTTCCACTCATCCCAAGTGAAAAGAACGGACGGTAGACCCTGATACCAAGTCTTCGCGACTCCACACAACTTGGGCAAAGCGTAAAATATAATTTGTTTGTCACCCCAACCGTATATCCTGAGCGCATTCATCAACTTTGCGTATCCAAGTGTCTACCGTCTGCTCCTTTGATAGTGGGTCAAAATCAGGAATTACGTTCATTGATGGAAATCTATCACATCGATCCGAGTTATTCTTATAACTATTCATAACATCTAATAATTTCTCGAATAAGTCTGAACCGTTTTTGCTAACGTCGGTCAATGTTGCTTCAGTTCTACCAGGTGGTGGTATAGGGGTAAGTGGACTTACTGATCTTCCGGAACTATTGCGTTGCCGACGGGACCCACCTCGTGAGACACTCGACCTCGAATTTCTCGTGTGTGGTGATCGTGAACGGGAACGGGACCTTGCCGTCTTCTCGGTATACTGGTCATCGCTTTCGGAGGTACTCCTCCGTCTACGCGAACGCCTCTTAAAAGATTTGTCACGTTTCTTATCTTTTCGACTTCGTGGCATGTTTTTGCAGGCGGCGTTCCCACTTCTGAGATATTACGGATCTCAGAAATAAGACAAGACTCCTTGAAATTCAACTTGCACTTTATTCACAGTTCAAAAATAATAACGGCCGAATTTGTGACTATACTTTATGCAGCTATTTTCACAACCGTACAGTTCGACGCGCCGATCAAGAATGGCTCACGACCGCCATTTTGCTTTTTATATAGTGTGCTAGAAGCGGAAGTTGGAAAATGGCGGTAGTGTTGCCAGTCCCGATATTACAATTATACCATTTTTAACACAGACGTATTATTATTTTTAAACAGCTTGTCCATTAAAATTAATTGTACTTATATTAACGTAACTAAATATGATAAAACTTATGATTAATTTTACACAAGGATAATATTTTACCAGGGAATATTTTGAAAACTAAAACAAAAATTTGTCGTAATTAAGCACTGTAATATAAATAACAATCTAAAGTATTTTTTATTTTTTATATCTATTTTATTTCGATGAATAAATAATGAAAAAATATTAGAAAATATCGACTCACCCGTAGCAACTCAGACGGGATCGAATCCGCACCCTTAGGAATCCGGCCCAATGCACTACCAATTATGCTACCGAGCCACTAATGAATTTGGTGAAATTTTCTAATACTTTTTACGTTTCCGCTGAAGATCAGCGCCATCTCACCAATGTGAAGAGAATTACTTCGACATTCGAAGGCAGCCCCATTACAGGTGCTAGACAATCAATTAAGGTGAAACAGTCATATAATTTTAAACTTTTAGATTTTTGTATTCACAATGCTATTTTTATATTAAGATGAATAAATAATGAAAAAATATTAGAAAAAATCGACTCACCCGTAGCACTGAGTTCCCGTCTGAGTTGCTACGAGTGAGTCGATTTTTTCTAATATTTTTTCATTATTTATTCATCTTAATATAAAAATAGCATTGTGAATGCAAAAATCTAAAAGTTTAAAATATTTTATTTCGTTTAGAATACAAAAGCGGTAAACGTGAGACATCTGGACTGCACGAAACGCGAGAACTGACTAATTAATTTTGACTCCTATCCTATGCGAGCGCGGCCTATACGTAGTAACTAGTATCTGTAACCAATCATGGGCGAGATCGGTTTTGCGGGGTTACCTACGCCATATCGAATACCAAATGATCGAAATCAAAATATCGAACACTATACATCGAATGGTCTAAACATCGAACGTTAAATATATCGAATTTACGTACTAGCTCGTTCCGATAAACAGAGTATTTAGGTACGCGTGGGCTCCTCTTCAATGCTTTTTGACTCTTTAAATCCAAAAGAAAATATTCCGAAAAATATCAACGCACAATATTACATATTGCAACATCGATTCCATGAATTCTCAGCTGTTGTAGAAAAGGCAGTGAAAAGGTATTGTTTGTGTCTTTCTTGCTCGGCGTGAGTTTATCATTAATTTCTTCTGTTACCAAAATTTAATTTAGGTACCTTTTATGCGGTATAATCTAAGTAATCAAACTAAAAAAATAAAAAAATAATAAGAAATTTCAACCATAACGGCAATAACGGTGAAATAAGGTAACCAAATTAATTAATTAATTATGAAACAGTTAGACAAGATAACAAAATAATAGTAGTTTATGAAACTGACACATAAAGAGGGGTATTAAAACACGAGTGTGTGTTTAAAAACCGAGCCGTAGGCGAGGTTTTTAATAGTATCACACGAGTGTTTTAATACCTAGTTATGTGCAGTTTCATACACTACTTTATCTACACTCATACATTTGGGATTGAACCTACTAAATAAAAGATCAACGTTAGAAAAGAGAGAGAGAGACTTTGTTTGTATTAGCAATGTACCTACATTGTAATAAGTCAATTCCTTAGCTGCATCTAAACTAAAATATCGGGCAGAGTAAATTTTTTTTCACATTTTAAAGCAAGAATAAAAAAAACCTACAAAATTCAGTAAGTATAACAAAATGTAAAAATTGAAATCAAAACTTTATCGGAAATGCTTGGCGCGCATTCCATTAGAAAAAAAATATTGATCAGTGCATTTCAACAAACTAATCGCACTAAAGTCATCGATTACCATAGAGTACATTTTAATCATGAAAAATATGTGGGAAAATATCGTTGTTTTTTTTTAATGTTACGGCACTGCCTTCTTTTTGGATTTTCCCTGTATCGTAATGAGAAAAAAAGTTATTTTATGATGCAGTTGACTGCATCGTAATGAGTTTATTTTTTAATTTTACCTATCCACGAAAATAAAGTACGTATTTATATTACCTTTTTTGAATTCATATTTGGAACATTACGTTGTGAGTGAAGATAAAAGATTTTTATATACAGACGGTAATCATATAACAAGGTTTTTATTACAAAAAAGTGCCCAAAGCTACATAGATTGCTTTATGAGGAATTAATTAGTAAGTACTATATACACTTTTAAACTTTCGCGTTGCATTTTATTAGATTAGGAACGCAGGTTTTAAGCGCTATTTTAACTAAACATAGGTGTTGAACACCTACCTTTTTGCCGACGTTTCGACCGAGTTGCATCGGCCGTGGTCACGGGCTGACTGGAGCTGCTGGTTACGCCTCCTCTTCTGCATCGGTGGAATCTTCATCCACCAGCGAACAGTTTTTCCAACTACCGCCACACACAATACTAACGATGTCCCTATTCTGTATCATAGCCGTATTCTGGTAGTTAGCCGACCGCGAACAAAGAGGTAGTACGTTTGTAATTACTGGATTCCACACTGCAGATAATTTGTGGCCATCATCCGGATTGAAGTTATTAGGATGTTTTTTAATTTCAATCACTTCACGTTCGACTTGTGAATAAAAATGGCAATCAGTGGAAAGAACCTGCGTGCGATGAAATTCAATCCAGTGGTTTGTGCCACTTTCCAGCATTAATTAGTACTTACTGGTTTTCTTACAATTTTACTTTTTATTCACATTAATGATTTATAATGGCTCAGATCACTGAGATACTCAAAGGTTTTTTGTTCTTAAGCAAGCTTTTATTTTTATTCGCTAAGATAAAGATTTCGGTGTTTTAACCAACCACGCTTAATCAAGTTCGAACGTAGTTTTTGAATCAATCTTGTAAAAGAGTCGTGAAAAGATTTCTATATTTTTTACCATACTTTTGATAACACTTTGAACATCAGGTGACTGAAAATTGACTGAAGAAATAGTTTTTAGTAGTCTGTTTTTATAAACTAAAGTTTTGTCTAATTTCTTATATCCAAATTCAGTATTAAAAGTGTACAACCACTCCTGCGGTAATTACAATGCCCAACGTTCAGCTGAATATACGCGCACGTGAAATAATTGCGTCGCTTGGCTATAGATAATATCCTACGAACGTTTAGTAATATACTGCTAATCTATTAGTTATTGTTTAATATTAAAATTTTAGATGATTTAATAATCATCATCATCGTTGCATATGGCTGACGGCACTGTTTGACATAGGTGTCTCTCAAGGCACGTCATTGAGGCCGATGTTACTCTTATTGTATGCGATGTCTCTTTCAGGGTGGCTGGCAATTGGTCTGCGCTGGTCGTATCCTTCAAGGTCTGGCACAATCCTTAGTGTATCCCGTCACTCACCACCTCATCAGCCAATGGGTGCCTTTAGAGGAAAAAGGACTTCTTGGTACTATTACTTATGCAGGTTCGAAATGTGTTCATATGTGGTCCTTTTTATTAATGGTTTAGTTATAATAGAAGGTTATTTTGTCCTATTTAACTAACAACTCCATTTGTTCTGAGTTTGTAGGTACAGTCGATCACTCGTGCCGTGCGAGCACTCAGGCGGGCATGCGGCCCTGTCGGTTGTATCGTGGGCGATACCCCAAGTAGGTATATAACGCGTGGCCTTGAGCAAGTGACGGACTCCTGAAAAAAGGAAGGAACCGAAGCGAAGCGAGGGCGTGTCGCTAGTATTAATATAATATAGGACCCTATGTATTTGCATTTAAAGCTTTTAAATTCCGCGAATGACACAAGTACATTCTTCAAATTGACGCTTCAAGCTCTCAAATTGACCTGAGTTCAAGCTATTAAGATTTCTGTTTCAGGTGGCCATCTAGGTGTAGCCATGCAGTTAATGTTAGGAGGCTTAGTAGCCTCCGCTTGGGGATGGCCAGCTATTTTCTACACTAATGGCACTTTGGGCGCAATTTGGACGGTGGCCTACCTTATATTTGGATCAGCTTCTCCTGAGCAGTCCAAAATTATTTCGGAAACAGAGTTGAAATATATACAGAGGTCTTTAGGAAGAGATGGCGAACAAAAGGTATGAACATTATAATTAAGAAAAAATGATTAAAAAACAAAAAACCGACTGCAAAAAACCTACCCCTAAGAAGGGGAAGGTAATATACTATCGGACAGTGTATAATATCGGACAATCTTGATAACACCTCTATCTCACTCCATCAGCTCCCTATAAGAAAGTAATAGCAAATAATAACATCCTAGATACGCCATGAATCAGTTTGCAGGAAGCTGACAACGTCACTAAAAGAACAATATCAATTTATGTGATTAATCAATTTAAAATTTGTGAATTTCTTTTTTTGATTAGTCTAGTATCTGCACAATTTAGATATTATAAACGACACATGTTACTAGGTGTGTCATAAGTTTATTATAGATTGAATAAATAACACTAAAACAAATGAAAAATGACTTGTTTATTTTTAATTTATATTTTTATAATGTCATTCACGTCGTATTGTATCGGACAGCAAAGTTTCGCATAGTATGAAATACGTCCGCGAGTCCATTAACGAAAGTTGATAATAAATAATAATAGAAAACTAAAATTAATAATCACACTTTTTATTATTTTTAGACGTTTAGCCCACAGTGCTAGTATGTATTGTATGTATAGCCGGTGGGTGGAGTTAGGGTGTTTTTCTATGAAGGTTGCTTTGGTTTTTTTTTTACTATGGCCACTGAAATAATTAATTATTACTGTTTGATAGTAATATCAGTGAATTATTTCACTTTAATTGCACTTTCACTGCACCTATATTTGATGATAAAATCATACAAGAGACGTATTTTATGAAAATGAATATAATAATGCTGTTCTTATAGGTAAAAAAAAATATGGAAATTTAATAATAAATAATTTATTTAAAATATTTCCGGCTAATCAAATCCACGCCGACCAAGCAAATCTTGTTCGTCTAAACGTTAATTTTTATTTTTTATTAAAAATATTAGAATCCGTGTCACGGAGCTTTCGGGATTGGTGGCTCCTGGGCTATTATATTTACGAAGCAATATTAATAGCTTATCTAATTAACGCATTTGCAAGGTACTAAGTGCAAGTATTAAATTATTCTCACCACAGATATAAGATAGGTCTGTGATTCTCACTCTTATTAATTATTTTTTATTAGCCTTTTAAGTATGCTTTTTAACTTGTTTTTTTTTCTCCCCAATTTAAAAGGTTATTTAAAAAAGCCTTATATAATGGACAACATTCCATTTTGAGAAAGTACTAAAATTAGAAAACCATTTCGAGATTTTAGTGTTCTAAGCTCATATTTTTCTTTTCAGAATTTTTAGTTCAGTATATTTTACGTTATTTAAAAAAACTAAAATCTAGTCCAAATTGGGCCTGTCAGGAAGTTTGAGTTGAGTCTATTTGTCTTGTATTTATATTATCTGTGCATTCATTAAAAAATAAAATCCATTGTCATAATAAATCATAGTGACAGAATGTCATTCAAGCGTATTTCTGATCAAACTAGTAAAATGTAGAAATTTATAAAATATTACTGAAAAAACTTAAAAGAAAGTCATAGCATTGTTTGGGATACTTATGCGTTACCAGTGAAATTATGTCTTGTGTGATTAAAGGCTATACATCTCGCACAGGAATAAATGAAAATAATCAATAAACATTATGATTTCATCGGTAAGTTTATATTGTTTTAGATGTTTTTATGTAGTGTAAATAGCTTGAAACTATTATAATATATTAATAATTTGTGCAAATAGTCGTTTGTGTCCAGTTCTTTGTTGATTTTGCAAATATCAGATTTTTTATTACATGTCGTAGATGTTATATTATTTCGCCTAGTGATGTGCATTTCTATATCGATATTTGTTTTATTGTACTTACTTTATATTTGATGGGAACAAAAAGTAGAAAACCATCACATGGCTTGGCACATCTTTCTTTTATGTAAATAAATAATAATCACGTTATTTACGTTTGAAAACTCAACTCTTGACAAA
Organism: Agriphila tristella; assembly: GCA_928269145.1. Lineage (NCBI taxonomy): Eukaryota > Metazoa > Arthropoda > Insecta > Lepidoptera > Crambidae > Agriphila > Agriphila tristella. The sequence continues at coordinate 28,357,484 of OV743432.1, read as the reverse complement.
TCAGTTGCAACATAATGTTTTGTATGTAGGTACTACTACAAGCTCAATTTCTTTGTTTTAGGCGCCACCGTTATCCAACAAAACACAAAACGTAACACGTCAGGAGAGCCTGCGAGCTATCGACATGAAGGAATTACCTATTTATAGTTTGCAGCGACAACTAGAAAGAGTTAAAAAAGTGAACGCCTTAAAATAATAAACACTGATATTTTTAACGTGTTATTTTAATTTCCTTGACTAGTTTCCGCTAGGTTATCTAGCATCTCTATCATCTCGCATCGAACATCTAGCAGCTCGTGTTTAATTAAAATATTGTTTGTAAAATGACTAGCAAAGGAAGCGCAAATGTGGAAATTTTTCAATCGAATTTTTCGAAATTTTTATGCAAAATGTCTGAGATATGTAAAAAAACATATTTCAGTCCAGCTTTCCGGCGCTGTTTGTTCTCCTGTACAGGTCGCATTTCTCAACCGATTCTCGTGAAATTTTGTGAGCAGGTTCGAAAATTATATAGAATTTCTAATCGGGCCAGTTTTTCGAAATATTGGATATATTTAAAAAAACTGGCCTTAAAAATAAATTTATCCCGCATTTGGAAAAAAATCTAAATTAGAAGTGTTATCTAGCTGCGAATATAAAAAAAGCTGAAAATATTTATATAATCTCACGACATTTAAACGTCGACTTTCTCAAAATGAAAATGTCTATTATCGACATCACTTACAGAAATCCCATGCTACATCACTATTGAAATCATGGTGTCATATTGTCACAGATAAGATCAGAATTGATTTTTTTTGGCAAAAGCTACACATTTCAACTTCCTGACAATGTACTTACGCTCTTTTAGAATGAGTAAGATTTCAAACAGTGATTTAATATACAAAAAAACAATTAAAAGTTTAAATTAAAAATACGTGTCCCCTTATTTTGTATCTACTTTCATTATACAAAGTGAAAACGACGTATTATATTTTTGAAAGATTGTCCATTGAGATTGGTAGAACTGTAATTTGGCAAAGCAAGGGTATACATTATACAGGGTTATTTGTAAAAAACCAACAACCTCGCAAGAGTAGATTACTAACATCTTAAACAACAACATTTGTTCTACGAATATTCAGAAAACCAACAAAAAATATCAACTTTCCATACATAATATCTGAACAGCTGATCGTGTTTTGTATGAAAAATTGAAATTTTTACGAGGCAAATATCTTGAAATCGGGTGAGAATTGCGCGGAACGCGTATTTTTGTACAATCAAACAAACTTACCAAGTGATGTTCGATTGAGATTATGCACTTGTTGGTCCTGCCCGAAGATGATGAGGTTTTACTACTTGTAGTATCGCTCTTCGTACTTGCTGGCGCCACATAAGTTAAAAGAATAATAAATGAAGCGTTTGGAAATGAATAAAATAACATTTCTGAACGCATCAAGTAACGAGAATGCATACTTGTGCATCTGTCAATGTGAATGGTCCCGCGCTGTCATTAAGTTTAAAGTTCAGGTCACGTACGCCCTGATGTAGGTAGCTGATGCTGATTCTGCAACTATAGGGTATAGGCACATGTACCTGTAAGGGTGGGAGGGTTTCATCATCTTCGGGCAGGACAAACAAGTGCATAATCTCAATCGAACATCACTTGGTAAGTTTGTTTGATTGTACAATTATGCACATTGTTTGTCCTGCCCTCTTATGATGAGGTTTTACTACTTGTAGATGTTTAAAGTTCAGTTGCAGAATCAGTTTTTTGAATAGGTAGAGGTGCCTAATCATTTAAAAATTAAATATTAAGTGTAAATAAGCATCTAAAATAGATATTTAATTTTTATATTATGTTCTTATTTTGAACCACGTTAATAAATAGATATCGTTTTTCCGTAGGTTGACTGGTAGAGAATGTCATTAACAGCAAGTCAGTCTTTTGTACCTTTATATTGTACAATAAAGATTAAAAAAATATGCTAAATGAAATTTATATACTTAAGTACATATAAAAGTAAATTCAATTTATTTTTCAGAATTGGTGTCGATTCAATAAGTTATTGACATTTTGGTTAAGTACCAATTAAAATCTTAGTATTGAATAAATTAATGTTTCTTCCAAAAACTTAGAAGAATTTATAATTAAAATTTTATTTATACAATTAGGTATACTTTAAATAAGTAATAATGTTGGTTAGTATTAATTCCAAAAAATACTTCACTCCCATTACTAAGTATGGGTATTGGGTGTGGTGTTAATCAAACAATGTTGATGTGAGAGGAATCAAGTCGGCTCGTTATTCTGCGAGAGTACCAAGTTCGCAAACAAAAGGTAGGTAGCAGAGTAAAATGTCATCATGTAAACACTACTAGTCAGTGGAGAAACTGATGAGGTATATTCAGCTCACAGCCAGAAAAAAAATGTAGTGTTAATAAAATGAGCCTTCTTTAATAAATAAATAGATAAATATAAATATTGAACATCACATACATATTGCTCCAACTCAATTTCAAAGTACCTAGCTGAAGTACTTGTGTAAAGTAAATTAGAGATAACAGTTGTGATTCAAACAGTCAAAACTAAGCCAATCTAGAAAAGTTTTTTTTTTTTTTAAATTGACTTTGCCAGAGGTCGAACCAGGAACTCAGAGATGGCAACACCACGAAAATCGGTGTGTGTAAACCACTCGACCACGGAGGTGGTCATATAGACAGTGTTACTTTCAGATAATGAAATTGATTCTATTTTAGGATCACCCTAGCCAAATGTGCCAGAATACGTTTTCTGTGGTAAGCATAAGCCGTTGTTTCCGAGTCATGGATGCCTACATCCACATAAATGTATTTCTGTCCGTTATGTTATCTAGTGACAATTATTGCTACCGTTGCAAAGTATTCCGCCCCCCTAATAGCACGACCAACGAAACGAGAGCGATTTATCGTTTGACTGTCAACAGATATCACGCGATATAGTCAATAGTCATATTATCGTGTTTTGGTGGTCAACTAGGGAGGCAGGATTCAATTAAATCTTAGTTTGCAAACATCTATTTTATAACTTTTTTATAGATAATGGCCATTTTTTTTCCGCATTGGAAAATTTGACGCAGGAAATTAAGAATAGATGTGTAAATTATGGGTGTTTTGCATTCAGACTTACCTATCTGCAAATAAAAAAACACTTGTTCAAATTTGAAGGAAAATAAATATTTAGAATGGATTAAAGTATAATATTTTATACATCTATTTGACCTCCATTAAGGATATTGAATCTAGCATTAATGGAGAAAGTGTGAAACAAATTAAATTGGCTGAATTTTTTTAAAGGTTGTTAAGATCATTTTATCATCAGTTAAGTTAAGATCTTCGCGAAAGTACGGGAGTAACAGCAGATTGGGGATTGAGATCACACATTTCCCGTTAGTTATATATCATTGTACTCTTAAAATAGCTTATAATTAGCAAATTATAATAAATTAAGGAAGAATGTTGTTTTATCTGATATCCTTACATATAATAAAACAGTAGAAAAAGTGTGTCTGTACATCACATATATTTAATAAATATATGTCTGGGGCGATGGAGACATAGCAATAGAGTAAGAATTAAAAAAAATGTATGTTTGTTTGTCTGTTTGTTTGTTTGTTTGAACACGCTAATCTCCGGAAATACTAAACGGATTCGAATGAAACTTTTTTTGTTATATAGCTGTTAAGCCTGGGCATAACTAAGGGTATAATTGATTTTGGAAAATGGAACACCTGATGCAGAACCATAATGGTCCAGCTAAACTAAACAAAATATAAAATAATTTACTGAAAAAAATCTTTTTTAAAAACACGTTTTTAAAACGGACTAAATTATTACAAAAAATATCGGACTAAAAACATTAAAACGGACTAAAAAGTAAAAAATAAATTCTTCTGTACATATTTATAACCCAACCTACAGAAATTTTAAACCTAAAAACGTGGTATGGATGATAAATTTTACAAAATGCGCCCCACGTTTTTAGGTTTAAAATTTCTGTAGGTAGGGTTATAAATATGTACAGAATAATTTATTTTTTACTTTAAAGTCCGTTTTAATGTTTTTAGTCCGATTTTTTGGTAATAATTTAGTCCGTTTTAAAAACGTGTTTTTTAAAAAATATTATTTTTCAGTAAATTATTATTTTCTGCTTTTTAGTTAACAAGCTAAGACTAAACTAAAAATATACCATCTCGTATCGGAGCACTTGTCAAGACGATTCAAACGAGCCCAAACTCGATGGGGCTGCATGCTTTTATTACAGAGTCCCAGTGGCCTCCTTCCGGCTCCATCAGCAGACCCTGGAAACTACTTCCTAACAAAGTACTAGTCAAGACGATTCAAACGAGTCCAAACTCGATGGGGTTGCATGGTTTTATTATAGAGTTTCTATGGCTTTTCTCCGGCTCCATCATCAGACCCTGGAAACTATTTCCTAACAAAGAACTCGTCAAGACGATTCAAACAAGCCCAAATTTGATGGGGTTGCATGGTTTCAATATTGAGTTCCTATGGCATGGCCTTTCGGCTTCATCATCAGACCCTGGATCTCATCTCCCATTAGAGTACTCGTCAAGACGATTCTAAAGAGCCCAAACACGATGGGCTTGTATGGTTTCATCATAGAGTTCCTGTGGTCTTTTTCCGGCTTCATCATCAGATCAGCTGCAGGATACCATAATATCGCATTGCCTTCCAGTTCTGACCTATGGTTACAGTTTCAAGTCTCTAGCTCATCGGAAAGCTAGTATAAAATCGTTCGCAAACTTTGTAGAGAAACAAACAAACAAACGAACGAACACACAAACGAGAAATCAACCTAATAAGAACGTGTTAAAATGACACCCTAGCAAAAGTTGTTCAGCCTTATGAGCCTTTTTTGTTGAGGTACAATTTATTTATTTATTTATTAAAGACACAATAACAGACATCAGACAGAAATAAAATTCTTATATAATAGGTGCACGTCTGTGCCCAATTACAAATTGTGCACAAATGTTTTAAAGAAACAGGACATAACAGTTAGGTATCTACCTACTTGTTAATTTAATAGTTACTTATTAATTTAAACAATCGAAGATATGGAAAACCTGATGCAGAACCATAATGGTCCAGCTAAACTATACAAAATATACAAATGTCATCTTTGCAAAAGTTGTTCAGCCTGATGAGCATTCTTTGTTGAGGTATAAAAATCAAAGATCTGGAACACCCGATGCAGAACCATAATGATCTAGCTAAACTGTAAAAAATATAAAATGACACCTTTGCAAAAGTTGTTCAACCTGATGAGCATTTTTTGTTGAGGTACAAAAATCGAAGATCTGGAACACCTGATGCAGAACCATAATGGTCCAGCTAAACTATACAAAATATAAAAATGACATCTTTGCAAAAGTTGTTCAGCCTGATGAGCATTTTTTGTTGAGGTATAAAAATCTAAGATCTGGAACACCTGATGCAGAACCATAACACTCCTACAAGTATTTTCTTATGTAACTACATTAGTTCATTGTTTCAGCCTGATGAGCATTTTTTGTTGAGGTATAAATATCGAAGATCTGGAACACCCGATGCAAAACCATAATGATCCAGCTAAACTTTACAAAATATAAAAATGACACCCTAACAAAGGTTGTTCCGCCTGATGAGCATGTTTTGTTAAGGTACAAAAATCGAAGATCTGGAACACTTGATGCAGAACCATAATGGTTAAGCTAAACTATATAAAATATAAAAATTACATCTTTGCAAAAGTTGTTCACCCTGATGAGCATTTTTTGTTGAAGTATAAAAATCGAAGATCTAGAACTCCCGATGCAGAACCATAATGATCCAACTAAACTAAACAAAATAAAAAAATGACATTTTAGCAAAAGTTGTTCACCCTGATGAGCATTCTTTGTTGAGGTACAAAAATCGAAGATCTGGAACACCTGATGTAGAAGTGTAATGGTCCAGAGTCCAGATAAAGTATACAATATATTAATATGACATCTTTGCAAAAGTTGTTTAGCCTGATGAGTATTTTTGTTGAGGTATGAAAATCGAAGATCTGGAACACCCGATGCAGAATCATAATGATCCAGCTAAACTACTCAAAATATAAAAATGACATCTTAGCAAAAGTTGTTCAGCCTGATGAGCATTTTTTGTTAAGGTACAAAAATCAAAGATCTGGAATACCTGATGCAGAACCATAATAGTCCAGCTAAACTATACAAAGTATAAAAATTATATCATTGCAAAAGTTGTTCAGCCTGATGAGCATTTTTTGTTGATGTATAAAAATTGAAGATCTGGAACACGTGATGCAGAATCATAACACTGCTACAAGGATTTTCTTATGTAACTACTTTAGTTCATTTATATGCATTACGCCGAAGTCATAAAGTCCACGCGTACGAAGTCGCGGGCATCAGCTAGTTAAGTAATAAAAATATTATTGATATTCTACAAGCTTAGTTAATCCGGAATTTAATTATTCAACTATAGGATTGGAAACCTGACCACTGATAGCCAAAGCTCGATAGTGTAGTGACCACAGATATGATATTATAACCAAAGTATTTGTTGTATGGTCTGTGGTAGTAGCTTATCAAATTTATTATAGAAAATATACCGGGTGTTAGTAGCACTCATGCGAAAACTTTAAGAGATGATTCTACTCTTATTCTTAGAGCTAAGCAACTTTCTCTATGGAACCACTTGTCGCAAATGCATAGTTGAGAATTTGGCAAGCAATGTAGGTACACGTAACAACTCGATAAGATCACGGGAAGGCGCGCGCGCTCAGTCGCAGCCGCGTTGCCCGCCGTGAGCCGCCGGCGGTAGCGCGGGGCCACAGAGCAGTGCCAGATCAGCTACCCTAACGAACAGCTGTCTCTTCTTTGGACATAAGTAAATGAAACTCCAAATTGTGGTAATATACTTAGTTTATAATGAACTAGCGACCGCCCGCGAATTCGTCCGCGTGTTTAATATTTTGTCTATCCTCGGGAACAGTTCCCTTTTTCGGGATGAAAGGTACCCTATGTCCTTTTCTGTACGTCTGACAATGTGTATGCAAAATTTTACGATGATCGGTTCAGTAGTTAAGACGTGAAGGCGTAACAAACAAACGAATAAACAAACAAACAAACGGCCTTTCGCATTTATAATATTACTAGCGGCCGCCCGCGACTTCGTCCGCGTGGAAAGTTTTTTTGCTGTCTCTCGAGAACAATACTTTTTTTCGGGATAAAAGGTACCCTATGTCCGTCTCTGTACCCCTGACAACATGTATGTAAAATTTCATGATGATCGGTTCAGTAGTTAAGACGTGAAGGTGTAACAAACAAAGAAATAAACAAACAAACGGACTTTCGCATTTATAATATTAGTAAGGATATATTAGTAAGGATATTGAGCAAATATAATAATTTTGAAAGCGATCAATGTCGACAGTTTTGTATGAGATTTTCAGGTTCCCTATGTATTTGCATAAAATTTTAAGGCATAATATGTCATAGCATAATATAATTTCGCCGAATGATGTTTCCGCATAATATTACTTAGTCATAACCAGCTTATGCATATTTTTTTAAGCATTACTACTTTAAGCATAATCATGTTTAAGCATAATATTCTTTAGTATACATTTAAACACGCCTAATGTTCATAACGCATATTTTTAATACAAAACCGAACGACGACCAACAACATGAATTATTTTCAAAATATATGCAGAATCACAATCATGAACCAACTGCACTTAGAGAAAAGGTAAATTTTGTGTTTACATTTGATGATATAATTATTGTGTATTTACTTTACTTGTGTATTTTTTTATTAATTATATTATTTAATTTAATTTATTTTCTGATTATTCTCAATTCACATTAGTTTTATTATTATTATGATTATTGAATGTTAAATGAATATGGAATCTTTGTATTCTGAAATAAAGTATTATTATTATAATTACAATCATGTTGGCGGCTTAAGGATGGCCCAAGGGCCACCCACGCCGCTCCCTAACCTATCATTACACTATATTACCCAAGTAAGATTGGTTATACCTACATAAGTTAATATTGATTATAAATTTCATTCATATTATATATTTATATAATATTTTTTTTTGCATGAAAATAAATAAGTGCCTACAAAAAATATTTATTTTTATTGTTTTTGATTTTTATGTCTAAATAATATTAGGCGAAATGATAATATGCCTAATAACATTATGTGAAAACAAATTAGTCAAAATGATTGTTATGCCAATTTAAATAGTATGCCAAAAATCAATTATGCCAAAGTATTATTATGACAAAAAATATATGCCAAATCCGTTATACCAAATCAAATTAGGTATAAAACCATTATGCGAAAACAAGGGATCCCAGTTGTAATCGACGACGTTGCTGGTATAAAATGCACAGGTGCAAACAATAGCATTTTAATATTTTTTCTGTAAATTTAGGTTCTATGCAACTAAGACAAACTCTGTGTGATAGAAAAAAAACAATTCTTCATGAATTATGCTATAAAAAATTGCACTTCAGATAGACTCAGAATCTTTAATCGACTATGCCCTGAAAGTTTTTGCTATGGTGTTACTAACACTCGGTATAGGTAGATATGTACCATATTGCTCAAACATATTTAATTTTGACATTTCTAAATGTTAATTTATTGACTCGAATTAATAAGTTTGTGTGCGTTTGTGGGTGTTTGTGTGTGTGTGTGTGTGTGTGTGTGTGTGTGTGTGTGTGTGTGCTTGCGTGCGTGCGTATGTGTCTGTGTGTGTTTGTGAATGTTAAACAGCTTGGACGGATTTGGGTGAAAGGTTGGTAGACAGACAAAGGTTTCCTCGGGTCCACGCGAACGAAGCCGCGGTTGGCAGCTAGTTGGTTAGTAATTGTAATCAATAAGATAAAATATAGATGATACACTAAAACTATAATTAAGATTTAATAAATCAAAAAAATTCAAAAAGGGATTCGCTGTTCCTGTGTATTTTCTACAATATGCAAACTTATTTGACAATCGTAAATTCGTAATCGATTCGTCGGTGAGTGTAGATCGATCGCTGTGAGTAAGATGCTCTTGTAGAAGAAAGAAAAATAATGAGTGCCACGGAAAGAACGGAAAATGTCAGACCAAGTACGTATTTGGTTTTGAAAAACCTGATTTATGTACAAATCTTTAAACAGAAATATTTAGAAAACTTATCTTGTGTCAATATCTTTTATAATTTAATTAAATGAAGTGCCATGTTTAAAAAATCTTATTTGTATGCCATCGCAAATGTATAAAAAATTAAATCGCAAAATCTTTAAATTGCTGACACGCGGTAAGTAAAGTTTATTTTCACACCACATGCTCGACAATGCCGAATTATATGTCATGTAAACCTTACCGAAAGCAAGACATTATATCTCTTGGCTTTAGCCGGGTTATAATGTTATATTATAACCCGCTGGTCAATAATGTGATTTTCACTTTCATAATTCTTATTGCTATGTACATAAAGTCTAATTTCACTAAACAGAATGTGTCCTCAGCGGGCGCGGCCAACTCGATTTTCGAAGACCGAGGCCGTGGCCCACTAGATTCGCATGAGACGTTTGTTTGTCAAATCGACATTTGTTTGTCAAATCGAGTAGGCCACGCCAGCTGAAAGAAGTTGCTATAGCCGTAGCTAGTAGTACTACTAGCTTTAGAAGATTCTATAAATATTTCAAAGAAAAAATAAAAAATTTCAAGTGATGAAAGTATTTTGTCTCCAGAAGCTATTAAATTAGATGCCATAGGCATTGTCAATAATCTACTCCCAGAAAAGTCAAAGGAAAAATACCTGAAAGCCTATAAAGATTTTGACACATGGAAAACTGCAAAAGACGCAAAGTCTGTGTCTGAATCAGTGCTTCTGGTCTATTTTGAATATTTATCAGCTACAAAGAAGTCCAGCAGCCTGTGGTGTATCTATATTATCTTTCCATAATTGGACTAATGTCTCCAATATCAATTTGCACTTTTAATATGCTGTAATAAACACTATCTAATAAGCCTGGTTTTTTATTGTCTCGCATAAAGTGAGAAAAGTAGAGTATACATCACCGGGATAAAACTGTTTTTTTCTTGGGCGCTTGAATCCCTCACTGCACTCAGGACTCAATCTTAATTCCCTCGCTTTGCTCGGGAATTACCTTGTAACACCCTCGCTGCGCTCGGGAGTTAAATTTGGAGTCCTTCGTTACGTTCATGATTCAATGTAGCGCCCGTGACATAAAACACTGCTTTATCCCCTTGGTGTATAATCTACTATTAAGCACACGAGTGTCTGATAATTTCAATGCAAAGGACTATTATATATTCTGTGGCAAAGGTGCTTCCATGGAAAATATTTAATGTTGATCTAAGCATTTCACATAAAATCCTTACATATAATAATCCTTACATATAATAAAACAGTAGAAAAAGTGTGTCTGTACATTACATATATTTAAAAAAAAATCTGTGGCGATGGAGACATAGTAATAGAGTAAGAAATTGAAAAAAAAAGTGTGTCTGTTTGTTTGTCTGTTTGAACACGCTAATCTCAGGAAATACTGAACGGATTCGAATGAAACTTTTTTTGTTATACCTATATAGCTGTTAAACCTGGGCATAACTTAGGGTACCTATAATTGATTTTGGAAAATGGAACACCTGATGCGGAACCATAATGGTCCAACTTAACTATAAGGAATATTAAAATGACACCTTAGCAAAAGTTGTTCAGCCTGATGAGCATTTTTTGTTGAGGTATAAAAATCGAAGATCTGGAACACCTGATGCAGAACCATAATGGTCCAGCTAAATTTACAAAATATAAAAATGACATCTTTGCAAAAGTTGTTCAGCCTGATGAGCATTTTTTGTAGGAGGCGCTTCTACGCTGGAGTCATAAAGTCCACGCGTACGAAGTCGCGGGCATCAGCTAGTTACTTATATTATAGCAGCATTGAGCTATCCTTTTCAGTAGCTTATACATTATTAGATTCTTACATTCTTCTTAATAAATTTTAATGTTATTGAAACTGTTTAGTATGAAAATATTTGTTCCAGAGGGTCTTGGCATTCGTCACCTGCAGATATTTTTTTTGTTCCTTGCTATGCTTTTGGCTTATACGATGAGGGTGGACATGAGCATAGCCATCGTGGCGATGACCGCTAACGTTACCGGAAACTTTACCGAAGCGAAATCGGTAAGTCGCATATTTTGTTATTTTGTATTTGTATTTTTTTATTTGTTTTGAACACTAAGCGCTATCGCACACGGGCAACTTAACTAATCGCCCAGCAACTGTTTTGTCTCTCACATGGTTTGTGTGAAAAGTTGCCGACGACTGCGTCGCTTCGTGTGTGCGCTTCCATATAAACCCGTGGACTTGATGCGTGAGATATAAAACAGTTGCTGGGCGACTAAGTTGCCCGTGTGCGATAGCGCTAAAACTCATCAGTCTTCATCATTAGAATAACCCCCCTTAGGTCTTTCTTATGGATGGGTAAGGCGTATGTGCTAATTATACCTCACGAGCCTATTGCTGATGTGAGGGTGTTAACGACTGTAAGTAAATGCAGCCGCTATCAAAGGCTTAACGTGCTTTGATCACAGAATGACAGTAAATTTTTGGTCACCTATCCGGTGACCGACCATAGCGATAGTTATCATAGCAACTATGGCGATAGTTGCTTAACCGTGCCATTAACCTAAATATTTTCAACAATACTTGGCTTCAGTATTATGAAACTTAGTGCTCGTTTAGAGAGACGCCTGCGGCGGCGAGGCCCGCAATAAAATTCAAATATAATGACGTTGTGTGAGAGCGCTTACGGAGAAGCGATTTTACACTTCTTTGCTAGAAACTCAGCGGTGTCCGCGGCGTGCTGTCATCCACTACACGGTCTGAAGAAATTACTGTCACGTGTACCACCGCGTGCGACGCGGCGGGCTCCGCTACTACACACCCCGCATCTCCATAAACAACATCGTACATTGCCATTTGTGTTTACGCGTGCAACGTTTAACTGGCTTCAAAAAGGAAAGCGTAACGTAATTTTGAAGGCAATAGTTGCGCCTTCTAAAAACGATACGCGTGATAGGTAGGTACATGCTGAACAGAAGTTGCGCGTCAAATGTTGCCTTAATGAAAGTTTGAACTGTTTTTTTTACAGGATTACACTACATTTGACTGGTCATACAGCGTCCAAGCAGTGATTCTCTCTTCCTTCTTCTGGGGGTATGTGATCCTGCAGATACCGGCTGGTACCTTGGCCAGGCGGTTTGGAGGGAAGGTTATGATCATTATCTCAGTGTTTGTCAACTCCGTTATATCGTTCTTCTTGCCTGCCGCTGCTTGCTTTGTAAGTTTAGTGTAATTTTATTATTATGTTCACTTTTAGCTATAATTATTTGGATAAATCGAAAAAAAAGGTGTAAAGAAACGCAGATTACACAAATTTCTATACAATATATAAGCGAAACTCACGCACAGCACGCACTCGATACAGTTGTGCTCTGTCTGCGCTGGTAGGTTTTAGAAGCCTTTTTCACTAAATGACAGAAGCATGTCAAATATAGACGCGCTACTACAACGCTTCGTCTAATCCAAACGATAATGTTGCGTAAAACATCAATGCGTTTATATTATTTGCAGTATTGGTTCCTTGAATTTTCCGCTTTTAAAAGAACCATTGCGCCGTTTTGTTGTGAGTGATTTCAAAATGGTTCATCATTATCATGAATTATGAAAAATAACTAATTAGTTATTATGTATATTACCGTCATGATAAAACTTTTTAAAAAAATTTATGAACGTCAAGTGACTGACAACTTTTTTCAGCAGTCTGGGTCTGTCAGTTATAGGATCGTCTTGTAAGACTTATATTCCTCACATAAACTTAATATTCCATAGCGAAAAATTTTCTGAGTCTATGATTCTTCATTTATTACATTAAAATACAATATTAGTGTAGACTCTACACTACTCTGTTCTACATTGTGAGCCACACTTGCGGAAAGAACAATGCCAAACGTGCAGCTGAATATACGCGCAGTGCAAACAGCCGAAACGATTACTATACGTAGTAATATACCTATAACTTAATCTACCACTCAATATTTAAACGAAATTTTTATTTGGGTGACTGGAAATAATAAAGGCGACAGTTTATGGGATACTTAAATACTAAATCCGGCAGCGGTTTATTTTGTTGGCGACAAAATAGCTTAACGGGCGACTGTGGATTACAAGAAAACGTAAAACAAGCAACTACACGTGGGAGATAAATAATTATTTTAGTAAGCAGTGCAAAATCAATTCATAACTCATACGACCGAAATATCGACGTATATAACACCTTTTTTTTTTCAAAATATCGAAAATCCTAAATATCGATATCCAATAGACCGTAACTTAAACGATCGATTATTAAGTAACCGATAGTTCGAAATCCCGAAAGTTAAAATGCCGATAATTCAAAATCACAAAAGTCTGTTTAGGTCTAGTAGGTGCGACGATGAGCGAGCGTAGCGAGTGAGGAGGAGGTTAAGTTTCATTGCGACCTACAACGCACGAGCCGAGCGAGCGAAGCGAGCGTGCCGTGGCAGCGGCCGGCGAAGTGCCAGAACCGACCTGCTGGCATGTAACTCTCAATTGACCTTCAGTTTTTAAACTTCGGGATTTAGTATTTTAGTTAAAATGTCCTTTCGTGATTTTAAACGTACGGCCAAACAACCGTTCGACCATTTGTTTTTCGGTGTTTCGTCCATGGGTCTTGTAAAATTTGGTCTTTTCAACTTCGGCATTGTAAATACATAACCTTAGCCATGCATAAGACAAAAAAAAATATTTTTATTTCAAGTGTAAATTTTTAGCAATAGCTTTTATATGTGCAAATTTGGAAGTGTATTCATTTTTTGTTTATAAAAATATGCGTTAATAACATTATGCGTGTTTAAATTTATGCGATGACATATTATGCCTTAAAATTTTATGCAAATACATAGGGAACCCAAAAATACTCAGTAGGCAACTATAATACCAAGTTCGTAGTTAACTGATTTAAGCCGCCCAACATGGTTTGTTTGTCAATTCGATTAGGTCAATAGTCGCCTTTTTTTTTTAAATATATGCCAAAATTTAAATATTATGTGTGCCCTAAGGTTGTCGCCCAAATAGTAATTTTGTCAACCGTTCTGAAGAACTAGTTACTCAATTTGTATTTTAAAATCACCCAATTTCAACATTTTGTAGTCGTCCTCAGTCCGTCGCCCACTTAGTATTTCAGTACGCTGTATTCAGTATTTTGATACCCAAAATGGGAATTTATTGTTACCCGATTAAATACTACCCAATCTTTAAAATAAATCAACATGCCTATCTTCGCATTATCCCACAAGGCACGTCATTAAGCCCGATGTTACTCTTAAAGTAGGTACTTGATTTTTTTTATTTAAATTCCAGGGTGGCTGGCAACTAGTCTGTGCCGGGCGTTTTCTTCAAGGTTTGGCCCAAGCCTTTGTGTTCCCCTGCATGCATCACCTCATCAGCCAATGGGTGCCTTTAGAGGAGAAAGGGCTTCTTAGCACTATCATTTATTCAGGTAAGTTAATTTTAACGTCGAGAATAAAATAAAATTTCTAACTTTCCCTTTTTTATACGTATTGGAATGATTTGAGGGCTGCTCTGAAAGTAAGGCTAAGTTCATATGAACGCGTGGTGCCGCGCGTCGCCGCGCGGTAGGAGCATTCACATAATAGCTTTGTTAAAATAACTTTGTATAAATAAATAAGTCCATAAACAAATTGCTTCCCCCGCGTTCTCAGTGATTTTGATGCCAGAATGCCGCGCGTGCACGCTATCATGTGAACTTAGCCTTAGAGTATCTTTTAAGTGATAGTGACGTATTGGAAAAATGATATCAACGAAGAGACAGGAGGATATATTAATAAGAATTGTGCCTTAACTATTTGTCACAATATGTTTTGATAAGAGCTGAAATATACTTCCTAAATATTGTCAACAATTTATCATTCCATATATTTTTGTTTCTTGTTGCAGGTGCACAATTAGGTATAGCCATACAGTTGATGTTAGGAGGTTTAATAGCCTCCACTTGGGGATGGCCAGCCATTTTCTACACTAATGGCACTGTGGCTACAATATGGACTGTGGCTTACCTTGCCTTTGGAGCAGCCTCTCCTGAGCAGTCCAAAAATATTTCAAAAACAGAGTTGAGATACATACAGAGGTCTTTGGGAAGAGTTGGCAAACAAAAAGTAAGGACAATATTTAATAAATAAGTTAGAATATTTTAATTAATAAAACTGTAATCGACAAATCGAGAAAATCGCCAATCGTTCTTTTTTTTTCTATGTTTACATTAAATAATATTTTATCTTATGTTATTAAGACTGCATTAGAAAAAATATATTGAGTAGAAAAAAGTTTTACCCAAATTGGGGACTTTAAGATTTGTTATTATTTATATTATGTATAATATATACAATAATTTTACTTAGAGTAGGTATCAACAAAATGCCTATCAAACCTAAAATCAACTGAATCGTTCAACAGCACACATTTATTCCCAGCATTACCACGTTCCATGGAAGAAAATAATGACCTGCGTTCCATTCTGGGCCGTAATAGTGGCCCACTGCGGCCAGAACTGGGGCTTCTTCACGCTCATGACGGAGCTGCCTTCCTACATAAGTAAAGTGCTCGGCTTCAATTTGCAGAGCGTGAGTATGAATAATAGTGTGAGAACAAAAAATATAGGCAAGTATAATGCGTTTCAATCTTATGGCTGCTGTGAAGTTAGCCACCATGCGCGAAGCCGTGCCCTTCGCCTCTCTCAACCATAAAATTGTGTTCTGCGCATCATCTCACGTTTCGAGCAACCAATAAGATTGAAACGTATTGTACTCTCAAGAGCTTCGGAGATTCATTATTATTTTTTGTATGCAAGGAAATAATTCAAAAAAATAGACATTAATCGTGAGAACATAATTCTAAAAGTTTTATTTAACCTTAAATACTAGCTACTCTTTTTACAATTTATTAAGTGGCAGAATTAGGCGTTTAAATTGTAGACCTGTATAAAAGTATGGATGAATGACAAAACGCGTATACCTACAAGCTATATTCCTTTATTCCCTTCCAGAATGGCGTACTATCTTCGCTCCCGTATCTTGCTATGTACCTTTTGAGTTTACCGATGGGGTCCCTGACTGATTTAATACTTGCAAAGAAGTGGCTCAGTATCTCAAACACCAGGAAGTTGTTTCACTCCATAGGTTTGTAAAAGTAGTTTGTTACACAAGGGACGTAAGTGAGCTATTACAAAACAAGATCCAATTTGGATCAAGTGCACCCGAAAAATTTGGACGCCCGGGCGAGCGAAGAGAGTGAGGGCGAATATAATATCGAGGGTGTAATAGCTACTTACAACCGAGGTAAGCATTCTACTTTACATCATTCATACAAGGTAAATAAAATTGGGAGTTACATTATACCCTCAGAATCTCAGATAGACAAAATTTAATGCCTGGGGCTAAAGAGGCCGTAGGTACTCTGGGCTCTTATAGCAACCTCAAAGTGATTCGCTGTTCGATTGATCGAACCACAAAGAATTTTTATTCCGCGTGGTTCGATCAATCGGACGGTACTGTAATCGTATTTTACATATCTCATATTCGGTAAGTAGGTCCTTATTACCCCCAAATGGGGCTTGTAGGTAACCAATTAGCGCTCTAAGGTAATAATCTAGCTAGGAAAGCCCTAGGGCGGTAAGTAATTAATAAATCCTGTAAGTAAGTAAAAATCCGGTAAGTAATTAAAAAAAGCCCTAGGGCGGTAAGTAATTAAAAAAATCCTGTAAGTAAGTAAAAATCCGGTAAGTAATTAAAAAAATCCAGCAAGGTGGCTGAAGGTTACTTTGAAGATTCCATACAAAATAAAAGTAAAATTACCAACAAAATAACGGAAGTTATTCAGCTTTCAAAAAATGAAACATCTTTCTCAAGAGATGATCCGCAACCATCAACTTCTGCTGAAGAAAGCTTCATTCCGTCAGATTTTGTCCATGACCAACAAATATTACAATCTCAAACCATTAACATACCCAAAAACACCTGTCCCTAAAAGGAAAATGACCACTAATGATACCACCTTTTTAGGCCTTGTGCCTCAACAAGATGTGATCCAATAATATTGTATTATTTTTACATTCCTAACGATATATTTGAAACTATTTTTCGTTTCCTGAGATTAAAAACAGTTTTATTGAGTAACTAATTGATTTGACTTATCTCAATCAACGTCCGCCATTCTATATCGTCCACAAAACTTTTTTAATGCGTTTTATGTTAAACTTCAAAACGGTACCTAATCAAAGAGAATGTAAATAAAAGTAGAGATTTAACCACGTTTTCTTCTTCTTCTTATTTTGTTTTGGCAATCTACTCTCCTCTTGGAAGTAATTTTTGCCAGTGTCAAGTGTTAAATAGTTCAGTGGTCGCAATGGTACTATAGAAACCATGGAAACCGTTTTCAATGAACCAAAATACTAATATCTATACTGTGTCAAACATAGATTTTTGACACAGTATAGATAATAGTTTTTGAACAAACATATCAATACTGTATTTTTGACGTTGATTCGATCTTGACGTGAACTCGATCCCGTCAAAGCTCTTTGGTGCTGAAAAACTATCGCATATTCTTTTGTTTCTCTTGCGTTTGATGGGACTCGTAGACCAGTATTGACAATTTCCAAGTCGAGCTAACCTCAAAATGCTACAGAAAATGTAATATATAAACAATACCAGGAGAAGAAGAGAAAAACTAATTACTGATTATAGCTACAGACCTTTCGAGCCACTAATTTTAATTACAATCATGAGGGCACAAAAATGTTTATAGCGATACTTTTTGGCCTTAGAAGGTGGTCATTCTCCTTTGAAAATTGTTCTCATTTCACTATAAATTTTAACTAATAAAATGTTTTATTCTTTTAATGCCGGTTTTTTTCTACTTACCTCACCATCGAGATGTAAAGCAGTGTAGTTAGCTCGGGTTTAAGCATCAATTTCACCCTCGAATATCTCGGGCTGCAATCTATGCCTTACAGCCCTTGGCTACTAATCTAATATTACATAATTTGCGCATATTCTGTCACAATTTACTGCTACGTATCGAACGTAGCAATGATATAGCTCTCGCTTTTTTATTTTCAAATGCAAAAGGCCTCGAGAACCCTTGGAGCAAATAAGGGAGACGATAAATGTAGAATCATATCAGGAGATCAACAAGATGACAATGTGTAGAGACGAGTAGAGAAGACTTTACCTATAAGAGCATGGCTCTAAAATTAAAGAAGCATAATAATATTTACAGGAACTTTTGGACCTGCCTTTGCTTTGATTGGCCTATCGTATACGTCATCGAACAATATCGTGCTAGCTGTCATCATGTTGATTGTATCTGTCGGAATGAACGCTGGAACGTTTGCTGGATATATAGTGAGTTTAAAGTCGTTGAATCAATCCAATATAATACTACATTATGATTTAATCCCAGGATACAAGGCGGTTTTACGACCGAATGTGGCGCCCTCAGAGATTTTTATTTAATAAGATGATTTTAATAATGTTTTACTTGGAGTTTTAAGGGAGCATGGTTTAGTATTTTTTAGAAGGCATCACTACATTCCCTCGTAGTCATTCGTAGAAGTAGATAGCAATTAATGTGTTAAAAACGGCCGCTTTTAGCAGTTTTGCTATCTAATTTTAGCAGTGATTACGAGGGTACCGATGTAACGATACCGTCTAAAAATGCTAGACTGTGGGCCCTAAAAATTCAACGTAAAACATAATTGAAATGGTGTATTAGAATTATAATATTAACTTAAATTCACCGTGGTGCCACTTTCACTCAGGGTGCCTCCTTAAAGAACCTAATAAACCTCGTAAATACACCATTGAATTATTTTCGGTTAGAAACATGGGACTTTTCAATCCAATTTCTCTTCGCCATTGTAACTTTCAGATTTTTAAAGAAGATGCTAATTAATTGAATAGTGTAATAAGCGCTTAATGTAGTCACTCGGGAATAGTATGTAGTTTACTGCAGCGGCATGCAACAAAGGCATTAATAGCTTAATAGGCTAGGCCGACGTACACAGACATACGTGAGTCTATCAATGCTTAGTTGTAGCCAAGGCTTGTTATAGTACTTTTATCAAACAATGAACTGAAATTCAATATATTTTTCTGCTGTGGTAACTATCGTAGAAAATTTTCACAATGGTAGTTTTGGTTAAAATAAATTAGAAAACATTCTAAACAAAACTACCATGGTAAAAATAAGAAAAATAAAAACCATTATGTTTAAAATAAAATCTACCATTTAAACATAATTTTATAAAAAATATCATAGCAGAAATTATCCTTAATCAAAACTACATACTAGAAAATTTTCTATCTAAGTGGTAGAATATTTTCGAAATGTTTTTAAACGAAGCTTTTCTGATTGCATATTGTTAAGAATTTAATACACGTAATAAATATCAATGAGCAATTTATTC
Source organism: Agriphila tristella (assembly GCA_928269145.1). Lineage (NCBI taxonomy): Eukaryota > Metazoa > Arthropoda > Insecta > Lepidoptera > Crambidae > Agriphila > Agriphila tristella. The sequence continues at coordinate 28,337,843 of OV743432.1, read as the reverse complement.
TCAGTTCAGTAGTGATTAGATTTTTTTTGTAGCTCACATCACAGAGGCTCAGCCTTGACTTGACAAAAAACTTTAACGTTACTTTGCGCTCATAAGATTTTCAACTCTCAAGCCTCGCATGCTTTATATTTCTACGGAAGAAAACATTGTCACGCTTGTAATACTGTTACCTACTTGTAAATAATTCAAATGTAGTTAATATATTTTTACATAATCAATTTGTATATTATTTAATTTGTAATTCATTGTAAGAAATATAAGAGTACACTTATATCACAAAATCTTGATAAAGGTAAAAAATGTCTCTCGGTGTTTATAGACCTCAAAAAGGCTTTTGACACCGTTTCCTCTAGTATCCTTCTAAAAAAACTTGAAAAAATTGGTATTAGAGATATACAACTTTCGATTTTTGAAGACTATCTATCCAATAGAATGCAAAAAGTTAAAATAGAAGACTGTACAAGTGAAGACGTTGATGTGTCATGTGGCGTACCACAAGGGAGTGTTTTAGGGCCCACCCTATTCCTCATTTATATAAATGATTTATGCAACTTGACCCTCAATAATGCAAAAATATTTTCCTACGCCGATGACACCGCAATCGTTTTCACTGGATCCAGTTGGGCTGCAACGAAAAAAAATACAGAAAACGGCCTAACGAAGGTCGCATCATGGCTCAAAAATAATCTCTTAACTTTAAATGCCACTAAAACTAATTATGTTTGTTTCAGCATTTACAATAAATTCCAACCAAGTAACGAATTCGATATAAAAATACACACATGCGACCATTCTATTAATTATAACTGTAGCTGTCCCTCAATAAATAAGGTAGAACAAGTGAAATATTTGGGAGTTATGGTAGATCAGAGGCTCTCATGGTATCCTCAGATTGAAATGACCGTGTCCAGAATACATAAATTTAATTGGATATTCCGAATGCTAAGATACATCGTTCCCAAAAATGTGGTTGATAGCGCCGGTGCCACCAGAAACCTACTGAATGAAATATATATTTCTTTAGTCCAATCTGTAACAACATACTGTATCTCAGTCTGGGGTGGTGCTCGCAAGACGCGTTTTTTGATGGTAGAACGAGCGCAAAGAGCATTACTTAAGATAATGTATTTCAAGAGAAGAACATTCTCAACTCAAAGCCTTTACGCGATCAGTGAACTGTTATCTGTAAGAAAACTTTATATTTTACGGTTAATCTTAAGAAAATATAAAGTAATTACTTACGACCCTCGCGTTGGAGGTAAAAGAGGGGCACGTAGGTTCAACGTAGCAACCATTCCTCAGGTCAGAACAAAGTCTGCTAAAGGACAATTTGAGTTCCTATCTTCACACCTATATAATAAAATAAATAAAGAATTAAATATACATAACAAACCATTTAACGAGTGTAAATCTGAAATTAGAAATTGGTTACAAAATTTAGACTACACTGAAACTGAGGCCTTATTCAATTAATAAAGAAAACTAAACGACCAACATTCGCATAATTAATATAGAAATTCACAAGTTCTCACATCTTCATACATACATGCTCACTACTACACAACATCTCACATCCACACACACATTCACCCTTCACACACAATACATCCCAATTACCACACTACACAATACATTCTTACACATACTAATACACACACACGTCAATATTGATCAAATAAAATATTATATTAGATTAATAAGTATTAAGTAAGTAGGTTTAATTTTAATTCAAAATTAGCGAAAAATCTTGTATAAATAAGAACTTTATGTATGTACTCTCTATTAGCATAAACACATTTAAATATTAATTATTTGAGTTATGCAGAGCGTTGTCTCCTGGCACAGGCGATTACAAGCCTAAAAGGAGGCTCCGTTAAATAAAAAGTGATGTAAGTCTCTATAAGGAAATAAACAATTTTTGATTTTTTTTTTTTGAAGAGTTGTAACTATTTGCAGTTGGTGCACATTGACTTGGCTCCTGACTTCAGTGGGATCCTAATGGGCATCACTAACTTCTTAGCCAACATCGTCTCCATCATCGCACCACTCGTCTGTGGGTTCATCATTACTGATGAGGTAAGTTTCATGAGTAAATCGTTATCCATTTGTATTGGCTGGTAACTTAGGTGGCATTCTAGTGGGCATCATCCACATCTTGTCCAAAATTGTAAATTCTTTTGTGTTGCGAAATACAAAATAATATAAGTACTCGAAAAAAATCGACAATCATAAAAAAAGAAAAACAAGAAATCGCAACCTTTGGAAGTCTGGTCCAGTGCTCTTCCAACTAGCTCAGTCGGAAGAGCATTGGACCGGACTTCCAATGGTCGCGGGTGCGATTCCCGCCTGAGAATATGATCTGTTGCGAGTCGAATTTTTTCTTGTATATTATTTAGTGTGGTATAAAAATAGCTTTGTTTTTGCTAAAATCTTAAAATTATACTTAATTTAAAAAATGTTGCTAATACATGTCTATCAACAAAAACAAAATAAATAAAAAAGCTTTTTAAAAAAAAAGAAAAACCGCCTTCAAAAAACCTGAAAACAAAAACAGCTTAAAAATTAAATACCTCTAAAAAGCAAGAAATAATATTCGAATCATTCGTTACACATATCAATATTAATAAACACGTCTATTGAAGTCGGGTGGGGCTGGTGGACAACTTCATTTTTTTCTAAAAGCCCCACCCGACTTAAATAGACGTGTTTATTAATATTGATATGTGTAACGAATGATTCGAATAATATTTCTTGCTTTTTAGAGGTATTTAATTTTTAAGCTGTTTTTGTTTTCAGGTTTATTGAAGGCGGTTTTTCTTTTTTTTTAACAAGCTTTTTGTATTTTCACATTTTTAGTGGTAGGTATGTAAGCGCAGCATGTAAATATTTGTTAACTTTATATTATAATATTTCCAATGGTAAAATGCCCAGAACTCAATTTCCAAATTTACGCTGTTTGTTTTTGTGGAGTTCCGTTGTGTCTTCGTAGTCCAAGTCTAGTCCAGAACGTTGCGTCGCAAACCATGGTTTGGTTTGTTTTGGATTGCCATAAACTTACCAAAACCTAAATCACTTTCCATATACTATTTGACTTTGAGGAGTTCCCTTGTGTATCTTCGAAGTTCGAAGTCCAATAACGATGAAATTAAATTGTGATCATTCTTGAAGTATACCCTTTCAAACAAAAAGAATCATCTAAATCGGTTCATAAACAAAGATGTTATGTCCGAAATTCTATAAAAACTCGTGCGATGGCGAGCTAAATAATTGATATTTTTCAGGATTATGAAAAAACTACTGGCCAGATTTCTGTAAAAATTTTATGGGACCACACACAAACTATTTTCTTTGAGATAAAAAAAGAATTGTACAAATCGGGTAACAACTGCCGAAGCTATGTTAAAACATACATAAAAAAAAATACCGTCGACTTGAGAACCTCCTCCTTTTTTTGAAGTCGGTTAAAAAACCTTAAAATATGTTTAACCTTTGTTGTTTTTATAATTAATAACAACATCATGAATTACTTATAGGTAATTAAATCAAACGATTATATTTTTTCAGACAAAAACTGAAATTAATTTAATGAAAAATCTATTTAACGTTTCAGAAAGACCCAGCTGAGTGGAGAAAGGTGTTTTTCGTCGCTTCAGGCGTGTATTTTTTCTCCAACTTGTTCTTCATAATATTTTCTACATCGGAAAGGCAGCCGTGGGCTGAGCCAGAACAGACTGAAATTAGTGTGTATATATTATTTTTGTATTCTAGATATTTAACAATCCTTACTAATATTATAAATTCGAAAGTCTGTTTGTTTGTTACGCCTTCACGTCCTAACTACTAAACTGATCGTCATGAAATTTTGCATACACGTTGTCAGGGGTACATAGAAGGACATAGGGTACCTTTCATCCCAAAAAAAAATTGTTCCCGAGGGATAGAAAAAAACTTTTCCACGCAGACGAAGTCGCGGGCGGCCGCTAGTCTTACTATAATATTATAAATGTGAAAGTTTGTGGGTTTGGATGTTTGGATGTTTGTTCCTCAATCACGCAAAAACTACTGAACGGATTTGGTTGAAATTTGGCACACAGATAGTAGAGAGCCTGGATTAAAACATAAGATACTTTTTATCCCGATATTCCCACGGGAACGGGAACCACGCGGGTAAATCCGCGGGCAGCCGCTAGTCATCTATATATTATAGAAGACATGAAATAATCTTCGGGTCAAAACAAAGTCAAAAATATTTAATAGTGTTGAAAGTCCATTATAACTCATGCAAAAACAGTTATTTAGCAATTTAACTTTGCTGCCGATGTGTCTGCATTTATTTGTGTGGACGAGTTGATGGTACATGGACCTCTTGCTCTTGCATGTTTCACATTGTTTGGAAGTTATTGCTATACTAGCTTCCACCCGCGACTTCGTCTGCGTGGATAGTATTTTGTCTATACCCTCGGTAATAGTTTCTTTTTCGGGATGAAAGCTACCCTATGTCCTTCTCTGTACCCCTGACAACGTGTGTGTAAAATTTCATGATGATCGGTTCAGTAGTTAAGACGTAAAGGCGTAACAAACAAACAAACGGACTTTCGCGTTTATAATATTAAGTAAGGATAATTATTGGGTTTGCATCAAAGTTAGAAATTACTGCTAATCTGCTCATCGTTGATCGATATACTATCCTTTATGAGCGCGACGTCTAAGTAGCAAAACTTTTTTTTTAACTTCTAATATTCCCGTTGCTGCGTCACATTAAGCAAAACGTCATAGATTTCATAGAGATTATCTAGTAATACTAGGTTCATGACACGCAGTGCTACCGCAGCACAGACCATACAACAAGTACTACGTACCCGCAGTGACGAATTCAAAGCTGCTAACTATAGAAAATTCTTTATCTTATGCAATGCTTGTGTCATAAAAAAAGAGATGGTCAATACATCACACAACAAACGAACATACCACAAAGTGCAGGCGAACAAAACAATTGAAAATTGGAAATTCCCTTTCGTCCCGTTTCCTGCGCCCAAATTCAATGTTAGATTACAACAGTAACTGTGTCAATCTCTCTCTCTCCTGCGCAATTATTATTTCCACATGATGGTGGGGTCTGCCTTCCGTATATTTTTCCTCCACTTCGCTCTATCTAGGGTGTCGTCCTGAGAGATGTTGTTTGAGCCTATGTCCGTTTTTACCAAGTCTAGCCACCTTCGTTTTGGTCTGCCTTTCTTTCTGGGCCCAGGGAGATTGAGACTGAGCACCTGGTTACCTACATAATGTGGTGGTCGACGCTGTATGTGTCCAAACCACCGGAGCCTACTCTCTTGTAGCTTGTCAGCAATAAACAAACCAATCTCCTTATTTTGCACTTAACATACTTTTTTAAAAAACGCTTTCAGACCTTTAATAAAGAGATTAAACTCAGTTTTTGTTTCACAGAAATGGAAGCATTGAACGAGGATAAACGTTGACAAAATGTGTTTTGTTTATTGATAAGTAGTGATAAATTTGAAGTAGTACCTATCTGAGTATGATTTTAATGAAATGAAAAATATGATTATATTAAAGAAATTATTATTTTTATAAAATGCTTGTTTTATTTCGAGCTCTATTTATTACTTCCTTGGTTCCTATCCTATGATTGAACCCTTGCGAAGGTAGCTTAGCCGCCAAAATCGCAAAGTGAATATCAAGATCCTCAAAGTTAGTTAAAAAAGAGTTAATTCAAGAAAATTAACAAAGATACCTGTGGTAAACTAGCATGATGCACTGATGTGTACCTAACTTAAGTTAAAATTTTAGTTACAATAATATTTTTCGAAGGGATCTTCTGCACTCCGGGAGCTCAGTGGTCCAAGTAATCGCTGGATAGTGATAGATCGTGGTATAGATTCCCACCTGAGTGATAAAAGCCAGATTTTTTTGAAGTAAATCATATCAAGTATATTTTTTTCTTTTTATTATAATAATGAACATTTGGCGACAGTTCGGCGTAGTGGTAGCTAGAAGCCTTCTAAGCCAAAGGTGCCAGGATCGATTCCAGCACGCGTAGCATGAGCAAACGGGACTCTTGTCTACGAAGACTTGTCGTCTCGACCCTCTAGATTGCTGAGCACAGTTTGACAGACAGGTGGAGTCCCACCTGTCTGAATTTTACAACCTTTTTATGTCTTTTAATACAAATATGAGTTTTAAAATATAATATTTTTATTTCAATATCAATAAATGTCTTAATTATCTGAAATGATTCGAAATGATTTATTAGTTTAAACATGATACTTATTTTTTAATAAGTTCTAAGATAAAGAGACACTAACAAAAGCTTTCACTTCCGTAGACAAAGCTCTCTCGAGCTCGAGAAAAATAATGTTGCCACTAGTAAATATTTATAATTATTTCCATCATTTCTCGTAAAGGGCGTTCCTTTCTATACGTTTCACGACGCAAAACTCTTAAAACCGAGTTAAATATAGCCGGATATAGTTCGTTTGCCTTCCTTTTATTGAGAGGTTTTTGAAAAGATGACACAGACCAACGCACTTGTTAATTTAGTAATAAATATTGAAATCAATGTATGAAAATAATTTTAATTTACGTTTTTAAGTAAATAAATTAAAATTAAATAAAATAAAAGTAAAAAAAAATACTAAAGGGAAAAAAGTGTAATATTAGGAAACAATATTATTGAATAGGTAGGTACCTTTTTTACAATAAATTATTTATTGTATTATTTTAATGAAATAAAACAATTTTAACGGATACTAGCGCGGTTTTATTGAAAGTTCTTTGGTAATTAGTTGGTATTTGGTTTGATTTTTGGTTTTCCCGACGTTTCGGCACCTTTGCAGCTGGTTGATAACAACATGCCAATTGACAACATTTCAAAATTTTTATCCTGTTTTTTTATTTGTTATTTAGAAATTACTGATGAAAACAAGAGACACGTATTTTTTTCTTTTCCAAAATTTTTATTTTAAGTCAACATAATATTCATTTGAAAACTTATTTATTCTAAAAGAGCGTAAGTGCCGTTTAAAGGATTTCTGGCGGACATTATCCTTTGCCCATATGAATAAAAAAATCATTTTGACGTCAACCTGCCAACCTAATCTATGGACGCTAATGACGTTTGTTTGTTTATCTTTTGCTCGAGGTTGTTTTCCTTTATTGTCGCTATTTTTACCTTATTTTCAACAATAATAAATAAATATATACGTAAAATAGATTCCATAATCTCATGTGTAGTTCCTGCCTGCAAAAATACTGTGATGAATGCCCAAACAAACACCGTTTTACGTGCCAAACCAAAGTCTACACGTTTACAGGTGGTGTGTTGCTTTAAAGTTTTATGGAAATTGAAATTAATGCACTTCAAAACAAACTGTATTTATTAAACAAGTTCAAACGTACACAATATCTTTTTATTTCTAAAAAATAATATGTTTCGCAAAATAATTCAGCTTCAGCAGTATGATGAAGTCCACTTTGGTAAGGTTGCGACTGTCTGCTATCAAAAATCCTTCAGAAAACTTGATATTATAATTTGATAGATGTTAAATTTAATCAAAATACTGATTTAAGTTAAAAATATCATGAATACATTCAAAACAAAACGAATAAAAGTGAAAAATATTTTGATTCTTGACACAGACTTTGACATACATTGTAAACTTGACAGCGACAGTTTTTATGATTATTTTTTTTTAAGATAAAATCACACAACTTTTTTATGCAAAGGAGTTAAATTTTGATTATTCCTTTATCTTGATGATACAGTGTTTTATCCACATATTTCGTTAAATAATTGATCAATAGCCCCGAAAAATTATGTACGGTGTCAGAAACTGAAAAACCTCGAAATGGTTTTCGATTTAAGGTACCTACCTTGTAAAAAATGAAAACATGTCAATTGAATATGCAGAACTACTAGAATTATGCCTAACATCTGGCTATCTGTTGTGGAACGAGGAGTTCTACGTGCAAGTTGATGGCGTAGCAATGGGCTCTCCTGTATCCCCCATTGTTGCCGACATTTTCATGGAGGATTTTGAGGAGAAAGCACTATCCACAGCACCTGTGACTCCCCGGTTCTACAAACGGTACGTAGATGACACTTTCACAATACTACCTAGAGACAGTGTCCCTGCATTTCTGAACCATCTTAACTCCATAAACCCCAACATACAATTTACTATGGAGTTAGAGACAGATAATAAACTAGTTTTCGTAGACATTCTCATTATCAGGAATCCGAACCAAACCTTGAGCCATACAGTGTATCGTAAAGCAACCCATACAGACAGATACCTCAATGGTGACTCTCACCATCATCCTATACAGTTAGCTACCGTAGGGAAATCTTTGTTTCAGAGAGCCCGCGGCATCTGTGACAAACAACACCTGATGGCTTAGCTTCAGCACGTGAAACAAGTACTGCGTAACAACAAGTTGCAAGTACCACGCCTTCGTCACAGAAAACGCGACAAACCAGCCACAGTATAGAGCGTCAACCTGCCATCCTACCATACTTGAAGGGTGTCACTGACAAGATTGGAAACATTCTGAAGCGAGCGTCAATCAAAACTTACTTCAAGCCGCCGAAGAAGATCAACCAACTCTTACGACCTGTCAAGTGTAATATCCCCCTTCAAGCCGCAGGCGTCTACAAACTAGATTGTGACTGTGGGCTCTCCTACATCGGGCAAACAAAGAGAAGCATAGGGACCCGCGTTTAAGAGCATATAGCTGACATGAAACATAGGCGCGATAACAAGTCTGCAGTGTGTGATCACGCTTTTGAGGAGCCCAACCATTACATTAGATTTGACAAACCCCAAATCCTTGCTAGGGAACGTAGATTTATTCCTAGAATGCTCCGCGAGGCTATCGAAATAAATAAATATCCTAATTTCAATAGAGATGATGGTTGGAAAATTCCACCAGCTTGGGATTCCATCATTCACAAGCTAAAGCCCCAAACACACACTGCAAGATCTAATGATACGGTTAGTTCCTTTTGCAAATAAATTAATATATATAAAAGACGGAGGTCGGCTTTCCTCTCCAAGTTTTCTTTCGCCATTTCTTTCTTGGAGGGGCCTCCCAATTTTATGAAATGGTGGTAGTTTCAGTAGATTCTCTCTTATTAGCATTAATTAAATCACAAAATTAACCAAACTTAAACCAATTAAAAAATAAAAATAAAATAAAAAATTTTGTTAAATATTAATTTCTGAACGTCTTAAAAAATTCATCGCTTGAGGGTAGGCTCACGAGTGGCTTCAGTCCCCCGTGACCACGGCAGCTGCAAAGGTGCCGAAACGTCGGGAAAACCAAAAATCAAACCAAATACCAACTAATTACCAAAGAACTTTCAATAAAACCGCGCTAGTATCCGTTAATAGTAGATTGTTATACAAGACGCTAAAATGACCCATTGCATACGAGGTAGTTTTATAGTTTTTAGTTTATACTTCCGTAAACGAATTCACTCGTTTTTCTATCCTCCACTTCATAAACTTTTCATACAGTATTTAAATAAATGGTGCTTGACGGCAATAGATTAAAATTATTTCTTTCCTATTACTTACTTACAGTCACACAATTCAATCAGTTTGGAATTAGAGAAAAATTCTAAAGATTTCGCGCTAGTGCCTTTTTTAATTTCTAATGTAGCAGCTAAAAACACAATGCACTCATTCTACGATTTTAACTTAAAGTCACAGAGTATAAATAAGTCTATGATTTCACCGAAGAGATCGCTGCTTTTAGTTCCATTTTCAAAAATAAAAATGAGAAACAGTATTAAGTCGAGCGAGTCTTTATTCGTGATTATGAATAAAGACTTTTTCATTTTAGTAGGCTCATTGGTAATAGACAAACATTAAATATGAAAAAACTTTATCCCCTAGGGGTATTTATGCTATTTTATCCTGGCTCTTGTACCATACAATGACGGACTTTTTGAGCAAGAGGAGTGAAATAGTAGATTGTTATACAAGACGCTAAAATGACCCATTCCATACGAGGTAGTTTTATTCCCGAGCTTTAGCGAGGGAATAAATAGAAACCGAGTTACAATGGGTTTTAGCGTCGTGTGTTACACTCTACTTTTCACTACGATTGCGAGAAAATAAAATACAATATTGAATACCTAGTTTATACTTCCGTAAACGAATCCACTCGGTTTTTTATCCTCCACTTCATAAACTTTTCATACAGTATTTAAATAAAAGATTTGTGCTTGACGGCAAAAGATTAAAATTATTTCTTTCCTATTACTTACAGTCACACAATTCAATCAGTTTGGTATTAGATAAAAATTCTAAAGATTTCGCGCCTTTTTTAATTTCTACTGTAGCAGCATGGTAGCAGCTAAGAAACACAATGCACGCATTCTACGATCAAACTTAAAGTCACAGAGTTATAAATAAGTCTATGATTTCACCGAAGAGATCGCTGCTTTTAGTTCCATTTTCAAAAATAAAAATTAGAAACAGTATTAAGTCGAGCGAGTCTTTATTCGTGATTATGAATAAAGACTTTTTCATTTTAGTAGGCTCATTGGTAATAGACAAACATTAAAAAATAAAAAACTTTATCCCCTAGGGGTAATTTTGCTATTTTATCCTGGCTCTTGTACCTTACAATGACGTACTTTTAGAGCAAGAGGAGTGAAAAATTGTTTTATTTCATGTCTAGTGAGCGCGTAAGCTTGAGAAGTGAATATGTATTATTTTAATTTATAAAATGTATGAAAAAAAATATAAATAAAAAATACTTATTCGTTATTTACTACTAGTAAATATTTATTTTATTTCTTTTTTTATAAATATTAAAAATAAAAAAGAATTACTTTTTCATTTTTTTTCTTTCCGGACAGCAATTTTTGTCGTTTGTACTGTAACTTCTCACCAACACGGGCAACTTAGATTTATTTTTATTGCAAAATAAAAAATTCAGAAAAAAAAATAGGTCGACAAATCTTTCTCGACTACTCGAAGGGTAGTAGCATAGCCTTCTATATCTTCCAAGCCCTGAAGTTGAGCAGAACGGCAACATCGCATGTGGTCAAGCACATAGTATAAAATTATTTTAAAAATTATTTATTATTTGTTTTTCCTATATTATCTATGTTTAAACTAGTTGTAAATTGTGATGTAAGATTATTTCAATAAAGTTTTATATTTATTATTATTATTTATTTATTAGAACATAAGGTTTGAGTCAAATTATTTGAACTTTTCGGGGGTCCTTTAGTACGATGAGCATTTTGATCTGAGCCTCCTTTAGCAATAAATACATCATTGAAAAGGTATTTAAATTTAAAACACTTTATTGTATTACTATAATCGTGAACTATTAGTACTTTGAGAGTTATAAGGCTCTAAACTTGACCAATTTTTTTAACATTAATGACCTAAAACTCCTAAATTACTAACAATTAATAGAAAGTATGTTTGCAGCAAATATTTGTCATATAAAAACCTGTCTTATGATATATCATTCATTTCTAGAGGTGTGGTAGATCAACTCCCATAGACAATAAACCACTTTTATACTTTAATAACCTTTAACTCCAAAAGTATTAACAATTGATATAAAGTATATTAACAGCAAATATTTGTCTTTAAAAGACCTTTCTAATGATATATCATTTATTGCTAGAGGGCGTGTTAATCAACTCCCTGCTGAAGAAAATCAACAAAAAAGATGACATCTTTGACAGCCATTTTTTCCCGGTTAACATTGATATTTTTCTTATTGTTTAATACACAAAGCATTTCAATAAAAGAACTAAATTATTTTCATATTTTAAACCTCTCACGATTACTATGAAAAAAAATATCGACCTCTTAAAATTGAAATATTCCCATACATTTAGTATGGAGACTGGCGGACGACATGACCACGAACTGACAGTAACAGACGTTGCCAAACTTATGTTCACGGCTTGGAAATAAAGAAGGCTATGGTAGTAGACAAGTTTCTCCGACTCAACTGTCAATGTCAGTTGAAGACAAAAGCTCGTGTTTGTCGACTTTTGACATTAGGCCACGACAAAGAACAATGCGAGTCTACGGTTGTAAAATGCGAGCATGAGTATCTCGATCTCAACCCATAGATATAGTATATTAAATCAACCCGACAAAAGTGACATTTCGGTGGTAGACAAGCCATTGTTCTGTGAGTCGAATCTTATCTCGATGTTGGTCATGCTACGCGTGCTGGCAAGGGTAAATTATTATGTCTTCTGTGATGGGTATAAGCTGTTGTTTCCTAGTCATGGATGCTTAAATACATATAATTGTATTTCTACCGTTAGTAATTTAGTGACAATCATTGCTACCGTCCTCGACCCACATATGGACCACTTTTTTTTGACTATGTATGTACACTGATCACTCGAAGACGGCTGAACCGATTGAAATGATTCAAACGTTATAACATGAGGTTTGTACCCAAGTTGGTCCCATTTTTTTAAATTTTGAAATCGGTTTAGTATTTTTCGAGTAATCTTGAAAATACTGTCGTTTTCGTTACCATTTTATATAAATTCAAACGGATATTTAACCATTACTTTTTGTTTATGAACCGATTTAGATGATTCTTTTTTTGTTTGAAAGAAGACACCTTAAAGATAATACCATATTAATTTCATTGGTATTGGATTTTAAATTTTAAAGATACACGAGGGAACTCCTCAAAATCAAATAGGAACTGTATAGTGATTGAAATATTGGTAGGTCATAAGGTCGTATTGTCATAAGACAATCAAAAATAAGTTAAGGACCTATCTATTGTCAAGGACGTTCTGGACTATAGTTAAACTGCGAAGGCCCAACGGAACTCCTGTAGAAATTGATTTACTCGGGGTATACCTACCATTGAAAAATGTGAAACATTACAACGTTTTATTTTATAAAATATTCGCTTACATACCTACCACAAAAAAGTTTAAAATAAATAAGCTTTTTAAAAAAAGCAAAACCTCCTTAAACAATCTTAAAAAAACAGCTCTTTAAAAAGCAAGAAACAATGTTCAAATCGATTAATTAAAACACGTCTATTGAAGTCGGGTGGGGCTTTTAAAATATAAACAATACAATAAGTGAAAAAAATACTTTCAGCTCCACCCGACTTCAATAGACGTGTTTTAATTAATCGATTTGAACATTATTTCTTGTTTTTTATAAAGCTGTTTTTTTAAGATTTTTTAAGGAGGTTTTGCTTTTTTTTAAAAAGCTTTTTTTTCCGAATTGAAACAGAAAAGGAACACGAAAGTACTACAGTAAAACTGGACAAGTGCGAGTCGAACTTGCCCACCAAGGGTTCCGTACAATTTTGTAGGTACCTACATTTTATAAATAGTAGAGGAATCGAGTGTCGCAGTTTTTTCCAAGCACTTCCCAAAATTCAGTTACTAAAACCTATAATTACTGATTTTATTATGTTTATAAATTAAATTGTGGATATGGAAATCATATCTAAATTAAGTATGTAACCTAATCAAGTACTTAAAATCAAATCTAATAAAGAGTGCCATTTTTTTCCTTTTGAGTTACGGAACCCTAAAAAAAGTGAATATCAAAATGTTTTTAACAGAAATATTATTAGAAAATGATGAGTGTTTTGCCTTCATAATTGTAGCTGAATATTATAAAAGAAACACTTGTTCAAATTTAAGGAAAAAAAATGTTTAGAGTGGATAAAAGTACAATATTTTGTGCATCTGTTTAACTATTGAAACTAATGTTAATGGGGAATGTGTTAAAAAAAAACATCAAATTAGCAGATTTTTTATAGGTAGGATTAAGCTTCCTTATAAATAGGAAAATTATTCAGAATTATTACTTGCATGAAAATATTAAAAAATAAAATGCGGCAGTAACAGCAGAATGAAGACTATTTCTGAGCCACCACGTGCCACAACCACTGACACATGTTTGACATTTCTGCATAAACTTAATGTATCAAAACTTTTAATTTGGATAGTGGCCTTTGTATAATAATAATAATCCCCGATCTGCTGTTTTCCCGTTTATTTATTTTTACTGGTCAGAAATGGGTATCCTTCTTTGGTTTGATAATAGTTATGACCAGGATTAATATAGGTTACTTTTTATCCTGGTCAAAGGTTTTCTAGGGTCTACGCGAAGGAAGCCGCGGGTGGCAGCTAGTTGGTTAGTAATTTGTAATAAAAAAGAATTAGACGACAAACTAATGACAAAATAAATAAACTCAAAATTAAATAAATCAAAAATAAGTAACACACGCAACTCCGTGGATTCGCTGTTCCCGTGGATTTTCTACAATATGCAAAGTTGTTTGACAATCGTAGTCGATTCGTCGGTAAGTGTAGATTGCTGCATGTGACATGCTCTTGTAAAAGAACGAAAAATGAGTGCCACGGAAAAAACGGAAAATGTCCGACCAAGTACGTAGTTTGGAACCGGAAAACTTGATTTACGTACAAATGTTAAAACAGAAATATTAAACAAACTTATTTTGTAGTAAGAATTATTATAAGTTACTTAAAATGGAGTGCCATGTTTATTTTTTAACAATAACAAAGAAAGATAGGGTACAGCGTGATTTCAATTAAATTCTACTCAATGGAAAAAGGACAACTAATGAGTGAGCCTATTTATAAACGCCATCTAGAGTCTACAGTTTTTTTGTCATTTTGAAAAGCCCTCGGTAACAGTGTTCAATAGTGTTATGTTTCTGAAGTAAGGATGCAGTATCTGGTGAAGCGTATAATTATTTGTATGCCATCGCAATTAATGTACCTATAAAAAGCAAAATTAAAAATGAAAATGAAAAATCCCAGGACTTTTAATTTAAAAAGAGTAAAATAAGTTTTACGAAAATCCCTCGACTAAAAGTGATGTAGGTAGGTACTATATAATAATTTATCTACCTATTCAGAAATTACAAACGCAAGAAAAATCCGTTGGGGCTGCCATTACCTGCCCCCAAATGAACACTAAATAATATTTTGCAGTTATAATTACTTTATAGAGAGGGCTATGGCAGCCCCCGACGGATTTTCTTGCTTTTGTAACTTATGAAATAGGTGGAAAAATTATGTATAGTACCTACATCACTTTTAGTCAAGGGATTTTCGTAAAACTTATTTTACTCTTTTGATATAGAGTAGGTAACAATTTAGAAAGGCGTGTTTTTTTTTTCAAATTGTTTAATTTTGCTTTTTCATTTAAACTTTTTAAAGAATTCATACGTTATCTACTCAAAAAACCGCATCTAAATCGGTCAAACCGTTCGGAAAATGATCACTGCAGCGCCCCCTAGCGGTTCAACACCATAACACCAAGAACTATCACCGACAAACTACAAACCTATTACAGAAAACCGCATCAAAACCGGTCAAACCACTCTGGAGTTAAATGGGAAAATGATAACTGCAGCGCCCCCTAACGGAAGCTGATTAAAAACCAACAAGTGTTTGTAAATCTATGTGCCACGCGCGACCCGTATCCGGACCGCGACTGCCTGTTTTTTTTTTGGGCTTAGAAAATTATATAGGCGTAAACCACGGCGCCGTGGGCAAGGCACCCTGCCAATCCACGGCGCCGTGTAATGGGCAGTGAATGTGTAAAAAAAATATTGAAAGTATGAAAATATTCGTTCCAGAGGGTCTTGGCATTCGTCACCTGCAGATATTTTTTTTGTTCTTTGCCATGCTTTTGGCTTATTCGATGAGGGTAAATTTGAGCATAGCTATCGTGGCGATGACCGCTAACATTACCGGAAACATTACGGAAGCTAAACCGGTAAGTCACATATTTTTTATATTATTTTGAACACCAAAACTCAACAGTCTTCATCAATCAGAACAACCCTCCTAGGTCTGATCGGTAAGACGGATGTGCCAATATACCTCGCGGGCCTATTGCTGATGTAAGAATGTTAACGACTGCAAAAGCAACCGGTATCAACGGCTTAACCTGCTTTTGAACGCAATAAATTTTTGGTCACCTCAGATCACATAAAGAGTAAGATGGAGCATTGCGAACAATGAAGTGAGGCCGATTTTTGATGGTACATGTGTGTGTGCAATGGGGCGGGCGGGGGCCGGGTGGCAGGGTTTTATATGGAAAGCCAAGGCGTAGTTTCGTTACACGTGTGTGCGTGAACTGTGTATGTACACAGCCAAGGCGTAGTTTTACAGGCCTCACCGCTTTGTTCGGAAGACTCCATCTTACTTTTTTTAGTTGGTCTGAGACCTATCCGATTATGACTAAGTTGCGATAGTTTCCATAGAGACGTTTATGGGTGAAATAGTTCCGTTTAAAGTTCCGTTCCGGCGTCCCTCTTCTAAATATTAGGTCTTTACCTATGAAATTGCCGTTTTGTTTGAAAAAAGTTAAAGTATTTTTTTTTTCGAACTTATTTATTTCTTTTATTCAAAGTAATCACCCCTGCAATCAATGCATCTTTGCTAACGCTGTGGCAGTTTATGGATGCCCTTCTTGAAAAAATCAGCTGGACGGGAGACAACAAACTCTTCAAAGGCGTTTTGTACTGCCTCTCGGGAATTGAATTTTTTTCCCGCTAAAAAGTTGTCCAAATTTTGGAAAAAGTAATAGTCGGTAGGCGCAAGGTCTGGTGAGTATGGCGGATGAGGGAGAGCTTCCAAACCCAACTCATGCAGCTTAGAGACGCTCTGTTGTGCAGTATGGGGTCGCGCGTTGTCGTGAAGTAGCAGTGGGGCACCCATCTATCAAGCTTTTTTATCTTGCCAATCTGTCGCAAATGGACCAATATTGTTTTGATGCTAACATCAAAAGCTGCTGCCAGCTCAGCTGTAGATTGCGATTCATCTGCTTCCACAATAGCCTTTAATTCATCATAGTTGACCAAAGTTTCCGGACGACCACGAGGTTCATTTTTCAAGTCAAAATTCCCAGAACGGAACCGAGCAAACCAATAACGGGTTGTACGTTCGTTTGTACAGTTCTCTCCGTAAACGTCGTTGATGTTACGTGTCGTTTGTGCCGCGTTGGTGCCACGACGGAACTCATATTC
This sequence comes from Agriphila tristella, assembly GCA_928269145.1. Lineage (NCBI taxonomy): Eukaryota > Metazoa > Arthropoda > Insecta > Lepidoptera > Crambidae > Agriphila > Agriphila tristella. The sequence continues at coordinate 28,320,785 of OV743432.1, read as the reverse complement.
CATAATTACACGAAATTTCGAAGTATCCATTATGAGGAAAAATGTTGAAATGTAATGATAATACAACGCTAATCAATAAACAAAAGACTGATTTTGTAAATAGAATGTTATATTTTTAAAACAAAATTAATTTGAATTTAGAATTCATAGCCAATCAAAACTTTTTTTTGTTTGAAAAAGTCTGTACTGCAATACGGCAATTTCATAGGTAAAGACCTATTATTAATAAATAGCGACCATAGATATTTACTAAACCGTGCCATCGACCTTAATAATTATTAACAAAACTTGGCATCATTGTTAGTGCTTGTTTACAGGGGCGTTGCCCAAACATTATGACGTTGTATGAGAGCGTTTACGGAGAAGCGATTTTACACGTGTTTTCTTGAAACGTGGCGGTGCGGTGCTTGTACTGTCAGTCGACCAATATACGGCCTGAAGCGAATTAGTTAGTTTTTCTTTAAAATCGTTATTCATTATTTAAAAACTAAATAAAACACCACTTACTACCGGTAGTACCGGTACTATTTGTAAAAAAATACAACATAGTCACGCGCGTGGTTACGTGCGTCTGCGTAGTGACGCGCAGGAAAGATACGTGCGTGTTCGTATTTGTTCGGTGTGACGTCCAATAGGGAATGCCATTGAGTACAACGTCATCAATGCGTTCCGCTCTGCGTAAGTACGCAGCCTGTTTGTCTCATGAGAGCTGCAATGCGTAGGGTTACGCATCGGTCGACGTGCACGCGTACGTTACGCAAGCGGTGTGCCATGTCTCATACAGTTTCAGACATTACAACGTCATGGTACGTCTACGTGCACGCTTACGCATCCGGTGTGCTGGAGCCTTAAACAGCATCGTACATTGCTATTTTAGACCGTCGTCGGCCAACCAGGGTCATTTTCAATCTATCGCATATTGGGACCAGACCAAAATAGCAAGATAGCCATTAGCTTGGTGTTATCAAATATCATCGTCTGGGTTGCGATGCGAAGTAAGAAGCTTCTGGGAGATATGCCACCCTGATCAATGATCATGGTCTCCAATCGCTAAAAATAATTTAATCGCATAAATGGCCAACAGAGCCGTGGGTGGCATCATTACCTGAACAATTTCTTTATGTGTTTTCATCACGATCGAATAAGGAACAAAGCGCACAAGAGCATAGATTTGAAATGTATTTAAATGCCCTGACCCAGATGCTTCCTGAAAGTGATACAAGGCTGTGGTTTTATATATGCCTGAGATGTGCTACACTCTCTGAATGTAATTACATGCCAATATGTAGTCGATTATTTTTTGGAAAAAAAACGCTAAGTATATTTCTACCCTGGCCGCGCGCATGCTTCCTGAAAACTAACTAAGTCGATGTCTAACATGTTTGTAATAATGTTACCTACGATCCTGTTCACCATTTATTTCAATATGCGATCGATTATTTTTTGCGATCGGAGATCATTGTATGGGACGCCATATGTTCAGGGTAGCATATCTCCCAGAAGCTTCCTACTTCGCAACTCAGGCGACGATATTTGATAACACCAAGCTAGACTATCTTACCTGGTCCCATGTCTGATCCCTTGTCTGGTCCCAATATGCGATAGATTGAAAATGAGCCTCATGGCTGGCAGTCCATTATGTTTGTGTTTACGCGTGCATCGTATAACCGCCTTTAAAAAAGGAACAACTTTTATAGGTACTTGCCGAACAAAAGTTGCTCGTCAAATGTTGCCCTAATGAATGTTTGAACTGTCCTTATTTCACAGGATTACACCACATTTGACTGGTCACACAGCGTCCAAGCTGTGATTCTCTCTTCCTTCTTCTGGGGGTATGTGATCCTGCAGATACCGGCTGGTGCCCTGGCCAGGAGGTTCGGAGGGAAGGTTCTGATCATAATCTCAGTGTTTGTCAACTCTGTCATATTGTTCTTCTTGCCCGTCGCCGCTTGCTTTGTAAGTTTCGTGTGACTATACTTATATGTATGTTTAGCTATATTTTAATAAATTAAAAAAGAGGCGTCAAGACTTCCTGCTGATACAAATTTTCATACTATGTCTAAAATCAAAACTCACGCAAGCGATACAGTAGAGATCTGTCTGCCCTGCTGCGTGGTTTTTAAATATAATGTAGATTTTAGAAGATTTATTTTTTATTTTTATAAACTTTTATTAACTGTTTAGATGTACATTACATAAGTTGCCGGATTCCCCTTTTAAGCTCAATTGCCTGTGTCAGGGGCCACCGAATACTATATAAAGATGCGCTACTACAAAACGCTTCCTCTAATGCTAAGGATAATGCTGCGTATATATATATAATATATATAATATAATATCAATGCGCTGCTTATATTATTTGCAACATTAACACCTTGAATTTGCCGCTACTTTTGAGAACCATTGAGCCGTCTTGTTTGTTGTGAGTGATTTCAAAACGGTTTATCATGACCATGAATGATGAAAAATAATTTATTACTTATTATAACGGGTGGCGCAAAAGTAAAGACCCTATTTGGTTCAGCTATAAAAAATTTTCTAAATTAGAAAACTAGATTTAGGTTTTTTTAAATGTATATTTGTGCCATTAAATTTCGTACCATTAGGATTTAAAGATGATGTCTTTTAAATGGTGACCTCCAGAGTTGATACACATTTGAGCCCTATTTATGACATTTTGCATAACTTGCCGTAACACTTCCTGCGATATGTTCGTTATTTCTTGACGAATGTTTTCTTTTAGAGCTGCGAGAGTCTGTGGCTTGTTCACATACACCCGAGATTTCAAAAAACCCCAAAGAAAGAAGTCTGGACTGGTCAGATCGGGTGATCTTGCAGGCCAAGGCAAATCGCCAAAACGAGAGATAACTCGGCCTGGAAAAGCGTCCCTCACTAAATCCATATTTATTCCACGTTCTTGGGGAGTAAAACGGTCCATGTTTATTTTCAGTGTATTTTATATTTGTTCACTACACAATTTTCAACAACAGAATGACAGAAAATGTCATATAAAAAAAATAAAAGTATTTTCTTTAGTGCCAGTACTTTTGCGCCACCCGTTATATATTACCGTCACGATATACTTTTTATAGTACCTACGAACGTAAAAAGATAGAATATTATTTTTCAGTAGTCTGTAGTTATAGTATGGTCTTGTAAGACTTATTTAATAAATTAAAATACAATATTAATAGTGTAGAGCCACACCTGCGGAAAGAACAATGACAAACATGCAGCTGAATATACGCGAAGTATAGCAAACAGCTGAAATGAGGCATCTCGCGTGAAAACAGATCTTCTCTTATATAAAAGTGAAGGGGTGACTGACATATCAACGCACAGCCCAAACCGCTGGGTCTAGAGACTTGAAATTTTGTACAAAGATACTTTATACAGTGTAGGCATCCACTAAGAAAGGATTTTTGGAAATTCTACCCCTAAAGGGGTGAAATGGGGGTTCAAAGTTTGTATGGAAAAAAAATATTAAATAGACATTTCGACTTGAAACTTCGTAGGAGTACTTCTAAAGACAAATAAGTAAACACGTGTTTTGTGGTTTTCCGAAAATCAACCCTTTAGGTAGTAAATGGAGCAAAAAAAGCCCAAAATGACTGACAAATCAACACACAGCCCAAACCACTGGACCTAGAGACTTGAAATTTTGCACACAGATACTTATACAGTGTAGGTATCCACTAATTAAGGATTTTTGAAAATTACATCCCTCGGGGATGAAAAAAGGGACGAAAGTTTGTATGAAAGTCCCTCAGTTTTGAAGCTAGGATCTTCAAATTTTGTATTTAGGCTGACGATTGAAAATGAATAAATATGTGTTTCAGCGTTTTTCAAAATTCTATCCCCGAAGGAGTGAAAAGGAGGATGAAGTTGTGTATAGAAGAAAATTCTTATTTTCGAAGTAAAAGTCGCTGAATTTATAATTTAGGATTATGGATGGAAATCTAACGCAACGTATATTGTTTTTATTAGTATTTCACCCCTATGGGGATGAAATGGGGGTGAAAAGGGGTAAAATACCTAAAAATAGATATGGATGTCGTTATCAAGGTTTTGTGGGATGACGATTGCAAAAATGACATTTATTTTGAAGTCCAACACGGTGGACATGATCTAACCCCTAGAGGGGTGAATATGGGGTTAAAATTTTGTATGGAAAAATAATATGAAATAGACATTACAACTTCAAAATTCGTAGGAGCACGTCTAAAAATAAATAGGCAAATATATTTGTTATTTTGAAAATCAACCCCTAAGGGGGTAAATGGGGTAAGTTAACATAAAAATCGATATGGATGTCGTTCTTGAGGTTTTATGGGATGGAGATTGCGAAAATGAGATTTATTTTGAAGTCCAACGCGGTGGACATGAAACATCATGAACCTGGACCTGGACATGCACATCCAGGGGACGGGAACGGGAACAAGGACGGGGACAGGAACGGGAACGGGGACAGGAATGGGGGCGGGAACGAGAACGGAATGGGAACGAAACGCGAACGCGACGCGAATGAGACGCGAATGGAACGGGAAAGGGACGGGAAATAGACGGGAATGGGACGGGAACAGAACGGGAATGGAACGGGAACGGAATGGGAACGAAACGCGAACGCGACGCGAATGAGACGCGAACGGAACGGGAAAGGGGCGGGAAATAGACGGAAATGGGACGGGAACGGAACGGGAATGGAACGGGAACGGAATGAGAACGGAACGGGAATGGAACGGGAACGGAACGGAAACGGAACGGGAATGGAAATGGATCGGAACTGGAACGGGAACGAGTACGGGAACTGGAACAGGAACGGAAACTAGACGGGAACGGAAAGAGAACGGAACGGGAACCAAAAGGGAACGGAATGGGAACGGTACCAGAAAGGGACGGGAACTAGACGGAAGAGGGATGGGAACTAGACAGGAATGGAAATGGTACGAAAATGGAAAGGGAACGGAACGGGAACGGGAACGGAAAGGAAACGGAACGGGAACGGAACGGGAACGAAACGGGAACGGAACGGGAAGCCTCATACGAGACCCGCCACACGCGGTAAAGGTCTTGCCTCGCGACGCAGCGCGCTTGATGGGGTAAAAATGGCTGGACGGATCCTGGTTGGTTCAGGTTCCCTGAGGATTTTCTCTAATATCCACGCGGACGAAGTCGCGGGCAGCAGCTAGTTACCTATAAGCCTACTACGACAACTATACGTAGTGATATACCTAAAACTTAATCTACCACTACATATTTAATAATAAATCATCATATCACTATCGTCGCATTATCCTACAAGGCACGTCATAAGCCCGATGTTACTCTTAAAGTAGGTACTTGATTATTTTGATTTATGTTCCAGGGTGGTTGGCAACTAGTCTGCGCTGGTCGTTTCCTTCAAGGTCTGGCCCAAGCCTTTGCGTACCCCTGCACGCACCACCTCATCAGCCAATGGGTGCCCTTAGAGGAGAAAGGGCTTCTTAGCACTATCATTTATGGAGGTAAGTTCATTTTACTGTCGAGGATAAAATTCAATTCGTAACTTTTACTTTTATAAATGTATTGGAATGATTTAAAGACTGCTCTAATACTAACAGTAGCCTTAAGTGATAGAGATGTATTGCAAAAAGGACATGTACGAGCAGGATAGGGGCAGAAGGATGATGATATTTTAAGAAGAACTAGGCCTTAACTATTCGTCATATATTTTGATAAGACCAGAAATATACTTCGTCCAATATTTTTAACAATTTACCACTCCATACATTTTTATTTCTCGTTTCAGGTGGACAATTAGGTATAACCATGCAGTTGATGTTAGGAGGTTTAGTGGCCTCCGCTTGGGGATGGCCAGCCATTTTCTACACTAATGGCACTTTGGGCATAATATGGACTGTGGGCTACCTTATCTTTGGATCGGATTCTCCTGAGCAGTCCAAAATTATTTCAAAAACAGAGTTGAGATACATACAGAGGTCTTTGGGAAGAGTTGGCGAACAAAAAGTAAGAAATTTTTTTAACAGATAAGTTAGAATATTTTAATTAATATAATTATAATCGACAAAGCGACAAAATCGCCAATCGTTCTATTTGGGTTTTTGTATGTTTACATATTTTATCTTCATCTTTTGCTAATTTAGACTGCATTAGAATAAAAATAGAGTAGATAAACTAAAGGACTTTAGGATATGTTATTACTTATATTATCTTATCATTTTACTTGGAGTAAGTATCTACAAAATGCCAATGAAAGCTAAAATCAACTGAATCTTTTAATAACACACATTAATTCCCAGCATTACCCCGTTCCATGGAAGAAAATAATGACCTGCGTTCCATTCTGGGCCATAATAGTGGCCCACTGCGGCCAGAACTGGGGCTACTTCACGCTCATGACAGAGATGCCTTCCTACATGAGCAAAGTGCTTGGCTTCGATCTGAAGAGCGTGAGTATGAACAATAGTGTGAGAAGAAAAAATATAGGTATAATGGGTTTCAATATTGGCAGCAGTGAAATAGTAGTAGTATAGCCACCGCGTAGTCGTGCCTCATCATTCGCCATTATTTTGCAATTTATTAAGTGACAAAATTAGGCGTTTAAATTATAGACTTCTATAAAAGTGTGAATGAATGACGAAACGCGTATATATACACGCTAAGATATACTTTTTATTCCTTTCTAGAATGGTGTACTATCTTCACTCCCGTATCTTGCTATGTACCTTTTGAGTTTACCGACGGGCTTAATGACTGATTTAATACTTGCGAAGAACTGGCTCAGTACCGCTAACACGAGGAAGTTGTTTCACTCCATAGGTTTGTAATACTAATTATATTAAAAAATTTTTTGGATGAAATATAAAATTACAGTAGAAAATCTTGCCCGCTAAAATTCTCTTATTAAAATAGATGTACATACACGGTTATTTTTAAAGTATATCTGAAAATGAAAAGGGGTTTTTAGATATACTTTAAAAATAACCGTGTATAGTTCATTTTCCACCTCGGAGCCTAGACCAAAATAAAACGATAAATGTAAAATTTTCATTACGTCCTAATGTTGATCAGACAAAATTAAATAATTATTTGAATGACAATGAAGTCAAGTTTATTGAGAGTACAAAATTTCTAGATTCTCGACTGCAACGGGAACTTCATATTGAAGCCTTGTCAGGAAGACTTAGTTCAGCAGCATTTGCTGTAAGAAAATTATGCTTTTAACTGTTATTAAAACGGCAAGGTTATCTTAGTTATCTTATTTTAGTTATTTTCATTGTGTAAAGTCGTATGGACTGCTATTGTGGGGTTCAGCTGCCAGTATTGAAAATATCTATGTGCTCCAAAAAAAATCTGTTTGCGCCGTATACAATCTTCGGCGGAGAGATAACTTGAGAGAACTGTTTCAAGAAATAAGTGTTTTTAATATGGCACGCCAATACATAATATGAAAATTTAGTTTATGAAGGGTAACACAATTATTCATTTGCTTATGAACAGCAATAATCACCAGTTTAATACAAGAAATAAAGGTAAACTTGCCGTTACAAGATTTAGGCTTGCAAAAACTAGAGGTTTATTTATGGAGAAAAGCATAGCCTTTATTAATAAAGTTCCAAAACGAAAATGTGATTGATCTTCCTTTTCATTAATTTAAAAACCATGTTAAAACACGCTCATGGGTAAAGGTTATTACCTATAAAGTAGACGATTTTCTGAATGATCGGAATGCGTGGAAATGATCTAACACATAATTTTTTACTATAATTACTTGCCAATAAATGTTAAATTTTTCTATGGACTTGAATTAAGGACTATGGTGCGACAACATATTTTGATATTAGCTTTTATGATGATATATGTTTCATTCTACAAAGAAAATTAGTTTCTAAGATGTAATGATTATTTCGTGTAATAGAAAGCAGATTGTAAAGAATTTCATTATTTTAACAAAATATAGGGGTGTTCAATTATTGGATCATAAAATTGGTAATTGAACCGGTGTTCATTCATAATATCTAACGTATTTTTTGGTTTAGGCTAATTTTGTATTTTACTTTTAACGGAGTTTGTTCATATTTAGAGGATAGTTATCGTAAATACTTGTAAATCTTTAGACCAGTCTTCGAACTAGGTTTTTCATTCATTCGTTTTTTAAATTTTAAGATTGTTCTATAGGAAATGTTTAGTTCATTTACTGATTATTAAAAACCTGGAACATAAGTGAGGTGATTTTGTTCTTTAAAGAGCGTGACAAGTCCATTTTAAGGAACTATAGACCCATCTCACTTCTGAGTCATGTCTATAAGTTGTTTTCGAGAGTCCTTACGAATATCGTCTCGCTTGCAAGTTCGAACAAGCCGGGTTCCGAAAAGGGTTTAGCACCATAAACCACATCCATACGCTGCGGCAGGTCATACAGAAGACCGAAGAAACTTTGTTTTACGCACGTGGATAATGAGAAAGCCTTTGATTCGATTGAAACCTGGGCGGTGCTGCAGTCTCTCCAAAGGTGCCAAGTGGACTATAGGTATATCGAGGTGTTGAGGACTTATACCAAAATGCCACCATGTCGATCCGAGTACAGAACCAGAACACAAATCCTATCCAAGTGCAGCGTGGTGTGAGACATGGAGATGTTATTTCTCCAAAACTGTTCACAGCTGCGTTGGAGGACATCTTTGAGCTCTTGGACTGGAAAGGACTCGACTTCAACATTAATGGCCAGTACCTAACACACCTTCATTTTGCCGATGATATAGTCCTTATGGCTGAGACCATGGGAAACCTGGACACAATGCTCGAAGATCTCCGTAGTGCTTCCCAAAGAGTGGGTCTTATAGGATGAACATGAATAAGACGAAAATTATGTCAAATGCCCATGTTGTACCCTCTCCAGTTCATGTTGGGAACACTACACTTGAAGTTGTTGACCATTACGTATACCTAGGACAGGCAGTCCAGTTAGGTAAGTCCAACTGCGAGAAAGAGATCTCTCGTCGAATCCAACTCGGGTGGGCAGCATTCGGGAAGCTTCGAAAAATCTTCGCATCCGACTTACCTCATTGTCTCAACGCGAAAGTCTATGAACAGTGTGTTGCCAGTGATGACTTACGGCATTGAAACGTGGTCGCTGACTATGGGTCTCATAAGGAGGCTCAAGGTCACCCAGCGTGCAATGGAGAGAGCCATGCTCAGCGTTTCCCTGCGTGATCGAATCAGAAACGAGGAGATCCGCAGGAGAACTAAAGTAACCGACATCGCTCGAAGGATTGCTCAGCTGAAGTGGCAATGTGCGGGACACATAGCGAGAAGAACCGATGGCCGTTGGGGTGGAAAGGTTCTGGAATAGCAGCCGCGCATCGAACGACGCTCCGTGCGTAGGCCCCCGACAAGGTGGACAGACGATCTGGTGAAGGTTGCCGGAAGCCACTAGATACGGGCAGCGCAGGGCCGATCGTCGTAGAGATCCTTAAGGGAGGCCTATACCCAGCAGTGGGTGTCGTACGGCTGATATGATGATGATGAAATGAACTATAATATATGTCTTAATATTTACATAAAATATGTTTTGTTTTAAATTTAAGACTTCTTAACCAATTAAAATAACATAGCTGATGTGAACAATCACAGCAACAGGTAAACACTTGGGTCTAATTTCTTTAATATTGGCTGTACTAAGTTAAATAATCTCTTCGACCTGACACTTCAACTCATGAATCAGAGACTTGAAGTGAGGATTCCAGGAAGGAAAATAGACAAGCCTCGGGAGAGGCCTAAGCAGTGGGTTGGGTACCTATAGTGCGCCATTTAGAATTTAGGTTTCTTTTTAAATTTTATATTTGTTACAGTTTGTTCTGCTGTAAAATATCGTGTACAGACATAAATTAACAATTTCTGTTAACATCCACCATATAAAACTAGTAGTTCATTTATTGGATTTCAAACGTTCTTTGGGTTACTTTGTGTAAAATGCAGATTATCTAAATAACTATAAGTATTTCTGACATAATATTATGGATATTATATTGAACATTAATAAATTCTGAGTAGTATGTAGTGCCATTATTCCACAAAGTCATCTAAAAATAGGTATTCGTAATTTTTAAAGTTTTAAATCGCCTTAAGGGTTCATTCACTGGTGTACCTACTTAATTTTATTTGAATATATTTTGACTTTGATAGATATCTCGTCATATCAGGCGAGTGGAAAAGACTTCATCTACAAGAGCACGGCTCTTAAAATTAAAGAAGATTTATATTTACAGGATCTTTTGGACCTGCTCTTGCTTTGATCGGCCTATCGTGTACGTCATCGAACAATATCGTTCTAGCTGTCATCATGTTGATTGTGTCTGTTGGGATCAACGCTGCAACGTTTGCTGGATATCTAGTGAGTTTAAAGTCGTTGGATCAATCCAATATAATAAATCATTATGATTTAATCCCAAGATCCGTTTAAAGAACCTAATCAACCTCGCAATTACACCATTGAATTTGCTTGGATTAGAAATTGGTATGACCGTTGGGGCGGTAAGGTTTTCGAATGGCGACGTTCCGTGGGTAGGCCCCCGACAAGGTGGACCGACGATCGGTGAAGGTCGCGGTGCGCCGCTGAATGCGAGCAGCGCAGGACCGACCGTCGTGGAGATCCTTGGGGAGGCCTATACCCAGCAGTGAGGGTCGTGCGGCTGATATGATGATGATGAGAAATATGGGACCTTCCAATTCAATTTATCTTCGTCATTATAACGACGATTAAACTTTTAGATTTTTAAAGAATGATCCTAATAAATTGAATTGTGTAATAAACGGTAAATGTTGACACTCGGTAGTAGGTACATTACTGCAGCGGCATGCAACAAAGGCATTAATGGAAAAATGTGAAAATGTGGGCCGAGGTTAGGCCGAGGCACACATACGTGTCTATCAATGCTTAGTTGTGGCCAAAACTTGTTTGCACAGTACTTTTCTCAAACAATGAACTGGGGGTCTATTACGAAAAGTTCAATGCGATACGCGCAGCTGCGTCCGTGCTTCGTTTTGATTGTTTCCTGTTACAAATCACTTTCGTATGCGATATCGCGAAGTGATTGCATTTGCATGAGGTTGACAGCACATGAGTAAAAAGAAACCAGAGACCAAGCTTCATACAACCGCGCGAATCGGTTGCAACTTGCACCACTACAAGCACGCGGGGCGTCCACTAGCCGCTTGTCGCGTACGCGGAAATACCGAAAAAAACTGTTTTGACAACTCTGCCGTCGTATCAGAGAACACAGTAACTTTGAAAAAGTCGTTTCGAGAAAAACGCGCGAAAAGTTTTTTGGAAACTATGTTCGATTGTGACAAATTTATGAAAGTTAGCAAACTAACTAGAATGTAGACTTAGAGTGATTAAAAATAACGTTGCGCTAAAATGTGTATTTTTATTTTTTATGTATCTTTATGATATTTCGTGTTAAATGCATAACTGTGTTCTTGTTGGTAAAAAGAAATAAGAAAAATTAGTTGTACTAGACTAAATGACAGTAACTGACATAGTTACTGTGTACTAGCTAAGATTTACTAAATACTGTGATTAAGTTAAGTAAAGAAGCTGCTAAATTCTTTACTTCATCACAGAACTGTTAATATACTGTTTTTTAATCTAATTTACTTAACAAAATTTAGTTGACTGTGAATCTAGTAAGTCAAGTTGCTGTATTTTAAGTTAAAACGATAAAAGCTAGCGATGGTTGGTCTAATCCAGTATTTTACAATACTGTGTTATAGACTAAACTTTGCAAGTTTTTGTACTAAAAAGGATATAATTTTCTTTAGTAAAATGAATTGAAAGTCAAAGTCAAAGTCAAATAAGCTTTATTCAAATAAACTTAATTAAGTATTAAGTACTTTTGAATCGTCTATATTTTCCTACCACCCGTTCCAGACTTTTTTAGCTGACAAGAAGAACGGGCGCAAGAAACTTGAATATGGTCCAGGTAAATAAAACAAATAATTACTAATTATATTTTACTGGTAAAACAGCTAAACTAAACAAATCAGTCTCAAATCAAATGCCTTTCTAGGCGTTTACATTAAATAATAATCTTCTAAAAGTCTTATACAATACAAATAAATATACTAGAAAAAACACGACTCGCACCAGATCATGTTCTCGGACGGGAACATGATCTGGTGCGAGTCGTGTTTTTTCTAGTATATTTATTTGTATTGTATAAATCGCATTGTGAATGCTAAAATCTCAAAATTAAAAAAATCTAAAAGTCTTTTTAATCACTATTTCGAAAAAGTTGTCCCTACAAAAAAATAAAAAATTAGCAAACTTCTAACAAATTATAATAATATCTAGTTAAAACTTTTACTTATTAAAAACATGAGATCAATCAACCATAATATTTTAAAATAATTATAAAAACAGTAACTTAAGGCTCCGGCGAACGGTGAGCTTCCCATACAAACGTAATACCAAAATGATTTTCAATTTGAGCACAATTTACTATTCTTGTGATATTATTTGGAATAATATAGTTTTTGTCTAGGTTTCTATTAATTAAAAATTCCAAAATACTAACCCAATTCAAAATAAATGCCAATAACATTTATACATACAAAATTGTAAATCGCATACATTTTTATTTGTATTTGTATTTATATTATGTTTAGTATTTTGGATTTTTTATTTAATAGAAACCTAGACAAATACTGTCTTAATATGAATAACATCACAAGAGTTAATTATGCGCAAATTGCAAATCATTTTGGTATTACGTTTGTATGGGAAGCTCACCGTTCGCCGAAGCCTTAAGGAATATGTTTGTAAATAACGCAAAATCTCTTATTTGGTAGCTCAACCTTTTTTACTTTACGACCTTTTAAAACTGATATTGTTCGTACAAACTAACTTTACTTTTTTACGTGATGGTATTAAAATTATTTAGTTTTATGCCCCCCTAGCATGACCACCGTCCTTCGGCTGGAGTGAGCTATCACTCAAGAGATCTTGCATTATTAACATATTAAATAAGGCTTTCGAAAAACAACAAATAAATGTTTACATAAACTCAATAAAAGATCAAATACAAAATTATATAAAATTTCACATTATTATGTAATTCTATTCACAGCCATCTTCAATTTCTGTACACAGATCCAGAGCCATATCATTTGTGGGTAATTCTCTCCAAAATATAAGGCGACTAGAAGGCATGAGTGGTCCCAATTTACCAATAATAGCGTTTTTTCGTTGTGTGGTAATTCCTCGCGGGGAAGATTTTAAAACAGGACATGGAATACCATTTTTTTCACAGTTCGCTTTCAAAAACTCAAATTTAGTATAATTTTCTTCTTGAAATGACTTTTTAATATATAAGCTGTAAGAATTTCGCTTGACTTGTACTTCTACCAATTCACGCAAATAAATTCTAGGACATAGTTTCTTGAGGCGTTGAGCAGATAAAAATATTAGAAAAAATATTGTTTCCGCGCTCGAAAGGTCTAGGTAAAAAAACAGTAAGTAGTTAAATACTGTTATTTTGTTAAGGAACTTAAATAATCGATTGCCAGCATAATTCTCTTATAACACAGTATCTTAGATACTGTATTGTTGCTAGGTGATATATTATAATCTTGAAATCTTGAGCTAATCTATAACACAGTATTTAGAAAAAATGCTGTGTTTTATACTAGCAAGAGCGTTTTACTGTGTTCTTATCTAAAGTGTATTTCTTTCGGTATTTATTGTTTGTTACCATTATCATAGTAACCTCTTACTTACTGTTTTCAAATTATGTAATACCTACATGCTGTGTTTTGTTTTAATAATTGGTGTTAGTTCGTAAAAGTTACTGTGTTTTAGTAACCGTATCTCTGGAACATACATACATACATACATACACTCACGCCTGTTTCCCATGGGGGTAGGCAGAGACTATGGATCGCCACCTGCTACGATCCTTGCACACTTCTTTCGCTTCATTCATATCCATCAATCTTTTCATACATGCCCTGCGGTTTTTGTCACTGCGTACACCAGCCTTTTTTATAATAACCTCTATTTGGTCCGCGTAGGTTTTTCTGGGACGCCCTCGTGCAATCGTTCCTTCCACATTCGCACAGTATATCTCTTTCGTGATTCGCCTTTCATTCATCCTCTCTAAGTGACCAAACCACTGGAGCATTCCTTTCTCAATTCTTGTCACTATATCATCTTTCAGACCACACCTTTTGCGAATCACCTCATCGCTCACTCTATCACTCAGTTTTACTCCACATATTTTCCTCAACGATCGCATCTCTACCGCATTTATTCTGCTTTCATTCTTCTTCTGCCATACCCAAGATTCACTTCCATACATCAGTGTCGGTACCAGCACTCCGTTATGAATAGCCATTCGCGCCTTTGCAGAAACGGTTTGGCTACTCATAACCGAGTGTATAGCACCACTCACCGAATTTCCTTTCTTCACTCGTCTTTCTATGTCTTCCTCACTCTTTCCGTCCCTTGTGAACAAACTCCCCAAGTATACAAACTCACGGACTTGTTCCACTTTTTCGCCACCTAACATTACCGTACAGTCAGTCATTTCTTCATCTCTCTCAAACACCATCACTTTAGTCTTAGTTACATTCACTTTCATACCATAAGTGCTAAAAATAAAACAAAAATTTTGCCGGGTAGAGCTCTTGCTCATTATTACAGTAATACAATAAAAGTGAAAACACAGTAAGTAAAGATACTGTGTTCTCTGATACGACGGCAGAACTGCAGCCAGTGGCCAATCATAGGGCATCATTTGTTTTGTTAGTTGCAAGTTTGAATTTCACGTTCTTAATGCCTCGATTACATACGCCAATTTAGCTTCCTAGCTAGGAACCAATTTCGGGTTGCCACAATAAAATATTGTAGAATAAGTTCGATTTTAAAATCGAATCTACACTATAACGGAAAAGTAAACATTGTTTAAGATTAGAGATGAGAATTGAAAATAAAAAATCATAAAAAATGTTGACCATTCCGTCATTTGTGCAAATTCACTGTTAAAATTTAACTTATTTATACGAGTGGCAACTCTAAATTGGTTCCTTAAATCGGCGTATGTAATCGAGGCTTAAGAAGCTTTGTCTCTGTTCCTTTCTTTTTACTCATGTGGTTGACGTTTCTCTGTAGCGTATCCGACATCGTTCGTTGAGTAGTCTATGGGCTACGATAGCCAAACTCAAAATGTTTGTTATAAGCAACCGAAGAACTGCGGACGATTATCATGACCAAGTGACTGTGTTACGCAATTGCGTACGTTATTTTTGTAATAGGCCCCCTGAAATTCAAAATATTTTTCTGCTGTGGTAATTATCGTAGAAAATTTTCACAATGGTAGTTTTAGAAGAGTCATCATCATCATCATCATCATATCAGCCACACGACACCCACTGCTGGGTATAGGCCTCCCCTAAGGATCTCCACGACGATCGGTCCTGCGCTGCCTGCATCCACTGGCTTTCCGCGACCTTCACCAGATCGTCGGTCCACCTTGTCGGGGGCCTACCCACGGAGCATCGTCCGGTGCGCGGTCGCCATTCCAGAACCTTTCTGCCCCAACGGCCATCGGTTCTTCTCGCTATGTGTCCCGCCCATTGCCACTTCAGCTGAGCAATCCTTCGAGCGATGTCGGTTACTTTAGTTCTCCTGCGGATCTCCTCGTTTCTGATTTGATCACGTAGAGAAACGCCGAGCATGGCTCTCTCCATTGCACACTGAGCGACCTTGAGCCTCCTTATGAGACCCATAGTTAGCGGCCACGTTTCACTGCCGTAAGTCATCACTGGCAACACACACTGTTCATAGACTTTCGTCTTGAGACACTGAGGTAAGTCGGACGCGAAGATTTTTCGAAGCTTCCCGAATGCTGCCCACCCGAGTTGGATTCGGCGAGAGATCTCTTTCTCGAAGTTGGACCTACCTAACTGGACTGCCTGTCCTAGGTATACGTAATGGTCAACAACTTCAAGTGTAGTGTTCCCAACATGAACTGGAGAGGGTACAACATGGGCATTTGACATAATTTTCGTCTTTTCCATGTTCATCCTAAGACCCACTCTTTGGGAAGCACTACGGAGATCTTCGAGCATTGTGTTCAGGTCTTCCAATGTCTCAGCCATAAGGACTATATCATCGGCAAAACGAAGGTGTGTTAGGTACTCGCCATTAATGTTGATGCCGAGTCCTTTCCAGTCCAAGAGATTAAAGATGTCCTCCAACGCAGCTGTGAACAGTTTCGGAGAACTAACGTCTCCCTGTCTCACACCACGCTGCAGTTGGATAGGATTTGTGTTCTGGTTCTGTACTCGGATCGTCATGGTGGCATTTTGGTATAGGTACCTCAACACCTCGATATACCTATAGTCCACTTGGCACCTTTGGAGAGACTGCAGCACCGCCCAGGTTTCAATCGAATCAAAGGCTTTCTCATAGTCCACGAACGCCAAGCAAAGTGGCTCATTATACTCCTCGGTCTTCTGTATAACCTGCCGCAGCGTATGGATGTGGTCTATGGTGCTAAAGCCTTTTCGGAACCCGGCTTGTTCGGGAGGTTGGAAGTCGTAGAACTTGCGAGCGAGACGATTCGTAAGGACTCTCGAAAACAACTTATAGATATGACTCAGAAGCGAGATGGGTATATAGTTCTTTAAGAGGGACTTGTCACCCTTTTTAAAGAACAAGATCACCTCACTTATGTTCCATGTCTTTGGCGTTCTGCCCTGGACGATGACGGAATTAAAGAGCTTCTGGAGGACTTTGAGTATCGGCTTACCGCCCGCTCTCAGAAGTTCTGTAGTGATTCCATCGTCACCCGCCGCCTTGTTGTTTTTCAGCTGTTTGAGAGCCATACTAATCTCGTACAGGCTGACGTCCGGGATATCTTGGGTATAGTGTCGGGTAATAATAATAATAATAATAATAATCTTTATTGTGCATAATAATATACAGTTGTACACTAATGAAAATACAGTTTAAAAAACTTACATTTTTGTGTTGAGGGTACAAAACGAAAACATCCGTTACCTCCCGTCGTAGTACAATACTGTGTGACAGCAAGGTAGGTAAATGATTCCCTTCCATTATGTCTAAGATAAGTTCATACACCGTGATAAAAACTGGTTAAAAAAAAAACACAGTAGGTATAAATAGTTTAAACCGATTGAAATGCAACTGTTTCTAAGGTTATCATAATTTACACAATAAACAGTAGCATCACAGTTCTATACCAATAATTATAATAAAACAAAGAAAAGGTAATTCGTACAGGTGCTTATTAGTTTTATAAGGTGATTGCACTACTGAGTTTGTTGAGAAATGACAAACAGTAACAAACGATACCTGACTTAAATTAACACTACGTACATAGTATAAGCAAAAAAAGTAGATGCAACACTATGACTTAACTAAGAAAGAGATACGGAAATTCAAGTACCTATTTCAAGAGAGTCACACATAGCAAAATAAATAATGGCAATGATCTTAAATATATATATAGATATACATGCATATTTATTAATATATATATTAGCACTAGAATTTAAATGATAAATAGATTAGTTTAATGCGATAAGATTAATTTTATGCGTTAATCTACGTAATGATACTAAATGTACATATATTTACTTACTAATTGTGAACAAGCTTTCCGTCCTTTCATAGTCATAACCATTAAGATACTCACGAAGTGTCTTTTCACACACGAAACGTGTTTTGTTTTCAAGTGTAATATGCTTACTGATGCGATTATACAAAAAAGGACCCAAGAAATAAGAGAACCTTTGGCCAAAGATTGTTTTGCAAGCTGGGACATTATAAACGTCGAATGGTCTACGATTTGAGAAATGATCACGGAAGTTGGAGTGTTGTTTTAGGACTGCTGTCTTAATGTATAATTGTCTTACAGTTAGTGTTTGAAATTCTTTATACAGATCTGTTGTGCAGTATTTGAAAGGTTTAAAGAGAATAACTTTAAGAATAGTTCTTTGGACTCTTTCCAATTTCAATAAAGTGGTTTTGCATGTACCACCCCATGATGATATTCCATAACATATTAATGACTGGCATAGACTAAAATAAACAGTTTTATTGGCATGATCACTACCTAAGTGTCGAAGTTTTTTGAAAACCGGTATGAGTTTTCGTATTCGAGACTTCAAACTATCTATATGACTCTTCCAATTAAAATTATCATCGATCAAAATGCCCAGATACTTGATACTAGAAGCCTTGGAAAGAACATAGCAACTACATGTTCCAGCATTGTGACATGTATGCACTTTAAGATTAAAATTTGATAACAATATAGATTGTGCCTCCCATGATTTAATCGAAAAAACTAAATATTTTGTTTTCGATAAATTAAGTGTCAGTAAATTATTATTTAATAGATTCATTATGTGTCGCAGGCCCCTCTCGGCATCCAATTTAACTTCTTCTAAGGACTTTCCAGTAAATAGTAAGACAGTATCGTCCGCGTATGTAATTATTTTGCAATTGTTCAGTTCAGCCTTACAAATATTATTTATATATATTAAAAAGAGTGTCGGTCCGAGAACAGAGCCTTGAGGTACGCCATAATTTATTGCCAGTTCGGAACTGTATGAATCACCAATTCTTAAGGATTGTAACCTGCCAGACAAGTAATCCTTAAATAGTTCTAATGGGATACCCCGAACGCCAATTTCTTCGAGTTTGCAAAGAAGCAAGGGCATCGAAACGGTGTCGAATGCTTTGGCTAAATCTAGAAAAACTCCCAGGCATTTGAGTTTACTATCTAGGCACTTAGCCACATGAGAAGTCAAACCATCAACTGCATCCGTAGTAGATTTCATACGTCTAAAACCAAACTGGTTTTTTGATAATAGGTTATTAGATTCCAGGTAATTTACAAGCCTGATATTGATCACCTTCTCTAAGATCTTCGCAAGAGTTGGCAGTAACGATATGGGCCGATAATTTGATACCTCGTTAACGTCACCGCTTTTAAATATGGGTACAACAACAGATTTTTTGAGCACTTTAGGAAATACACCAGATGAGATACTCAGATTGCATATGTGAGTAATAGGCAAAGCAAGTATACCAGCAAATCTCTTTATAAAATGTGAAGATACGCCATCCCAACCAGTGGATTTTTTGTTTTTTAATGAACCAATAATTTTAGTTATTTCAATTTCATCTGTTGGTAAGAGCATAAATGATCCCACAGGTGCATCGTTACATTTAAATTGTTTAACCAAGTCGATCTGGGTTTTATTAAGGTTTTGTAAAACTTTTTCAGCAAGGTTGTGTCCTACATTTACAAAGTAATCATTTGCAGAACTTAATGATTCACTTGGAGTGTCTTTAATTTTAAGGAGATTACTAGATACATCAGTTAAATTATTAGATTTATTTAAGAAGCAAACACGTTTTATTGTTTTCCATGTCTTTTTTATGTCCTTTTTATTTTGTTCTAGTTCTAAGGTGTCATGTTCTTTTCTTAGGTTGTGAAGTATGTTATTGCAATGATTTCTATATCGTTTGTATTTTATTTTTAAATTTATATCGTTTGGAGATTTTTTGTGTTTTTGATGTAAGACATCACGAAATCTTACACAGCGAAGTAATCTTGGAGTCATCCAGGGTTTAAGACTTAGTTTTCGATTAGGAACATTTATAGTGTAAGATGACTTGTTCAGAATTTCTTTTAAAATACCGATGAATGTTGCAGTGACAGTATTAACATCAGTGATATCTAATAAGCTAGTCCAATCAGTCTCCTGTAGAAGAAGCAAAACTTTACCGTAATCTATTTTTGAGACAGTAGAATGTGTACTTTTAATTTGACTACTTGAATTTGATGAAGCTTCAACAAACACTGGACTGTGATCAGTAACAGATGATTCACAGACAAGGGTGAGAATTTTGTTTTTTGTCTTCACAAAGCAATGATCAAGACAACTTGTTCCACGTGTGGGTAAATTATGACTGGGTGATAAACCATGCGATGCTAGAAAATCCATATACTCATCCGATCTGTTATCATCGTTATTTTTACTGATATCGATATTGATATCACCGATCATAAAGATATTAGGTGTTTGTTTTATATTTTGCAGTAAGTTATCCAATGAGTTTTGAAAGTTAAGGTGGGAAACAAATGAAGGTGATCGGTATACACAGACCAGAGAATAGCTGTTACCAATTTTTACCACTAAACAGTCAGCATCATCAATACAAGGTTCATAAACAGAGACATCCACAATATTTTTTCGAATATACAACGACCCCACTATTCTGATTGATATGTCTAGCTGTGGAGAAGGAGTTATAACTGTCTAAGTCTGGTATAAAATCACAATTCTGAAGCCAACACTCAGTAAGAATAATGATATCGTACTGAGTTTTAGTTCTCACCATGAACGTTTCAAAGTCATGAAAATTTTTATTAAGACTTCTAATGTTTTGTACGATAATCTTGAGAGAGTTACCATTATCAGTAATATATTGTTGAAAAGCACTTGGATCATCAACTAAGATCGATTCACCAACGTTGATACTATCAACGTCCGTGGCAATCTGCTCTAGGTCGTTATCCATGGTCAATAAGAATATTTAAATACTCATGATTAAGGCTTAGTTGATGATTGGCATCTAAAATGGCAGTATGTTGATATAAGTGGACTAAAATTAGATCGCAAGCATGTTCACAAGAATATATAACGAGTTTAGCATATGACAGATAAATAAAAACAATAGAATATAGTAAGTTGCCTTTAAGCTGAGAGTGACTCAATTGATGACAAGTAATAATAAAGAGGAAACTTATAAAAAATATAAAAAAAGCAATTGTAAAAACCTGTGATCTACAAGCCACAGAACAACAGCTATGACTAAGTAGTCATGCAATGCGTAATGCTTCAATTTGAACGGTTGATTTTAATACCAGGGCAGCCTCACCATCAGATTTCCGAACCAAAATGTTGCCACGGGATGTCCAGCAATACTTAATAAGCCCTTCCTTTACAAGATTGCGCGCAGCTGCCAGAATTTTCTTGTTGGTTGGTGTCAAAGCCTCCGAAACATATACAGGTAGTTTATCATCACCGAGTCCAAGATGGCTGGTATTCAGTTTAGTGTCTTTGTTTTGAATATTGAAAGTCTTGGCAGCCCTCAATATACTTTCCTTGTCTTGAGTATTTTTGAATTCAACAATGATAGGTGAGTTATTTTTCCCTCTTCTGTGGCACTGCAGTAAGTCGGTTGCGGGTGGTAGTTTTAGATTTTGACTCAGAGTGGTCATCATTGCTTGAATATCTTCTTTTTCTCTCCTGGGCACATTTCTTATCTCTATCACGTTTTTGTTACGGTGTTTTTGTAAGTCATTCAGTTGAGTTTCAAGTTCTTCTATACGATCCATAGCAGCAACGTGTTTATTTTCAAGAGTAACTATTTTCTCGTTTAGTTGTTTAAAGTTAGCAGCATTCTCATGCAGTAATTGCAACATTTCAGCATTGGAATTAAGTATCTGACTATTCATTTTTTTCATCTCCTTAATTTCTGTATGAAAAACATTCTCAAAAGATTTAAGTGATTCTCTCAAATCCGCAATTTCAACAGAGTCGTGAGTTCTCTTTTTATTTCTTATATTGACGTTTGTTATTGTTTATCATCAGAAACGTCATGAAGGTTAGGTTGCGACGAGTACATTGTTGGTTAGTGAGATTTAGCTATGCGTTATCTCAAAATTTTGCGTGTACTGTGCAAAGAGTGAATAAGACGACACTTGCCTTGTTGCAGTTTCTTCCGCCGTTCGTACTATGTCGCCACTGCCGCGCGAAATCTCAAGCTTGCGAATTCCCAGTGGTCGTACGCCGCAGCGCAGTTGGTAGTAGAAAAACAATTTAGTGCCGTTGCGAATACAGCTTATTTTAGAGTGCTTCTTAGGTGAATATATTTGCAAAATAGTTGTACGCGTCTAACTTGGTAAGCGTTTTGGACGAGAATGAAGCTTGGCTCTGGGGTCTTTAGCCTTGCTTTCAACAGGTGTCTGCGTGGAATATAACTGCCCATAGAAGCTCTCGATCTCCCTCAGGATTTCAGGCTTTGGTGAAATGATGCGTCCGTCGTCAGTTTTCAGCTTCGTCATCTGGCTTTGCCCAATAGACAGATCTCTCGCGAACACTTTGTAGTCTTTATTCCGCTCGATAGCCTCTTTAATACGATTCGTATTAAATTGGCGAAGGTCGCTCGTCAAAGACTTAGATATCTGTCTATTAAGCTGCCGATAACGATTAGCATCTACTGAACTCTGGAGCCTCATTTCACGTCTCTGATCCATGAGTAGGAGTGTGTGGTCGAAGAGTTTCTTTATCTTGGGACGGCGGGTCTTAAAGAGCTTGGACCCTACCGTACGGACAGTATCCACCACCATGTTGTTTAGATCGTCCACATCTATGCTGTTCTCAAGGGCTTCGAAGCGGTTTTGGAGTTCGAGTTGAAAGCTCTCGGGGTTTTGAATATGGGCCGGCAATGGTCGAATTGTTGATTTTATCAGTCGAGATCTTTTCAGCTTTGGGTTGATATTCAATGTGCCACGTACCAATCGGTGATCGCTCCCCGTCTTAACAGCGTTGATCACAGTGACATCATTGAATATTTGCTTTTTCGTCGACATGATAAAATCTATCTCATTTCTGACTATACCGTCCGGACTGACCCAGGTCCACTTCCGGCTTTCCGGCTTTCTGAAGAAGGAGTTCATCATAAAGAGGTTCTCCTTCTCCATAAAGTCAGCCAGCATCTGGCCTCTGTCATTCCGTTGCCCAACTCCAAATTGCCCCACTCTCAGCTCATCACCGCATTATTAGAAGAGTAGTAAAAAGAAATTAGAAATAAGTCTAAACAAAACTACCATTAAAAAAATCAAGAAAATAAAATCCACCATGTTAAAAATAAAATCCTCGATTTAAAAACCATTTTGTAAAAAAATACCATAGCAGAAATGATCCCAAACCAAATCTACATAGTACTCGTACAAAATTCTCTAGAACATTTTCGAAATGTTTTTAAATGAATCTTTTCTGATTGCATTTTCACTGTGCTAAGAATTTAATCTATACTTATCTATACTTATAATAAAATCGTAAACCCAAAAAAGTCTGTACATTGAATGTATTCGGAAAAAAACCAACCAGGGCGACTTAAAATCATTAACTGAACATGTTAGAACAGTTTCTAAATTTCTTGTCTGTCTCTCTGTCTGTCTGTCTGTCTGTTCCGTCATCACGCAAAAACCACTGAACGGATTTTGACGAAACCTTGTATAATGACAGTGTATATCCCAGGCTATCAGCTGAAAAAATAAAAATCTGGAAAAGTGGCTGAGAAATCGTAACCAGCAACAAAACCTTTGGTACAGTACAAAATAAGCATGTTTCAGAGATCCACTAAAACCAGCAAAGTTGATCTTTGTCGCAGTATATTTTTTATACCAAAGAGAGCTCAACGTAGGGTTGATATTTGTCGCAGTAAATTTTACATGTCATAGATGGCTCAATAGGACAATAAAATTAGATTTTTTGAAGAATTAATTCCCAGTAAGCTGGAAATAGTTTTATTAGCTTCAGTTGATCCTAAATACGTGTAATCTTAGTTTGCACCGTTCCAGGAGGTGTGCATAACTTTCGGAAGCGAAAAATCCGCGAAATTTTCGCACTTCTTTTCAGATTTTTGATTCTAACTCAAAAACGGTGCATCAGACGGAAAATGTTATTGTATTATAATATTAAAGAAGATTAAATTCAGCTTCGAATGAATATTTAAAACTTGAAATTCGGTGTAGTGGTATAGCCGAAATCGATAGTTAGATATTGGTAAAATTTCTTATTTAGATACAAACTTATATTTTCCGACTTTTCATGACCAAATTTATTTGAAACAGACACTCCTATTGGAAAACACATAAAGTAGAGAATTAAATTTCACGTTATATGTTTACACAACAATTATCAAATTCAGTCATTTTGAAAGACTAAATTTGGCACCAATTCAAAATCGGTTTTTGTCTCAAGTTCGTTTCTCTGTGTGTGGTTATTCGTATAAGAAAGTATTATAACGTTTTTATTTTATTGTTTCAGAGATAATGTGGCGTATTGAAAATCTACAGACATTAATGACCCGGAGTGTTTTATTTGTGGCATGTTGAGGCTTCATTTACAGTAAAAGAACGAGGGATAGAAACATTGATAAAGAGAAGTATAGAAAAAAGTATAATAAGCACCTTCAAATTGAAGGTCTTAATTCAGTCGAGGTTCTCGAAAAATGCAGGAAAATATATCCGAAGAATAAGGAAAGTAACGGAGAAAACCTCAAGAGCCGTAAACAGTGGGGAGCGACTTTTGATTTTAAGAAGAGATGTGTGATCTGTGGGGAAGACGCATCGCAGGAATTTGTGGCCAAGAACGTAAGAAGCCTGTGAAAAGGCGAACTACCGTAAATTATGTGTCAAAAATTGAGTTAAAGAATTCCCTCTTGCCCGCAGCTGAATGGAGGCAGGATGAAGAGGTGCTTGAAAGAATTCGTCTAGAAAATGATCTGGTTGCCGTAGAGGCCAGGTACCATCACTCCTGCTACAAGTTCCTAAAACTGTTGGCTAGCCCGAAGATGAATTTTTTCAAGCACCTCTTCATCTTGCCTCCATTCAGCTGCGGTCAAGAGAGAATATTTAAACTTAATTTTTGACACATGCTGTATGGTAATTCGCCTTATCACAGGCTTTTTATGTTCTCTGGCCACAATAATTCCTGTGATGCGTCTTCCCCATAGATTGCAAATCTCTTCATAAAATCAAAAGCCGCACTGTCTACGGATCTTGGGATTTTCTCCGTCACTTTTGTTCCTCTTCGAATATTATTTTCCTGCATTTTTCATGAACCTCGACTGAATTAAGACCTTGGAGTTAAAGGTGCTTATTATAATTTTTTTCAATACCTCGTTCTTTTACTGTAGATGAAGTCTCAACATGCCACAAATAAAACACTCCGGGTCATTAATGTCTGTAGATTTTCAATACGCCACAGTCATTATCTCTGAAACAATAAAAAACAACGTTATAATACTTTCTTTTACGAATAACCAACTTTTCACACTGTATTAATCAAATCAGAGACACGAACTTAGGACTTAAAAAAAGATTTTGAATTGGTGCCATATGTAGTGTGGGACACGTCACCCCTTAGGAAAGTATCCGATTACATGTTACATGTTTACTTTAACAAAGAAAATAGAATATTAATTTATAATAAAAACAATGTTGGCATTACACGTCAGTATTACACGTCATTGATAACGTGTCCCACACTACACATATTGTAGTGTCCATAACGTGATTGAATTCTCTACAACTTTAATTTTATGGGTTTTTTTAATAGGAGTATCTGTTTCAAATGAAAAGGGGTTTGAAATGAAACCCTTTTCATGAAGTCTATGAAATTAAATTGGTCATGAAAAGTCGCAAAATGTTAGTTTGCATTTAAATGAGACATTTTCCCGATACTAACTATCGATTTCGGCTATCCCACTAAACCAAAATTCAAGTTTTAAATATTCATTCGACGCAGAATTTAACCTTCTTTAATAAAGTATGCAATAACATTTTCCGTGATTTCTTAATTCAAAGCAAAAACCTGAAGAAAGTGCAAAAATTTTGCTTTTTTGGCTCTCAAAAGTTATGCACACCTCCTGGAACGGTGCAAACCAAGATTACACGTATTTAGGACCAACTGAAGCTAATAAAACTATTTATAGCTTACTGGGAATTAATTCCTCATAACGCATTTATTTAATCTAATTTTATTAGCCTACAACGTATGTCTGTCATCCATAATTCTTTAAAGTAGGTACCTAATAAAAAGTATGAAAAGTATCAGTTGAGAAAAGAGGATTTATTTATTGAGAAGTAACTTCTTGAAGGACTGAATAATAATTATTGACATAGACTATTTTCACAGGGTTGCTTGGTTTTTTCTTGGAACCTGTTGATTTAATACCTAACTATATAAAGAGGTGGAAACTGCGTTTTATAGCCGCCACAATTTATTATTATTGCCATCAGTGTACCATGGGCAACAGCGTCGCTTAACCACTCCTAAGGTTAAAGTCGCATGCACGCCGCGCCCGCCGTCACATACGTTTAGTTCGTGCAGGGGCGATACGCGCGCACACGGATTTTGTTGCTAACTGATTAGGCGACGCTGTTGCCCATAGTACATTAGTATGAAATCGCCGTAGAGCACGGGCCGCGGCGGCCTGGTGCGCGCACTCTACGGCGATTTCATACAAATGTACTGATCTCGCTGGCCGCTGCGATCTGGCCGCTGCGGCCAGGCCGCAAGTGCGCTATTGCTCTTAGAGTTTCTATATGAATGGAGTAGGCGGAATCCCCTCGGTTTCTCCCCAGGTAAAAGTCAAACCATGACCTACAAAGGCAAATTCAAGCGATCTCCAGCTACGGAGGCTCAATCACAAGTGTCACACAGGCTAGAGTTTTGAGCGTGACCCTAGAGGATGCAAGGTCCTAAGCGCCGCATGCGCAAATTATCGGCGAAAGCGCTTCGAACTGTCTTACGAGTTACGGCAAAGTTTTACGAGTTTTTGCGTTAAAATGGGGAATTCGATTACGTGCACTGAAACTTTTATACAAAGGAGCCTATGTTACGGTCCTGTGCTACGCTGCAGCCGTAATGCCGTATGGTACCCACGCTCTTCAGTTTTTATTGTAAAGAGAGCTTTGCTCAGTACACAGAGGCCGGCACTTATTTTATTGACGAGAGCTTAAAGGACGTGCAGTTCCGCAGCGTTACCCGTGCTTGCTGGAGTTCTCCCTGCCGACCTTGAGGTTTTTCGTGCGGAATGATTTGGGGAGGAGGGAAACCTACTGGCTCCCAGGGAGTGCCGAGGACTATTTAACGAACCATTAGAAAGGAAACCAGTTTAACTACTTAGTATATTTCACTGTAGTTTTGAAAGAATTATTGTTTGTTATGTTCAGTTTCGTCCGCGCGGACGAAGTCGCGGGCATCAGCTAGTTAACGTAATAATTATCAATGAACAATTTATTCTCAGTGCAGTGATTGTTTTGTGGCTCACAGAGGCCAGTGCAGTGATAGTTTTGTGGCTCACAGAGGCTCAGGCACGCACGACTTGACAAAGGACACTAACGTTTCTTTTACTTCGCGCTCATAAGATTTTCAACTTGCGAGGCTTTATATTTCTACGTAAGAAAACATTGTCATACTCATAATACTGGGACCTACTTGTAAATGTAGTTAAGTAAAGTAGCGACCACGTTTCACTGCCGTAAGTCATCGGCATAAGTGTACGGCAGTAAAACGTGATCGCTAACTATGGGTCTCATAAGGAGGCTCAAGGTCACCCAGCGCGCAATGAAGAGAGCTATGCTCGGCGTTTCCCTGCGTGATCAAATCAAAAATGAGGAGATCCGCAGGAGAACTAAAGTAACTGACATCGCTCGAAGGATTGCTCAGCTGAAGTAGCAGTGGGCTGGACACATAGCGAGAAGAACTGATGGCCGTTGGGGCGGAATAGGTTCTGGAATGGCGACCGCGCACCGGACACCCCGTGGGTAGGCCCCCGACAAGGTGGACCGTCGATCTGGTGAAGGTCGCGGAAAGCCGCTGGTTGCAGACAACGCAGGACTGATCGTCGTGGAGATCCTTGGGGGAGGCCTATACTCAGCAGTGGGTGTCGTGCGGCTGATATGGTGATAATAAAAGTAGATAAATATATTTTTAGAATAAATTTGGGTAAATTCATTGTAAGAAATATAAGAGTTGCAACTATTTGCAGTTGGTGCACATTGACTTGGCTCCTAACTTCAGTGGAATCCTAATGGGCGCCACTAACTTCTTAGCCAACATCGTCTCCATCATCGCCCCACTCGTTTGTGGGTTCATCATTACTGATGAGGTAAGTTTCATGATAAGTCGTTATCCATTTCTAATTAATCCACTGAGTATTGGATCTCAACTTATGTGGGATCCTGGGGGGAATTACTCACTAACTAGGTAATAATATTATGAATGTGAAAGTTTGTAGGTTTGGATGTTTGTTCCTCAATCACGCACGCGAGTGGGGAATATCCAACGTTCTGGAAGATTTGGATTATGCCGATGACCTATGCCTGCTGAGCCATAAGCACCGTGATATGCAATCTAAGTTGCACGACCTGCGACGGGAAGCGGAGATTACAGGGTTAAAAATCAACACCCGAAAGACCCAAGAGATGCGATCTTGAGTAGGAAATAGCACACCGTTACAGATTGGTGCAGAGGATGTGGAACGCTTCCACAAATTCACATACCTCGGAAGTGTCGTGTCAGAAACTGGAGGTACAGAAGAGGACATCACTTCTCGAATTGCCAAAGCCCGAGCCACCTTCGCACAATTGCGACTGGTGTGGCAGTCACGGAAACTGACCCGTCGCGTGAAATTCAAGATCTTCGGGTCCAACGTCAAGTCTGTACTGCTATACAGGTGCGAGACGTGGAAGGTCACTAAAACCATCTCGCAGCGGCTTCAGGTCTTTGTTAATCGTTGCCTTCGTCTATTACTCGGTATTAACTGGCCCGAGAAGATCTCCAACTAACAACTTTTGGAACGCTGCCACGAAACACCGATCGACGAAAAGATCAAGCGCCGCAAGTGGAACTGGATTGGCCACACTCTACGCAGGGACTCCGATTATATTTCTAAACAGACCCTCGATTGGAATCCCCAAGGAAAGCGCAAACGCGGCCGCCCCAAGCAAACATGGCGACGTACAGTAGCTGACGAGGCGAAAGGCATCGGGATGACTTGGAGCGAATTGAAACGCGAAGCTCAAGACCGAACGCGATGGCGGATCACTGTGGACGCCCTCTGCCCCACCTAGGGCTCACAGGATATTAAGTCAAGTAAGTCCTCAATCACGCAAAAACGGCTGCACAGATGGGTGAAATTTGACTCACATATAAAAAGTTTACAGCCTGTATTAAAACAAAGGATACTTTTTATCCCGGTCAAAGGTTCCATAATTTTCCGAATGTCCACGCGGACGAAGTCGTGGGTGGAAGCTTGTATAGTATGCATTTCTTTTTACAGTCACAACAAAACACACTCACAAAAAATACATAACTTGATGTATTTTAACGAACGTTTTTATTAGGTCGCTTTCTCGTTTGTGTCTTCGTTCGTTCGTTCGTTTGTTTCTCCGCAAAGTTTGTGAACGATTTTGTACTAGCTTCCCGATGAGCTAGAAACTTAAAACTTTGAAAGTAGGTCAGAACTGAAAGGCAATGCAATATTATGGTGTCATTGAGCTGATCTGATGATGGATCCGGAAGAAGGCCACCAGATCTCTATGATGAAACCATACAACCCCATCGTGTTTGGGCTCGTTAGAATCGTCTTGACGAGTAATCTAATGGGAGATGAGATCCAGGGTCTGATGATGAAGCTGAAATGCCATGCCATAGGAACTCAATATTGAAACCATGCAACCCCATCAAATTTGGGCTTATTTGAATCGTCTTGACGAGTTCTTTGTTGGGAAATAGTTTACAGGGTCTGATGATGGAGCCGGAAGGACACAGGAACTCTTTGATAAAACCACCCTACCCCATCGAGATTGGGCTCGTTTGAATCATCTTGACGAGTACTTTGTTGGGAAATAGTGTCCGAGGTTCTAATGATGGAGCCGGAGGAAGGCCATAGGAACTCTATAATAAAACCATGCAACTCCATCGAGTTTGGGCTCGTTTGAATCTTCTTGACGAGTTCTTTGTTGGGAAATAGTTTCCAGGGTCTGATGATGGAGCCGGAAGAAGGACACAGGAACTCTTTAATAAAACCACGCTACCCCATCGAGATTGGGCTCGTTTGAATCGTCTTGACGAGTACTTTGTTGGGAAATAGTGTCTGAGGATCTGATGATGGAGCCGGAGGAAGGCCATAGGAACTCTATAATAAAACCATGCAACTCCATCGAGTTTGGGCTCGTTCTAATCGTCTTGGCGAGTGCTCAGATAGGAGATGGTATATTTCTTTAGTGTTAGCTCGTTAACTAAAAAGCAGAAAATAATAATTTACTGAAAAAAAACACGTTTTTAAAACGGACTAAATTTAAAAAAAAATTGGACTTATAAATATTAAAACGGACTAAAAAGTAAAAAATAAAATCTTCTGTAAATGTTTATAACCAACCCTACCTACAGTAAACCTAAAAACGTGGGGCGCATGCTAAAGACAATATGGATGATAAATTTTACAAAATGCGCCCCACGTTTTTAGTTTTAAAATTTCTGCAGGTAGGGTTGTAATATCGGAATAAAAAGTATTCTTTGTTTTAATCTAGGCTTAAAACACTAGATACATTTAACTATGCTTAAAACACTAGATACATCTAAGGGCCCCGGGTGTGATGGGGTGGGACCTGTGTTTTTGCGTGGTTGCGCTGAATCATTGGCCTACCCTATTTCCGTGCTGTTCAACTTGTCATTAAAGCAAGGTGTCTTTCCAACAATGTGGAAAAAAGCGTTCATTGTGCCTATTCATAAAAAGGGTTCAAAAGTGGAAATAAGTAACTATCGTCCTATTTCTATTTTGAACACCCTCAGTAAGATGATGGAAAGATTTGTATATGACAAGATCTATCATATAATCACAAAAAGTATCTCACACCATCAGCACGGTTTTCTCAAACGAAAATCGGCTATATCAAATTTGGCCGAATTTAGCAACTATGTCCTTTGTGAAATGGAGGAATGCGGACAGGTTGATGTGATCTACACGGACTTCGAAAAAGCTTTCGATCGTGTAGATCACATCATTCTCCTTCGTAAACTGTATGAACTGGGAATTCGAGGCGATCTGTTGAGATGGGTCACCTCTTATCTCTCGAACCGTATGCAGGCCGTCGTCATAGGTGGTTTTAAATCTAATTTTGTTTCAATCCCATCCGGTGTTCCTCAAGGATCACATTTAGGTCCTCTGTTCTACTGTGCATACATCTATGATATCAATCAATGTCTTGAGTATTCAAACCATCTACTATACGCTGATGATAAAAAAGTGTTCTTGAAAATAGCGTCTCTTAAAGATTGTGAACTCATTCAGCGAGATTTAGATAACTTGTTCTCATATTACGCTCGCAATAATATCACTGTAAATATAAACAAATGTCAATGCATCAGTTTCACCCGCAAGAAAAATAAAATCCTTTACCCATATCACTTTAATGGTGTATTAATCGAAAGAACGGAGGTCGTTAGGGATCTGGGAATTCTTCTGGATTCTAAAATGTTGTTCTCTGAGCACATCAACAGTGTAGTTAACAGGTCATACCGCAACCTTGGTTTTATCATAAGGACATGCAAACCCTTTAAAAAGATTCAAAGTCTGAAAACTATATATTATGCTTACTGTCGTAGTATTCTTGAATATGGAAGTCCCATTTGGTCGCCGCAGTATGCCACATATACAAATAGACTGGAACGAATACAAAAACTTTTCATAAAACACCTCTCTTTCAAGACCCGTACGCGCCGTGTCACGTATGAGGAGGACTGCCTTAAATACGAAATGTTATCGCTTAAATCTCGTCGCGAATTACTTGATATGTGCCTTTTACATGATATCCTTCATAATCACCTGAACAGTGCCAACCTACTCGCCACCATTAGGTTCTGTACTCCTAGGTACCGCACGAGAAAAACCCCTCTTCTGTCTGTGCCTAGACATCGTACGAACTACGGTAGGAATGCTGTTATGACTTGCCTATCCAAATTGTACAATAATAAATTTCATGATATTGATATCTTCCATTTGTCCAAGCAAGGCTTCAAGCGTGCACTGGTATCAAAACTGTCTAAAGTGTAGCATATTTACTACATTGTAGCAGACTTGCTGCATTTGAGACAGTTTTGTAAAGCATTTACTTATTTATTTATCTATGTATAATTTTAGCATGATATTTGTTCAATATTGTTTTATGTTTTGTTTGTTTTTGTGTTGTCTTTTTGTACACATATCTCAAAATTATGTTTATGTGTATAATTTTTACAAAATCTTAAAATCTAGAATAAAATTAATGATAAGAATTAAATCTGCCAACCATACCTCTTGCTTAATTTAGTTTGTATTTTAGTCAACTTTTTATACTTTTACCCACTTGTAATTTTTTTTCCTTTTTTTAAACAATTTGCCCGTAAAATTATAACATGCGGTGAAACTCTGTTATTGGCTAAGTGTAACTTTTAAGTTTATATTATATTTTATGCATGATTGTAGTAAAAAAGCTGTTGAGTTTCCTAATAAATAAATAAAATAAAATAAATAGGCTATCTGCTATCTGTGTGCCAAATTTCAACCAAATCCGTTCAGTAGTTTTTGCGTGACTGAAGAACAAATATCCAAACATCCAAACCCAAACTTTCACATTTATAATATTAGTAGTATAGTAGAATAACGCCAATGTTTTCTAATAGGATAGGTGACTGAAGCAAACAAAAATATTTTTCAGATAAAATCTTAAATAAATCTAGGCATTTAACGTTACAGAAAGACCCAGTTGAGTGGAGAAAAGTGTTTTTCGCCACTTCAGGCGTGTATTTTTTCTCCGCCTTATTCTTCATAATATTCTCTACATCAGAAAAGCAGCCGTGGAATGAGCCAGAACAGACTGAAATTGGTGTGTATATATTATTTTTGTATTCTAGGTATAAATAATAAGCTCTGGGTCAAAACAAAATAAAAATAATTGAATATGATTTTAGGCATTCACATTGCAATTTATATAAGGGTAGTATTTAATCGCCTCTGTGGTCTAGTGGTTCGCCCACCCGTGTAAGACGCAGAGGTCCCGGGTTCGATTCCCAGGGGGGGTACAATTTGTACTCGGTTTGGTTGGTGGTATGGCTTATTTCAAGTCCGTCTAGCTAGCTACCACCATCTTACCTAAGTCTGACGCCATAGCAACAATTTAAAAATTGTTTTGTTCCGGCAGTTAGAGGTAAGATAGCCAGTATTCCAGGTGTAGTGCGATTCCACCTTCGGCCTTATCGTCATCCAACATTAGGTGATTGAAGGCCAACCACTATCCCGTTGTGTATTTTAAAAAAAATCGGGTAACAATAAATTCCCATTTTGGATATCAAAATACTGGATATAGCGCACTGAAATACTAAGTGGGCGACGGACTGAGGGCGACTACAACTGTTGAAAACGGGTGACTTTAAAATACAAAATGATAACTAGTTATACAGAACGGGTGACAAGATTACTATTTGGGCACACAAAACATTTAAAAAATTTCACTCATTTAGAAGTTTCACTGGGTACTTAAATTATTTATCTCCCACATGTAGTCGCTCTTTTAAGTTTTTTTTTGTCATCCACAGTTTGTCGCCCGAATAGTTATTTTGCCGCTCAAAAAATAAACCGCCGCCACGGTTAGTTTTTAAGTACCTATCCCATTAACAGTCGCTTTTCATAATTTCCAGTAATTCAATTAATTAATTCCCCTATTACAATAAGATAATTAATTTATTAGAAAAAATACTAAAAATTTTAGTCCGTTTTAAAATCGTTCTCTTTAAAAAGGTTTATTTTCAGTAAATTATTATTTTCTGCTTTTTATCTTACGAGCTAAAACTAAAAATAAACCATCTCCTATCAGAGCACTCGTCAAGACGAATCAAACGAGTACAAACTCGATGGGGTTGGTTTTAATAAAGAGTTCTTGTTTATGGCCTTCTTCTCGCTCTATTATCAGACCCTGGAAACTATTTCCAAACAGAGTACTCGTCAAGAAGATTCAAACGAGCCCAATGTCGATGGGGTGGCATGTTTTAATTACAGAGTTCATATGGCCTTTGTCCAGCTCTATCATCAGACCTTGAACACTATTTCAAAGTCAAAGTCAAATAAGCTTTATTCAAAAATACTTAATTCTTAAGTACTTTTGAATCTTTTTAAACTTTTAGATTTTTGCATTCACAATGCTATTTTTATACTTACTTTTGAATCGTCTATATTTCCCTACCACCCGTTCCAGACTTTTTTACTTCCCAACAAAGTACTCGTTAAGACGATTCAAACGAGCTCAAACTCGATGGAGTAGCGTGGTTTTATTAAAGAGTTCACGTGTCCTTCTTCCGGCTTCATCATTAGTCCCTCGACACTATTTCCCAACAAAGTAGGTACTCGTTAAGACGATTCAAACGAGCCCAAAGTAGATGGGTTTATTAAAGAAGTTTTAAACTCGATGGGATTGCACGATTTCAATATTGAGTTCCTATCTATGATATGGCCTTCTGGCTTCATTATCAGACTCTGAACCTCGCCTCTCATCAGAGTACTTGTCAAGACGATTCTAACAAGCCCCAACAGGATGGGGTTGTATAATTTCATCATAGAGTTCCTGTGGCCTTCTTCCGGCTCCAGCCGGACAAAAATTATGATGTATCCACCATAATATCGCATCGCCTTTCAGTTCTGACCTATTTTTAAAGTTTCAAGTCTCTAGCTCATCGGAAAGCTGGTATAAAAGCTTGTGTAAACTTAGTGAACAAACAAACAAACAAGAAAGCAGTCTAATACAGAAAAAGTGTTAAAAAATGACTCACCTGTAGCCGTCTGAGGTGCTACGATTGAGTCGATTTTTTCTAGTATTTTTTTTTATATATTAATTATCTTAATACAAAATTAGAAATACTTAATAGAATCAGGTGTTACCTTGCGGAAGTCTATTAGGTATATTTGATACAAAAACCAATATTAAGCAATAACTTTGCTGTCTAATAAATTAACCTGAGTTTTTCTTACAGAAATGGAAGCATTGAACGAGAATAAGACGTGTTGACAAAATTAAATGTGTTTATTGGTAGTGATAATGAAAAATGTAGAATATTTTTAAGATTTATTTTTTATATAAAATGCTTGTTTTATTTCGAGCTTCAGATAAAATATTGGTTACCCATCAAATGACCTAACATTTCGAAACGAAATTGCAATATTATCTCTTCAAAGTTTAAGTGTGAGTTGCACCAAAACGCTGTCAAAGTTACGGTTATCGTCAAATGATAATGCTACCTATTTGTCACGTCAAACTTGTCAAAGGACATCATGCTGGCTGGCAACCTCTTTTTTGACTAACTTGTGCTTAACCGGTACTTTAACAAGCTTGTTATCGTTATATTTAGGTGGTGCAACTCAGCCTTAGTTAAATAAATAAAAGTCAATTCAAGAGAATTGAAAACGCTATTATAGCCATCGCCAAGAATGAGACTGGAAATTTCGGTTAACCGCACTTGCCATAATAAAGCAACAGAGCGATATAGTAATATGGTGTGCGAGCAAGAAGTGAATATGCACGATGCTATTTTCAATCCCATTCAGTGGGTCGACACTTTATCAACTTCATACAAAAAATATTATATGGAATTATGAACGTACTTTGTGCCAACATTAAAATACGAAACAATCCTACCAATGAAAAAAGGTAGTTAATCGTTTTGTCTTATTGTACCAGCCATGACTCGGTAATTTAGCCGCATTATACGTCAAGTTATGTTGTGGTCATGTTGGCCAGCATGTGACGCGCCGCCAAAAATTAAATTTTTGCAGAAGTTTCAGTAAAATTAATTTACGCATTTTAATAAAACAAAATTGTAATAAAAACGTGTTAAAAAGACATAATGGGTGGCAAATGTTTGCAAGAGTGTGAAATTTGTGGTGTCCGAAGAGTGAGAGGGTCGAGTAAGGACATAATTTTGACTAGAATTCCCGCTTGATCCGAGCAGGTAATTTTATTAAATTTTTCTAAGTTTTAAGTTAATTTGAGTAAAAATATTGTTAATAATAGTAGTTATCGGTAAATATATGGGTTTTAAGTGAAATTTCAACGAAATTAGCAATAAATCACGTTATCATTACATTGTCATAGTGCTGTGCTAAAGTTATCGATTTTATTTTATTTTAGATGTTGATTATGGGTTGAATACTACCTAGGTACTTTATTTATGACTATCTAGTGGGTAGTTAATAATGTTATATAATTTTTGTTGCAGCCTCCAGCAAAGGACAGAAATTCAGGCCAAACTAAAGTGCAGTTTTAACAGCGAGTCATTCTTGTCACAATAGAAAAAAAATGAACTCGTTGCTGAATAAATTACTTGATTCTTACCTTTCTTTAATTTAAGAAAGTAAGCGATATTCCATTCACGGCATGTCATCAAGACAGAAATTCCAGATTTTCATTTGACAAATATGTACTACCTATACATATCATTTAATGTCGACAATTATTACGAGTATAATATTATTATGGATTTTGCTGTCGTGTTGTGTTGGGATTTATCGCCTGCTTTTATTTCCAAAATATGAAATATTATGAGGTTTATGAGTATAGACGCCTGGAAGCATTTTTTATCGATATCGATATCATTTCAAGTTGGTAAGGTACTTCACTATTCTTTTGACATTTCCCCTGTTTATGTTGGTAGTACGATTCTATTTATTAGGTTGGTAGAAACTACGTTCATAATTGTGAAGTGCCTACTCTTAAAACGTAGTGATTACTTGCTCAGTGATCCCATTCTTTTAACGGAGCGGGTATTAAGCGCAGTTAACCGAAATTTCCAGTCCCATTCTTTATATGCTCGGGTTGGTTAGGTATAGTGCTAAAATAGCTGCCTCCCTAGCATGACCAGCCATAACACGATTTATATCGCGTGATATAGCGTTTTATCACGTTTAACTGTCAAAAAGACAAAAGAGTTTGACAGTTGAGTGTCGATAAAATGCTATATCACGCGATATAAATCGGTCATGCTAGGCAGGGAGGCTGCAATTTGTACCGTATACCTAAGTTGCATTCGCTTGCTCTTTGTCAAGGGTTCTTTTACTTCACAGTAGCGCAGCGGGAGTGTATCGGTAGCTCAGTGCCTAGCCATAGGGTACTTAGTGTCTAATTTTCGAAATGTATCGCAATCGTTTTTATTTGACGTACGACGACGACAAAATTAGTATTCATGTGTAACATTCATTTGTCAAATGAAAGCGATTGCGATAGATTTTGAAATAAGACAATAGGTACCCTGAATAGCGAAAGATCGTAGGTTAGATTTTCACATATTATTATGTTGTGTGATTAAAACAAGCTGTTTATTTTTCTACTAAAAGTGTCGCAACTCGCAATACACCTGTTGAAACTTCCGTCGCCAAAGTTCGGAAGCAACGCTTTTTCGTATAAAAGAAAATTATCTATAACACATTCGCCGAAAATTACGTAGCTTTTTTATTTTTATTTTAGAAAGCGTTGCTGCAGAACAGCGGCAGGTGTGTCGAGTCTGTAAAATTTTGCAAATAAAACCTTGTTACATGTATAACAGACAAGGACAAGTTAGTTCGTAAGCCCGTGACAGTATTGCCTACGTCATATATGACATCACGATGAAATGCATGGCACACGGTCGGAAAAGTTGTGCTGAGCGAGGATCAGAAGATTATCGCAGATATAATTGGCCGGAAGCTTAAGAAAATCTTCCACTTCCGGTCAAAATTTTAAGGTTATATTTACGTCATGTGACATCAGTAAGAGACCCGTGTCATCATTTAGTTTTCAATCGTAGGGAGCCCTTCCCTCGGCCCCTTACGGGTCTCTTACTGATATCACATGACGTAAATAAAACCTTAAAATTTTGGCCGGAAGTGGAAGATTTTCTCAAGCTTCCGGCCAATTTTATATGCGATAATCTTCTGATCCTCGCCCAGCACAACTTTTCCAACCGTGTGCCATGCATTTCATCGTGATGTCATATGATGTAGACAATATTGTCACGGGCTCACGGACTATGTCCACTTGTTTTACAAACATAGCTTACCGCTACTAAAGTTCCATCGCTTGTCGTTTGTTTTACAACAATTATTTTCATGTCCAGTGTGTTTGTTTTTTAAACATTCCACACGTAACGTATTTTTATTTGCTGTTATACAGGGTGGCCCAAACGGTGACGCTAAAAATTTTTTTTTTGTTTCCTCACATCTCGTTGTACCCGGAAATACCCTATGTATGTTCAGCGATTTTTTGTAGTTTTCGAGCTATGAATTATTTTTTTAAATTTTGAGAATTTTTAACTTGACAGACTAAAATATTTTTCTTTCGGAAATTATACATCTTTTTTTGAATTATTTTTTTGTTACATAGACCTCATGACTTGAACTTTA
The DNA here is from genome assembly GCA_928269145.1 of Agriphila tristella. Classification (NCBI taxonomy): domain Eukaryota; kingdom Metazoa; phylum Arthropoda; class Insecta; order Lepidoptera; family Crambidae; genus Agriphila; species Agriphila tristella. The sequence goes on along the minus strand of OV743432.1, from coordinate 28,282,477 downwards.
ACACATAAAATACCCAGCTTCCTGTCATCAAAATAAGTTACAAAAATATTGACCGACAGTGAAAAATTGACGTAAAATCAAATCATAGTTAAATTTTCAACTTTGAATTAAAAATTAAAAAAAAGGTTCCATGACTTCTGAGTAATTTTAAAAACTTCACAAGACCCTAAGCTTTAATTCTAATTTAAAAAAAAATGTGCTTAATAAGGTTTTTTTAGCCGAAATCTGCCTTCAAATGCACAAAGGTGAAATTTTCTAAGATTTTTTATTGGCTATTTTGTCATTCACAAAATGATTCTTACCAAAATAAAGTTTAAAATGGTACTGTTTATTGAATAAAGAATTAAAAACAACCTTTAAAAGTATGTTATTACGAAGCGGTAACATCGATGTCATTTAGTTATAGTTATTTTGGTTATTTTAAGGATAAATCATATTAAATAAAACAATTACTACAAATTCAACAATTAAATTTATTTCACAATAAGTTTTCAAAATGTCTCCCTCCCGCTTCAATGCACAACCTACATCGCCTTAAAAAATTTTGTTTTAAATTTCGAAAAGCATTAGTATTTTCTTTGATTTTTATTTCTGCTTCTCTTAGTTTTTGACGCAGCTCTGCTTCAGTGTTTGTTTCGTTTGCGTAAACCATCTCTTTGTAATAGCCCCACAGAAAAAAATCTATGGGGTTTAAGTCTGGTGAACGCGCAGGCCAAGGAATCGGGCCGCCACGCCCAATCCACCGTCTCGGAAAAGTCTGGTTAAGGTGCTCTCGTACTTCTCTAGCATAGTGGCACGGAGCACCATCGTTTTGAAATATCATTCTTCTTCTTGTTAGTAGATTCACATCCTCTAATAAACCGTTCAAGCTATTTCGTAGAAAATCCAAATATTGCGCTCCGTTCAACCTAGCCGGCAATTCAAATGGTCCTATAAATTCCCCATTGACAATTCCTGACCACAAATTTACACTAAACCTTGTTTGAAAATTGGATGGTCTTGCCTTGTGTGGGTTTTCAATGGCCCAACTGTGATAATTATGAATATTGAAAACTCCGGTTCTTTCAAAGCGTGATTCGTCTGTCCACAAAATTTTGTCGAAGAAATCAGGATCGTCTTGAGTTTTTTGAAGCATTGTTTCACAGAAAGTCACTCGTCTTGGATAATCTGCAGGTTGCAATTGTTGCACGCGTTGGATATGAAAAGCGTGGTATCCCTCTGAAAAAAAAAAACACCGAAATTGTAAATTCAAAGCATAGGTAAGATAGTCTTTTTTCAGTTTCACCAAATAGTAGGCTAGTGATAATCACTGGTATGTACCACGCTTTCTCGCCCACTAGCGAGTGATTATTTTGTTGCCAAATACACATTCAGTCAGAGTTCAATACTTAAAAAGACCACGTGCTACAAAAAGTCGCTCATAAAGCACGTGCGTGCTATTTTTTTTAAGTCACAATAATTACAGCTAAAAAAAATAGCACGTGGGCATAGTGGGCGAGCTAATGGGTGCGTAATTATGAGGTTTAAAGACAAGATGAAATTAACCCACCTGACTTCAGTATCCTCATAACTGAGGTTCGTGGTACACCAGTCCTTCTTGCGATTGCTCTGGTGCTAGTCGATGAATCCCTTTCCACTTGTTCCACGACTTGATCCATAATATCTGGATCCATTCTGGGTATTCCTTCCTGAGATGAACGTCCAGGAATTCGTCCCTCCATAAATGTATGGTGAGTATTTTGAAATACTCTGTAATTCGGGTAATGCTCCCGTTGTTCTCCTCGCCGTTCCAATTGCTCTCGATAAAGCCTTGCTGCCAAACTAGCATTTCCTTGGGCAACACCGTAAAAATAGTGCATCTCTGCGTATTCACGCAAAGAATAGCTCATGTTGCAGCACAAAGGTCCAAATCACAAGGTAGGTAATCAAAGTCCGAAACACAAGCACAGGTAAATCAGTCACAGGAAGAATCAGAGTCCAGTTAGCAAGCGAGAGTAGTTGTATCAGAATTGAAAACAAAACCAGGAGTAGTAGTAACACGAGCGAAAGCTGTGAACAACTGAGGTGAAGGAGGGAGGAATGCGACCGACATGAGATGAATAGAGCAAGATAGCAAGATAGATAGAGCAAGACAGCAAGATAGATAGAGCAAGACGGCCTAGATGAGAAAGAGAGGACGTGCTTATAGACGACGCTGTGTTGGTCCCCCTTCTTTTGTTCGGCGCGCGGGAAGTCTATTGTTTGTGATTCTAGTGTCTGCCAGAACTATTGTTATTTATGATGTCGCTAAAGATAAACCGGTTGGAGGTAAAGACCATTTTCTTTGTACAAAGACCAACTTGTGCTGTTGAAGTGACAACATACTAACTACCACTAAACTAATTTAGAACTCTAAATTTATAAACTATACTAAATGTCAATTATTATGTTATATCAAACCTAATTAACCTTAGATAATAACAATGAGTGCTTTTAAAATAAATTACCTTTGTACATTTGAAGGCAGATTTCGGCTAAAAAAAGCCTATTAAGCACCACTTTTTTTTAATTAGAATTAAAGCTTAGGGTCTTGTTAAGTTTTTAAAATTACTAAAAAGTCATGGAACCTTTTTTTTAATTTTTAATTCAAAGTTGAAATTTTAACTATGACTTGCTTTTACCTCAATTTTTTATTGTCGGTCAATATTTTTGGAACTTATTTTGATGATAGGAAGCTGGGTATTTTATGTGTTAAAGAACAAGTCATGAGGTCTATGTAACAAAAAAAAAATAAAAAAAAGATGTATAATTTCCGGTAAAAAAAATATTTTAGTCTGTCAAGTAAAAAAATCTCAAAATTTAAAAAAAAATCATAGCTCGAAAACTACAAAAAATCGCTGAACATACATAGGGTATTTCCGGGTACAACTAGATGTGAGGAATCAAAAAAAAAATTTTTAGTGTCACCGTTTGGGCCACCCTGTATACCCCAAGTTGGTAGAACTAGAAAAAAATGTGTTTAAGGCTTTAATAAAAAGCTTAAATCATTCTCTATGGACAGGTACCTACTAATTTTTTTCAAAATGGAAATTTCCTTGGTTTTTGTTTTTGATTTCCAGTGGCTTGTTGAAAAAGTATTTAGCATAAACTATAGAATTGAAAATAATTGTTAGAAACCGATCAGTAACAAAAAATTTAATTAAGTTTTTAACTAATTCTCTAGGAGTTAGAAAGCAACACTGTTTCTAATGAACACATTTTACCGGGATTTCAAAAAAATCCCACGGGATGAGAAAGTGCTGGTTCATACAAACGAACCTGAAGCTAGTCGGTGGTAATTTACAGATTGCAAGCGATTTTGTTAAAACCACGTACAATCAGGAACCAAATTCAATTCTAAGTAAGAAAATTTAAAAGCGCTTACATTTTTATCCAATGTAAAATCAGGAATTTTAAATTTTTATCGTGCTTCAAATTCCTTCTTCAGGTCTTCATTACAGAATATCATACAAGCAGTATCCCAACTAAGCTTTTTTTTCGTTATGACTTCGGACGTGGCACTCGCGAATGGATAGCTGCTGCTCCTTTAGCATGAGCATCGAAACACTGATTTATATCGCACGATACAGCAATTAATGAACACTCAACTCAAGTAAATTGATAATGATAAAAATAAAAAAATTTGAAAAAACCCACGACGGTTAAAATTGTAACTCTTTATTTAAAAAGACTAAAATAAGTTTTACAAAAATCCCTCGACTAAAAGTGATGTAGGTACTATACATACTTTATCTACCTATTCATAAATTACAAACGCAAGAAAAATCCGTTGGGGCTGCCATTACCTGCCCCCAAATGAACAAATATTTTTCAGTTATAGTTACTTTAGAGAAATGGCAAAAGACTAAAACAAGTTTTACAAAAATCCCTCGACTAAAAGTGATGTAGGTACTATACATACTTTATCTACCTATTCATAAATTACAAACGCAAGAAAAATCCGTTGGGGCTGCCATTACCTGCCCCCAAATGAACAAATATTTTTCAGTTATAGTTACTTTAGAGAAATGGCAATGGCAGCCCCCGACGGATTTTTCTTGCGTTTGTAATTTATGAATAGGTAGATAAAGTATGTATAGTACCTACATCACTTTTAGTCGAGGGATTTTTGTAAAACTTATTTTAGTCTTTTTAAATAAAGAGTTACAATTTTAACCGTCGTGGGTTTTTTCAAAATTTTTTATTTTGCCATTTTATTTTAAGTTTTTTAAAGAATTCATACGTTATCTACCTACTTTAAAAACCGCATCTAAATTGGTCAAACCATTCGGAAAATGATTACTACAGCGCCCCCTAGCGGCTGGACACCATAACACCAAGAACCATCGCCGACAAACTACAAAACTATTACAGAAAACCGCATCCAAATTGGTCAAACCGCTTTGGAAATAAATGAGAAAATGATAACTGCAGCGCCCCCTAGCGGTTAAACACCATAACATCTATCTGAGAACCATCGCCGATAACCTACAAACCCATTACAGAAAACCGCATCGAAATCAGTTGAGTAGTTTTAGAGAACTTCTCAAGCGCGACTTATCTGGTTGCTGCAGCGCCCCCTGTAACATATCTAAGAACCCGCTCTGAAATGAAACCTTTTGATTGCAAAAAAACCGCATTGAAATCGGCCCAGTAGTTTCCAAGGAAAATGGTAATAGATATACTTGACTTATCTGGTTGCTGCAGAGCCTCCTGGTGGTCTACGACTATGAATCATGTCTAAGAACCTGCTCTGAAATGAAACCTTTTGAATGCAAAAAACCGCATCGAAATCGGCTTAGAAGTTTCCGAGGAAAATTGTAACAGACAAACACACAAACAAACAAACAAACGCACAACCTCTAACCCCAAACGCATAAGTATACCGCGTCCGTTCCGTTCCGTCCGTCGTGGGTAAAAATATCATATCGCGTTTCGGTGGTCATACTAGGGGGGATAGGCCGCACTGCAGAGTCTACGAACCTTGCTTAAAGCTCTCGTAGTGACGTGTGTTTGTATGAGTGCTGATACGATCGTTTGTATGTAGCCTATCTATTCTGTGATGTAGTTGCATTACTGCTTTATCTATATCTATTCTGTGGCTACATTGTGCTTCGATCGAGAGCACACGGTATTTACTTTCTCGAGAAATCTGCACATAAATTGCGAATCTTATGAAAGTTTAAATTATATATTAATATGGAACGGCTGGTACTGCAAAGAGGCTACACTGGTTCAAGTAAAGTTGCAATTTCAGTATGTTTACTCTTTTATATTTCTCCTCTTCATAGGTTAGAATTTCAGCCGGTGTGCCTCAAGGTTCACTGCTAGGCCCCCTTTAATTTAGTTTCTAGGCTATACTTTGTGGCTCCTGGATCTAATTATAGACCCAGAAAACCACCACTTAAAAAAAGATCCTACAGACGTCTGTCAGGGTTTATAATAATTATCAAGGGTTGTATCCATCAATTGTACCTTGTCTATATATATTCGACTTTCTAGGGCTATTACCAAACACCCTACGAGTATATTGGCATCTGACACATTTTTGTCCGATGAAATTGTCGTCGGTCCGACCTAATGTAATTCGTCTTTGCTCTACTGCTCAAATTTTCACTAAAACGTCAGGCAATACTTTCAATCCGATTGCTTGCTTGGAAACGGAAATATTTGTGCAGTTGCTAGAAATTAATGCAAGACAGCGGAAAGAAGTGATGTAGCGGAAAGGGCTTTGAACATTTTGACATAGTGGTGGTGGTGACCATAATTTTTGATTTTGATGGGGATTTTAGAAATATAGCGACACGTGATGAAACCTGTGTATATCGATAGAAGATCTGTAGATGAACAATAAATGACATATGATAATATAAAGTCCTAAAACGCAACGTTTTTGAGATTCTTATAGATGAAAATCCAAATGTATTCCCCGGATTATCCCGAAAACATTGCGCTTTAGGACTTTATATCAAAAGATTTTTTGTTCGTCTATAGATCCCCAATCGATATTATATAGGTTTCATCATGCGTCGCTATATTTCCGAAATTCAAAAATAAAAAATGTGGTTACCACTATGCCAGCCTCACATACTAAGAGGTTTATATCACAGGAATTAAAGTAGAGTTTCCATTATCTGTTTTTGTTTATTTTATAGTGAATAGGTTTACAACAATACTTGATGTTGTCAAGTCGTCACATTAATTCATTCGTCTTAATTGGATAGTATCGAATTACTTAATGATAGATAGATAGATAGATAGATAAGAAGTTTATTTGCTAAAACACACTCATTCATACAAATAACAAAACATACATTAAATTGATCACTAATAATAAAAAGAAAAGGGCAAACAAAATTGATATTTAGGTACACACTTAGAATAATAAAGCCAAGAATGATAGTATCCTAAAAGGCGGTCTGTCAAAAGTGAGGCAAAAATGAAATTTATGTGTGCGTAAAGGTGCTTGTCTTTACGCTCGACGAAACGCACACAGCAAAAAACTAATGTTACCAGTACATGAAATTTTGCCTTAAAAGTAGGGAAATTGAAACCATCGTCGTACTTAGAGTTGCGATTGTGTAGATTTCACCATTTACATGTAACTAGAGTTTGCTTGTCAAAACTAGAGATGGGCTAGGGTTTAAACCGAAAGTCTATATATTATATATATATTTTTTAAATAAGATGTCGACTGTGCAATGCTAAAAATGTCAAAATTAAAGATGGTGCGAACTTTTTTGTTTATGAACCGATTTTGATGAAACACGATTTGGGGCACTATTTTGACAACAAAACAGCAACGCAATGTTAAAAATATAAATATCCAAAATGGCGGACAACTTTTTTGCTTGAGAGCCGATTTCGATGAAACTCGGTTTGGGGTATTATTTTAACAAGATAACAGCAACGCAATGTTAAAAATGTAAAACATCCAAGATAGCGGCCAACTTTTTTGTTTGTGGGCTGATTTTGTTGAAACTCGGTTCGGGGTACTATTTTCGCAAAAAAACAGCAACGCAATGTTAAATATATAAAAAAATCAAGATGGCGGCCAACTTTTTTGTTTGTGGGTCGATTTCGATGAAACTCGGTTCAGGGCACTATTTTCACAAAAAAAAACAGCAACGCAATGTTACATATATAAAACTCCTACTCACTTCCTGGGTATGACCTAATTCGCAATGATCGCATTGGTAAAGGTGGTGGTGGTGTTGCTATATATTTGCGCGGTGGAATACCGTACAAAATCTTGGCTTCATCTCCGTCACCCTATTCCGGTTCGGCTGAGTACATCTTTTTGGAAATTTGTGTCGATGGCGCCAAAGCAGTCCTCGCAGTCGTGTACTGTGCTCCCACTGTAGATTATATTTCTCATCTCGAGTCTGTCCTTGAACCCCTCTGCTCGGATTACAGACATCTCATAATCATGGGTGACTTTAACACAGATCTTTCTTGCAACACTCCCCAGTCCCTTAAACTAACTAACATGATCAAGTCTGTCAACCTCTCTATTCTGCCTCTAGAGCCTACTCATCATAATTCTTCCTCTCGTGACACTTGGCTTGACTTAATCCTAACCACTTCTGATTATGCTTTAAGCCACGGCCAGTTTCCTGCGCCGGGCTTTTCTAAGCATGATCTTATTTTTCTACAATACCGTTTACGACCCCCTAAGCCTAAACCCTCCATTATTTGGATGCGGAATTTCGCTCGACTCAACCTCGACAAGTTAAGTGAGGATGCCAGTAATCTTGACTTTGATACAATTTATGGGTCATCATCAGTTGACGATAAAGTCTCTCACCTTAATCGATGTTTACTTGAACTCTTTGACACCCACGCACCACTAAAAGAAGTACGAGTTAAGCGGCCACCTGCTCCTTGGATTAGCCGTGGTGTAAGGATGGCAATGACTCGAAGGGATCGTGCTTTCCGGAAGTTCAAGAACGATAGAACCGAGGCAAACTGGGCACTCTACAAGACGGCGCGCAATAGGTGTAATCGTATGGTAAGGGCAGCTAAGCGACAATACTTCCACGATAATATTTCCAACAGTTCGCCGGCAAACACCTGGAAATTTCTTCATTCCCATGGTCTGGGTAAATCCCCTCCCCACGTTAATTCCTATCCCTTTTCTCTTAATGAATTTAATACTCACTTTTCTTCGACTCCCTCTCTAGACCCCACCATCAAGTCCAATACCATCACCGGCATAGCTTCCAAAGGCCTTTTGTGCTCTGATTCCTTTTCGTTTTCTCCTGTAACCTTATATGAGATAAATAAGATTATATCCTCCCTGAAATCCAAAGCGGTTGGATGCGATGACATCAGTAGGAAAATGATCATCTGTATCCTGAAACAAATTCTCCCCGTCATAGCTCATATAATAAATTTCTCCCTCCAGACAGGTCAGTTTCCTTTTCTCTGGCGTAAAGCGTTCGTTACTCCCTTACCCAAAATCCCTTCTCCTCGCCTATTAAGTAACTTCAGACCTATCTCTATCCTTCCCTTTCTTTCTAAAATTCTAGAAGCCGTTGCACACAAACAAGTCTCTTCATTCATCTTCTCCAATCGCCTCGTCACGCCTTTTCAGTCAGGTTTCCGCCCTGGGCATAGTACCACCACCGCACTCCTCAAGGTGACAGAGGATATAAGAATGGGCATGGAGAGTCAGCTGGTCACCATCTTAGTTCTAATTGACTTCTCCAACGCATTTAATATGGTAGACCACGACATCTTGCTTGCCATTCTTAAATCTATGAACTTTTCGACATTATCATTGGAATGGTTCTTTAGTTACCTTTGTGATCGCCAACAGGCGGTGCGTGTGGGTTCAGACATTTCCGCTTGGAATGATCTCTCTTCGGGTGTGCCACAGGGCGGCATCCTTTCTCCTCTCCTATTTTCATCTTTTATTAACTCCCTTTCCTCATCGCTTGGCTGTTCTTACCACTTTTACGCCGATGACCTTCAAATTTACGTACAGTCGCCAGTCGATGAAATTGACTCAGCCATTACATCACTAAACAGTGTTCTACGTAGCATTAATACTTGGTCTACCAATTTCGGTATAGCGGTTAATCCCTCAAAATGCCAGGCTATCATAGTCGGGGGTTCTAAGCAGATTGCCAAAGTAGATATCAGGTCGGTCCAGTCGATTGTGCTGGATAATACTAACATCCCTCTCAGCTCCAATGTTAAAAATCTTGGCTTACACATTGATTCGACGTTCAGCTGGATACCGCAAATTGCCGAGGTGAGTCGGGCCGTTACATCTTCTCTCCGCTTCCTGAACCGTTTTAGGAACTTTCTTCCCATACGAACTAAGATCACTCTCGTCACTTCTCTCATCTTCCCACTCATTGTGTAACACTGTTTTTTCACCTATCTTTACTGTAGCAAGCACTTGATTTTAAAGTACTTTTTATAGCGAAATTCTCGCTATAGTCTTTTAGGTTGGACAAGGAACATTAGGTATTATGTGTAGGTAAGAGTTTAGATAGGTTTTACAAAACACACCTAGTGTTTTCATATAGCTTTTGATATGGTTTGTGTAGGATAAATGCATGAATATTTCTACCTTTGTTTGGGTCAATTTCCAGTAGTTTAACGAATGTCGGTGATTGTACCACACACTTCGGCATTCGGGCATTCACTTAAATTCACTTTAAAACCTCATTCATAAAGAGTTTTAGCACTTTTCAATAAATAAAGCAAATAAACTTTCTTGTTTACATATCTCACAGCTGTCTTTTCAATTGACAAGTGACAACTGTCAGATGTGACGTTTAGCGTTCCGATTCCCGCTAACTGAATGTTTCGGACCAATTAATTTACACTTTGGTGATAAAATCAAATAAATCCTATTTGTTATTTTAATTAAATAAAGTAAATACCCATGTCTCGCATGCTAGTTAAGCGTTTTAATATTAATATTCAGACAAAAGGTAAATATGTTCATAGAATGTATTTGGCCTGGGGGGGTAGGTTGTTGTCTATGGCATTCTAGATTTTTCGAGTCGTTTCAACAATGACCGACGTAGTTCGTCGGACGGAAGTCTTTGTCAATTGTCTCATTCTTGGTATTTCGGCTGTGTCGTGTAGATGCAGGAATTGAATAATATGTAAGCCACGGCTTTAGGTGATTTTTAGTGGTTTCGCTATTAATTTAATGATGCGTTGAGCATCCCTTTAAGTGGGCTCAAGGCTCAAATTGTATATTGTACCATGTTTCTTTCGAGATGATAACCTGTGATAATTAAAGCCTAAATTTGGTAAGTTTCTCAACCTTGTTATAATGTTAGTTGTAAGGAAAACTTCATATTCAATGTTGGACAATTTGGTGACTTTGATTTTTTATTACAGGGCTCCACAGGTTTACCTCAAAATTTCAAGATATAAGTGGTTCCCAGTTTGGTCCAGGAAATCTTTCAAGGTTATGGTTTAAGCTCATTTCGATCTAACGTCGTCTGTGCAGCGGCCTAGCGAGAATTCCATGCTATGATGTCTCATTAATATCGGCGTGACGAGCACACGCGTTAAACCATACCATTACCATGGATTTATAAAACAAACCAAGGTATTCCTCAGTCTTCTTTTATTATCATCGCGGCAGTGTTTCTGTAGTATGTACCCGGTGAAGTAATTAACGTTTATATCCAGTACAAAATGGTTATTTGATGACATGTTCAAACTCAACCCGAAGCAGGTCTACAGCCAATAAATGTACCTATAGTCATGTTTCAAATTTATTTAGCTTCAGCGTAACTCTGGTCCATGAACCAGAATGTAGAAATAATTCTATTTTACTATGAACGTCTTGTGTTAAGAGGATAAGTAATAGGTATCTTAGCATAAGTTTTGTGAGTACATATGTGTTCGGTTCTTGACGGTCGGCCGACTTGAGAGATATGGTGACGTTTGAAAACTTATTTCAAATGCGGAACCGGCCTCTTAATCCGTCTGACTAACTGGAAACGAACAGATATGCCCTCACCTTTACTTTTAAGGGTTTATAGTTTAAATCCCTACTTCTTTATATGGTTTTAATTTTATAATGAACCCAAGGGTATTGTTTTTGTAATTAATGTATGGTCTCACTTTAACCTGTTAAGGGTCCCTGTTAAACCATTTGCCCTTCGTGCGGTTTTAACATTATAATGGGTTCTCTAGGTATTATGTATTAATATAAAATGTGTGACTTCATTTTAACCCTTCGGATTCTTCGTTAAACCATTTATACCCCATGTGGTTTTAAATATTTTTATGACATATTTTCTGCGAATCGTTGTTAACTTGGTATTAATTATACAACGTGTTAAATAAATGTTTATATCAACGTAAATATTGGTTTGATTTATTAAACTCACTTTGTTTCGATCCGTGGACAATTTATCTTTTAATTTTTAACTTTCATTGATATTAACGGCGCCCAAAATCATAATGGTTCCATGGATGACTGAGCCACGCGAATCCACATAACCCCTTTGCTCTACCGACTAACATTTTCAGTGGGGTAATTTCCATCTATACCCCGGGGTAAAATTTTTCCCATTACAATTGATTATGCTGATGTCTGCTTTCCAGACTTGAATGAGGTTCTGCTCAATAAGCTGGACCGCCTTCTAAATAACGCTATTCGTTTCGTCTTTTGCCTTCGCAAGTTTGATCACGTTTCTTCTTATCGGTCTCAGCTTAAATGGCTTCCCATACGTCAGCGCAGACAGCAAAGATTGCTCTGCACTCTCTATTCTATCTTAAATAGTCCCCACTCTCCCGATTATCTTAAATGCAAGTTTCAATTTCTCTGCGACTCTCATGATCGCCAACTTCGTTCTACCAATTCTCTCACTCTCTCCACTCCTCTGTTTCGTTCCGGGTATATGTCCGAATCTTTCACTCTCCATGCTTTGCGTCTCTGGAACGGTCTTCCTGAAGCTATCAGGAGATCACCCAGCAAGTTATCCTTTAAAAAGAAGGTTCACGCTTTTCTTTTAGAAGACTTATAATGAGCATAATGTGAAAATCATCATCATCAATTTTGCTTTACTTTTTATTATATAATTATTCTGATTTGTTGTAATAGGTATATATATATATATATATATATATATATTATATGTAGGTATATATTGTATTTATCATACTGTATGTATTTTATTATATACTATTAAATGTACCGCTTTCATGCCTATCTGTTCCCTAAGGGTTGACTGGGAGAGAATGCTTTTAGCATTAAGTCCGCCTTTTGTACATTCATTTATTGTAGTACAATAAAGTGATTAAATAAAAAAAAAAAAAAAAAAAAAACCCGGTTTCGGGTATTATTTTTTAAAGAAAACAGCAACGCAAAGTAAAATACCGGCCAAGTGCTAGTCGGACTCGCGCACGAAGGGTTCCGTACCAAATCAGCAAATAATCACTTTTGTGGTATGGGAGCCTTCAATCACGTTTGTTGTATGAGAACCCTCTTTAATATTTTTTTCTGTTTTTAGTATTTGTTGTTATAGCGGCATCAGAAATACAACATCTGTGAAAATTTCTCCTGTCTTTCTATCACGGTTCATGAGATACTGATCCTGATGACAGACAGATAGACAGATGGACAGCGGAGTCTTAGTAATAGGGTTCCGTTTTTACCCTTTGGGTACAGAACCTGGTGGCTAACTTTCTTATTTGTTTTTCTTTTTTTTCAACCGAGTTACATCGAAATAAACCCAAAAACATAGTTCACCGCTATCAACCCTTTGTCATTTTTAGGGTTCTGTACCCAAAGGGTAAAAACGGAACCCTATTAGTAAGACTACGCTGTCCGTCTGTCTGTCTGTCACAAGGCTGTATCTCATGATCCGTGATAGCTAGACAGTTGAATTTTTTACACATAATGTATTTCTGTTGCTGCTACAAGAAAAAATACTAAAAAAAGAATAAAATATATGTTTAAGGGCTGCTCCCATACAGCAAACAGTATTTTTTGCTGTTTTTGGTACAAAACCCTTCATGCGCGAGTCCGACTCATACTTGGCCGATTTTTAACATTTTTATTTATATTGATATTGCTGTTTTCTTATCCACTTGACCGTCCGGGCGCGCGCCTTCAAACCACTCGGTGACGTCCGCCGCGGCTCGCTTGATTAGGTATTTTATTATTATTTGGCCCGCGTGCCGCGAAACGTGAATTACTGGAATACTACTAAGGATATATCAAAATAAAAAATACCTAAAAATACCTATGAATAGGTTATATTGACTTACTTAAGCTAAAATGCATTAATTCAAGTTAATAATCCAAATTCAATCGTCAAAATCGACGATCACATCACAGAGGTCATTTTTCACTTTTTCTCAAAAATATGGAAACCACTATTATAAAATACTTTGATCTATATACCCACCTAAAGTAGAAATTAAAACGATTCTTTTTATGTAAAACAACTCGCAGAAATAAGCATTAAAACAATCAAAAACCCCCGAAACATCCGATACAATAACAACGCCATTAAATCGCGGACGAAACTACGAAATTTTTGTCAAATTTTCTATTGCCATAGTCGGTTTTTGGATTGGCAAAAATAGCTTACAGTGTATTATTGCCATATGACAAATATCTAGAAACAGACTAGGCTAATTTGCTAAAAAAAACAGGGGTTTATACCGTCAGTCCGAACTGGTCCATTTATGTACCAGGACGTTTTGCGCACTTTTTTTTCTTGGTGCAAAATCGTACCAGGACGTTCAAGTGGTTATCAAAATAGTACCCTGAACCAAGTTTAATCAAAATCGGCCCACAAACAAAAAGTAAAATGTTATCTTGAATTTTTTTATGTTTTTAACATTGGGTTGCTGTTTTTTTGTCAAAATAGTACCCCGAACCCAGTTTCATTGAAATCGGCCCTCAAACAACAAAGTTGGCCGCCATCTTAGATTTTTATATTTTTAACATTGCGTTGCTGTTTCCTTGTTAAAATACTACTCCGAACCGAGTTTCATCGAAATCGGCCCACGACCAAAAAAGTTGGCTGCCATCTTGGATTTTTTATATTTTTAACATTGCGTTGCTATTTTCTTATCAAAATAGTACCCCGAACCGAGTTTCATCGAAATCGACCGACAAACAACAAAGTAGGCCACCATCTTGGAATTTTTATATTTTTAACATTGCGTTGCTATTTTCTTATCAAAATAGTACCCCGAACCGAGTTTCATCGAAATCGACAGACAAACAACAAAGTAGGCCACCATCATGGAATTTTTATATTTTTAACATTGCGTTGCTGTTTTGTTGTCAAAATAGTACGCCAAACCAAGTTTCATCGAAATCGACCCTCAAACAACAAAGTTGGCCGCCATCTTGGATTTTTATATTTTTAACATTGCGTTGCTGTTTCCTTGTTAAAATAATATTCCAAACCGAGTTTCATCGAAATCGGCCCACAAACAAAAAAGTTGGACGCCATCTTGGATTTTTTATATTTTTAACATTGCGTTGCTGTTTTCTTGTCAAAATAGTACCCCGAACCGAGTTTCATCGAAATCGGCCCACAAACAACAAAGTTAGCCGCCATCTTGGATTTTTTATATTTTTAACATTGCGTTGCTGTTTTGTTGTCAAAATAGTACCCCGAACCCAGTTTCATCGAAATCGGCCTTCAAACAAAAAAGTTGGCCGCCATCTTGGATTTTTTTATATTTTTAAGATTGCGTTGCTGTTTTTTTGTCAAAATAGTACCCCGAACCCAGTTTCATTGAAATCGGCCCTCAAACAACAAAGTTGGCCGCCATCTTAGGGATGTTCGATCCGGGTACCTTGTATCGATATTCTGGATCGCAATGGATCGTAATCCATTGTATCGATCCACGGATCGATCCATTAAAATTGATACGATTTTTTGGATCGATCCAGTATCGAATTAATTATTTTAGAAAAGTCGAATTTTTAATCACACTTTATTATAAACGTGAAATTAAGTACCTATTGTACTTATTAATCCTACTAATTTTATAAATGTGAAAGTTTGTGGGTTTGGATGTTTGGATGTTTGTTCCTCAATCACGCAATAACTACTGAACGGATTTCGTTGAAATTTGGCACACTGATAGAAGATAACCTAGATTAAAATATAAAATACTTTTTATCTCGATATTTCAACGGAAACGGGAACCACGCGGGTGAAACTGCGGGCGGCAGTTTCACCCGCTAGTTGCTGTTTAGTAAGTTAATAAAATATTTTTAATTTTGCCGAAATTTAAATTTTAAAGTACACAAAAACAAAATTAAAAGTTGCTGGTTGTCTAAGTGAACAAAACGATTTAACGAAGTAAAATTGTTCTCAAACTAAACAAAAAGCAATATAATAGTTATGACGAATTTGTATGGTACATTGAAATTATGATATGGCAATAGCAACAATGGGGTGTGGTGTGATACTGAGGAACAAATGGCGCCACAAGCGAGAGTCCCAAAATAATTTGATTGGTTGTTTCAAATGTCTAACTAATGTCATTTCTGACATATTTTAACCAATCAAAACCATTGATAGCGGCCAGGTCGCCGCTTGCGCCATCTGTGATTAGCTTTGCGTGATACACCTCATTGATAAGAGATTTTTTTATATAAAAATATGGATCTGTTCGCCCATTATACTAAAGTATTTTAAACAAAGGAAAAGTTCAAGTTCTAAGCCCAAAACCATAGTACTTACTAATATCTATTCTGTGCCCAAATATCATCTAAGTAATTACTATGCAGGTGTCCCAAAACTTTGCCACACGGAGGGAAAGTAACTTAAATATTTAAAATAGAAAATTTTACTCAAATAAGGCTTCATTTGAAGGGTTGTGGCAATGAGACCAGGAGACTTTTGTACAGGCGTTTATTAAGCATTCTCACACTTTATATCACATTATCACACTTCAACAGATAGTTTTCCTAATATAACTCTATGACAACCTTTCGATACCACGGCTTTACAATGAATACGTCAAACTACAGATGTGCAGGCAGATTGACATAATCAAACTCACTTGAATTCCGAATGTACCATAGAGCAGAGCATATAGGTTAGAAACCTCCCTCAACATCATTTTGTTTTTAAAATTAAATGGAACTACATTCAAAGATTAAAAAAAAAATTGCATACGATTCGATACAAATTGATGCAATCCGTAATAATTATAATATAAATGTTAAATCAGATTTTAGATGCTGTGTCAATTAAGAGAAAATTAGCCTTTTCAGTAACTCTTTTGATTGGTATTGTAAAATAAAAAAAAATATTTTGGTTTTTTGGTGGGTTTGATTCCTGGTTAAGGCAGTGGATTTTTCAAAAACCTCAAAGGTTTTTGAAAAAAACCCAGTTCCAATTATTTTTAAAACTCAAAATTAATCTTCTTTCTCTAAAACTTCCTATATTTAATATTTAAGGTACTTCCCCTTCGTGTTGCAAAGTTTTGAGACCTGTATATAAATATAATACGATAAATACATGATACGATTTTTTCGATCCGATCCTCTATGTATGTGTATCGATCCGCCAAAGGATCGAATGCTATTGTATCGATACAAAAATCGAGTGGATCGTAACGCATTGTATCGATCCACGCAAGTATCGGATCGGATCGAACATCCCTACGCCATCTCTTTTTTTTTGTTGAATCATCGTTGCAATCGGACGTGTCGATTAATTAATGTAATAAATTAAACAATCACTGAAAAATTGTGCCCTAGTTTCACATTACGCGGAAGAGATATTTATCTGTGTCATTCGTATTAGTGTTAAATGAATTGTTTCTTGAAGTTTATAATGTTTTAGTGTATCTTAGTAATTTGGAAAATGGAAGGCAGCCTCTTTACTCGGAGCGAGTTAATGGCCCGCAGCCCGCCGCCCACGCCCTCGCGCCGACCCCCTGCGCCCGCGCCGGCCCTACAGGAGGAAGAGCCCCCGGAACTTGTGTCCACTCCAGAGATCCAGAACTGGATGAAAACAATCGAGCAGTGTCTAAATGAGGTGTGTGCTATTTCATGCGAAGGCAAATTGAATACGGACCAAAAACTGAAGATTAATAATTTATGCCGAAAAGTTAGCCATGGGACATCTCAAATGGCCGTCCAATACCAGTCCCTTAAACAAAAAACTATTCAGGCTCACTTATCCATCCAAGCCCACAAAGAAAAACATGACCTTTCGCAGCGACTTAAAGACCTCAAACTGAGCATTGAAGAGTCCTCAAAACCTGTCGCGGGTTCAGCTTCATTCGCCGACATGGTAAAAAAAAAGCCCTAACAACTTCATCCAGCCTAGTAACATAAATTCCGTTGCCATATATCCCACTGATAAAATGAAGTCAAGCGAGGACACCAAAATACTCGTGAAAAAAATTATAAGACCTGAAGAAATGAAGTTGCACGTGAGGAGTTTGCGAAAAACAAGAAACGGCGGTGTTATCATCAGCACCGACACCAAGGACGACATTCAGAAACTGAAGCAGACAGCACAACTGACGACCTCTGGCCTCACTGTTGATGAACCATACAAACGAAAACCAAGAATCGTAGTAATCGGAGTACCTGTATGTATGGAGGATATGGAAGTTTATAAGTGTATTTTTCAGCAAAACTTAGCTGATAAGCTTACTGGCCTTACACTCGAAAAGTTTTTGACTTCGATTAGATTAAGTCATAAGTCAGGTAGGAAGGACGCTGAGACCTGTAACTATGTAATAGAAGTCACTGCAGATATTCGAAAGGCCTTAGTTACGAACGAGAGAGTATTTGTAAATTGGTCTTCGTGCCCTGTGAGAGATTTCACTCTTGTTACAAGGTGCTACAGATGCCAGCAGTACGGTCATGCTGCCAAGACATGCAGAGAGGAGGCCAACACCTGCGGACACTGTGGCGAAAAAGATCACGCCATCAAGGACTGTACGAAAAAAGCCGACCCACCAAAATGTGCTACATGCTTGTACTATAAGAAGCCCTCCAATCACAAAACTGGTGATGCTGACTGTCCAGCTAAAAAAATCGCCCAGCAAAGATATGTCAATTCGATAGATTATATAGGGGCCTAAAAGTATCATATTTTACTCTTTTTAATTTTCAGTTATGTAGTTTGATTTAATCTTGTCTTCAAATAAATATTTATCACTTCTGTTATTATATTTCAGTAATTTATTTTGTAGCATCAATTTTTCTAATCTTAAACAAAATGCACAATTTTTAATTTATTCTGTTCCAATAACCTTATTACTAATTTACTTTACCTAACAATTATAATACGTGCGCAAAATGAATCACAATAAATATTATTAATAATTTGTAAAATAACTTGTTAGCAATTTAAGCAGCACTGACTTTGACCTAGATATATTATGAAGACTATTGCTCTTTCTGCAAACGTTTTGTTATTTATTTATTTTAACATTATTTAAATTGTCCTTTGTTGTTTAATAATTTTAAGTAGTTATGTAAGTACTTATTTTGCCTGAAATACAGGTTAATCCTAGTTCAGGCACATTATATCTTTTTCCCTATATGTACATATGTTAAGAATAGTTGTAACAGTCTGATGTAAGATTATTTCAATAAACATTTTATTTTTTTATTTTTTTTATCTTAGATTTTTATATTTTTAACATTGCGTTGCTGTTTCCTTGTTAAAATACTACTCCGAACCGAGTTTCATCGAAATCGGCCCACGAACAAAAAAGTTGGCCGCCATCTTGGATTTTTATATTTTTAACATTGCGTTGCTGTTTTCTTGTCAAAATAGTACCCCGAACCGAGTTTCATCGAAATCGGCCCACAAACAAAAAAGTTGGCCACCATCTTATATTTTTTATCATATATTTTTTTTTCAAATGAGAACATTGCGTTTTTTCAATGCTAGCAACCATTTTAGTAGATAAGTAGTTGTCGAATTGCTTGGAATCTTATTATGTAATTGAGATGTGTTTAACTTTTAATTGATCAACTAAGTAAATGCGGGGG
Source organism: Agriphila tristella (assembly GCA_928269145.1). NCBI lineage: Eukaryota > Metazoa > Arthropoda > Insecta > Lepidoptera > Crambidae > Agriphila > Agriphila tristella. The sequence continues at coordinate 28,263,471 of OV743432.1, read as the reverse complement.
AAATTTTTTCCCCGTACTGGCAACATTTTCATAAAATATGAAGTGACAAATATAGTTATTTTTGATGAATGATTTACGTAAAAATGTAAGTGAAAACACGTTAATTAGACGTGAAATGTTATCTACAATCTTTCTAGTGTTTTTTCGATGTAATGTGACCTGGTTGTGACATCCGTTCATTGCGCAAACCCTCATTTTTATTGAAATTTTCGGGAGTTGTGTTCGACACGAATATCACTTGAGAAATGGCGGGTCGAATAGTCATACTTAGCCATTTACTTCAGTTTGAGTTGCCTCACCATACGGACGCGGACTAGGTATCTGGGTCTTATTAATCTAAGGGTACACATAACAAAAGAGACTCGAAAGAAGGCATGCATGTGTGTGCAGCAGCAAGAAGGGTCTAGGCTCGATGTGTTAATTTTGCCTTTCAGCAAAAGACCGATTTTCAGCCGTCACCCAGATGAAACGCGGGTACCAGCGACTGTGCTAGGTCGGGAACAAGCGTGTGCGTGTTCGTGAGTGTCGGTGTGTATGTGTGTGGTGTGTCTGCGTACTGTGTGTGTAAAAATATGATTTTAAAATTGGAATTGTAACAATTACTAACAAAACAACCAAAATAATAATAATGAATATGAAAATATTAAATAAAATTGATAACTGGTATTGAATAAAATAATAATTAATGATTAGCGTGCAAGCTTACAGACATGGACTCAGACACTGCGGCGCCAGAATCATCCAGATTACCACCCAGTCGGAATACCTAACCTCTGTAGTGTGAGTAAGTGTGAAGTCAGTTTTTGTTTAAAAGTGTACTTAGAGGTTAAGTTCCGAATAGGCGGCGGCAAATCATTCCAGCACTTGGTGGCTTGGAACCGAAAGCTGCCTCGGAATGCCATCGTACGATGATGATGGTTAGCCAGTGGCCTCCGCATTAATCTAAAACCATATCTGTCACCAAGCGGCGTGAACTTGAGCTTCTCAAATAGATATTCAGGTATTTTGTACTTTTTCACGTCAAACAGGAGACATAACAAGTGCATTCGCCTACGCATCTCCATACTCAGAATTGACGCAGAGTTGAGATAAGGTGATATATGTGTTCGAGGAGGTACGTTAAAACAAAACCTGCAACAAGCATTTTGAACCCGCTGAATAAGCTTTTGCGTTCTAGTCAATAAGCGAGGACCCACCACAATATCCCCGTAATTGAGTCTTGACAAAATCAAGGACTCGCAGAGCATTACGCGTGACTTTTCGCTGAGATATTTACGAATCTTATACAACACCTTCAAGCGATACATACAGCCCCTCACTAAACCCAATACATGAGTTTCAAATGGACTGAGTTCCAAGAAATTAGGTTTCTCTTAAGTACGTAAACAGAAATAAAATTCATGATTTCTTGAGAAGTAAATTTACAAATGCTTTAAAAATACGCATTTATTTCTTTCTAAGGAAAATTTACAAGGAAAGTTGATAATTATTGCTTTCAAAAGAGTAAAGTTGTATCATTAAAATTAGTCAACATGTTTATTTTTCAAAATATAAAATAAAAGTTTATTTCAAAAGAGACATAATATTTTGATAACATTGTAAGTATTAATTATTGAAATTAAGTACAAAGATTTTATTAGCTTAACGTAATGAACTATTAATCCATTGGCATTAAGAAATATGTCTAAATATCTAAATACACTTATTCATTTAAAAAGTTAATTGTTTCTCTGCAAATAATACTTAAGCTTAAAATTTATTCAACGAACCAGCCAACCACTTAGCCAAATTTAATTTTGTGAATAAACGCAGTGAAATCTCGACGTAATTTATCTAGCCGCATAAATTCTGCCACTTCGTTACTGGCAACAGCACGCCACCACAAAATAAAAAGTCTGTGTATTCTAGACAGAAGGTCGATCTAGCCACGGTAAAAAGATTTCTTTACCGTGATCTAGCCGTATTCGAAAACATCATCATCTTAGATCATCATTTGTTTTATTAATTTCGTTAGGAACTCCTTGGTGATGTGGTATTTACACGGGTGACTAAAGCCGCACGGCGAAACTCGACTGTTTAAATGGCAATTTTGTCTAGGCTGGGTGACGAACCTAACGCAAACGAAGATTTGCAAAATATGTTACTTTGGCTAGGGGGCATTGCGACTAGATATTGCGTTTACGAAATGTCTATAATGTACGAGGGTGGTTTGATAAGTCCATGACTTTTTAATGAAGAAAGACTTTTTTTGAAATATTTTATTTTATTTCTCTACATAATCTTATTGTAGCTCTGCGTATTCAGTCCAACGAAGTTCCTACCTCTTTAACCCATAATTTTTTCTTTCATCGCCTGAAAACTGGTAACTGAAATGAGGGCCCATTTCAGACACCGCCTTTTGGCTTGATGAAAATCTTTGCCCGCCAAGACATTTATTCATGTTTGGTAGGAGAAAAAATCTCACTGGGGTTGAATCTAGAGAATAGGAAGGATTCATCTTCATTCGATGAGTTTTGATGTCATGAATGCCGTCGAGAGGGTCGACAGGGTCATTAAGAAAAGTTAGAAGTCGCTTTAGCTTTATGTTTCGAAAACTAATAATCTTTTGCCGAATTTGAAACAAAGTAGTGTAAAGATGCCTTATGGAGTTTCTTTTTAAGGCACAAAAATAAATTATGAAAAAAAAGTATTTCTTCTTTTCAAAGTCATGGACTTATCAAACCACCCTCCCTATTCGTGCACGAAAAACCTCGATTTGTTTCGAGCGGCTCATAGGACCTTTTTATATTTTGTAACGCCATCCCTTCGGCATAGTGAAGGCTATTCAAAATGACAAAAAACTGTAGGCTAGATCGGCTAGATAGATTGCGTTGATAAAAAAGTAAGTGTCAACTTTAGAAAATGTAGAAAAACTTTTTAAGCATACCGTTTATTTTTCAAAGTCAATTTTGTCACTTCACTTGACTTGACACTCAACGCCATCTAGTCAGTCAGGCCATTTTAAATGTCACTTTGAAAAGTGTGAAAATATAAAGTCGCAAGCGTATTGTCCATTCTGTTGATAAAGGTGGTCATCGTAGTTTTGTAGGCTTAATAATTTAACTAAAGTGAGGTTTCATAGTGTTTTTGTAAAGGTTGTGTTACACTGCTGTTCAAATTAAGTTGCCTTATAATTTTCAGAAATTGTAGTAAATTGTAGAAAAAGTAAGTAGTAATATACCAACCTTAAAGTACCTACATAACTTTTACGTTGGTATATAATTTATCTAATCGATTAATTACTTTGTACGAAACAATTTTTGACATGATTTTTCACTTAAAATAAAATTTCTACATTTAAATAAAACTTTTTATGTGCCTACAATATAGTTATTCATTAATAACAAGCTGTTACTACTGAAACTAATGAGTAACTAAGTGAGCATTTTTTGCGTTAGAGCTCATAATGTTTCCTTCCCTTATTGCGAAAAGGAAATATTTTTTGAAATGCAAATTCAGTAAAAGTACGTACTTTGGTTCTGCGAGATTCATTCGGGCGTTAAAAAAATTGCAGCGAGTCGGTGTAAAAATTTCAATGCAAATCTGCTTTAATCTAGTGTAGTGTGTGTACTAATTAATATGTACTCACACACACTATGTACTCACACACACTCATCTCTCCTCATAATATATAAGCGCATGCAGCGCACCAATAAACTGTTATTGATCGCAGTCAGTTATTACTTTTATTTCACGTCTCCTGCGCATGCAGTCTCTACATTATTTAGCGATAATATCGTTACTAACCAATCGATAACCAAAGCGAAAAAAAACGCTTGCCGTAACGATTCCCTTGCAGTCTCGAAGTAGATTTCTATGTAAAGTTAACGAATTCGATCGATAAGTCACAACGAACAATTATTTTTCGATTTTTGGTAGTCTCTACCATCATAACTACCGATAATTTTCGATAGCGTATTGATATCAACTGTCACCCAAACGATTTTAGCTGTTTAGTTTGCGGCGAAATTTGACAGCCCGCAAACTTTGCGATTCATCGTTACAGGTACTTGGCGGTCATTTAATGTTTTTGTGACACTGACTTATAAAATATAATTTACTTTTGTGGTGTTTATTGTGTGTTTAGAAAATCCAAAAAAGCAAGAAATGGCAAGGCATAGGCCTATTTAGCATAGGATTTAGTTGCTCTCAAGCATCGAGCTAAAATGGTGAGGCGTCAAAGAGTGGCGAGGAATAGACGCAATAATCAAAACAAACCCATTAAAAGGATGACGAGTTCCTCAGACTTTATAGGGTGGCTAAGAAGATGTTCACCGAGCTGATAGAGCTGAACTCGTCGAAGAGTTGCGGCCTTATGGCCTTATCTTTAAAGACAGCGGCCTTGGGAAATCTCTACCTACACAATCGCAAGTGAGTAGGTAACTGTAATTATTTTAAACTCGAAATGTAAGATCTTTGTTTTGTTTGAGCTAAAATTAATAAAATATATTAGCGACCGCCCGCGACTTTGTCTGCGTGGTCAGTTATTTCTCTGTCCCTCGGGAACAATACTTTTTCCAGAATAAAAAGTATAAGTACAACCTACCTTATGTCCTTCCTTGTACCTAACGTGTATGTAAAATTTCATGAACATCGGTTCAGTAGTTAAGACGTGAAGGCGTATAAACAAACAAACAAACGGACTTACGCATTTATGATATTACCCAATAAGAATTTGCATTTACCATTGCATCATCATCTTATTTTAAATTAAAATTTCATTTGGATTTTTTTAAGTACTACATGTTTTTCTATTTTTTACTGTTTGTTTTAGATACTAACCGCTCTTCGTTCATCATCATCAGCAGCTAATTGGCATGGCATTCACTTATTATCGAGAGTCAAGAAAATCATGGTGTGGCATCGAAGGTGGGGAAGAACTGACGCTAAAACCGAAATCCGGTTGATTTGGAGGATGACGGAATTCCTCACAGATCACATACTACTGCCTGAACGATCATCAGTTGCAGAGTGTAAACGCTCGTATCTAACTTTATGAGTTTCTACACTGGACACTGATTGCAATTATTTAAGCTAGTTTAGTCAAATAAAAGAGTACAATCAAATAACTTGAGGTATTTATTATTTTTAACAACATATCCTTTTATTTCATGGATAGATACTAGCGACAATACTTCCGCTTTACTAGTGAGCTGAAAATCGCTTGTATCCCACGCCATCACTGATATACTGGTTAGTTCATGCAGGGGCCAAACGCCATTGATGCCTCAGTCTCCGTAGCCTCATTTCTCATGGGAGCCTTTGAATTCTTGGATTAAATCTCTGAAATAAAAAATATAAATCACTTAAATTAGAAAAATTAGATTCTAAAATTAAATGAGACAGATATTAATTAAATACTTAAGTAAGTAGTGGACATCAGCAAATTCATTGCATTGAGCATAAAGTAAATAACTAAATCACATGTGACTATGAAAGATCAAAAACAACAAAGAAATCACAAGCATCCAAACCCATGTGACGCGTGTTGAGCAGATTTTAAAATACATTTTTGACCTCAATTCAATACTATATTATTGTAAAACTAAGAAGAAGGTATTACAAAAATAATTCAATATTGAAAGATCCAAAGAAAACTCAAAAGTATTTGTACTTACAGCATATTCCTCACAGCAGACGGCAGCTTAGCTTGCGTCTAGCTAGTGGACCGAACCCGAAACCGAATAATTATTACTCCTTTGAGTTGAAGCCACTATTATAGAGATTTTTTATTCTTAAATGAATTTATTTATTAAAAAATCAACACCATACACTTGACAATTTTAGTTATCAATCGTAAGTAAACACAGATTTCATTGACACATGACTGTTGGCATGACAACGCCATAACCGTTGGCTATGACACAGTGTTACAAGTAAAATTATAGTAATGTCCACAAGTTCAGTTACATATTTTTAGTGGTTATTCATGTAATAATAAAAGTAGGAATTTTATATCCAATGATAAATTAAGAAAATAAAATAAGAGATGTTTTATTTTTATTTTTGGTTAAATAAAGTAGTTGCTTTTTAATAAGCATAATATTTAAATTTCCCTTCATCAAAGGGAGGGCAATTCAATGACCACACAATTACTTAAAATATTCGGTAACTTATCGACTAAAATTTTTACGATTTTGTGCGATAACGTAATAGTAGAGACTTGCATTTGCCTTATCGATCGTTACGGCAAGCGATTTTCCCCGCTATTGCTATCATTGTGTGGCCATTGAATTACTGTCCCTTCGATTTAGGGAAATTAAAAGAATATGCAACTGTCTTACACCGACGTTTAAAACTTATTCAAATTGCAATTTCTCTTCTACAAAAGTTACGAATAAAAAACGCTTATATCATCAACTTTCTTTGAAGTTATAGTTTATTAAACATTATATTAACTTAAATACCTATAAAAACCAAAAAAATGACTTTTTGACGAACTGGCAAAAACTCAAACAACATAATAAAATAATTATTTACGCCTTATTAACATTTTAATAATATAAATATTATATAAGGAAAATAAGGAATAAAGAGTAAGGAATATAAGGAATAAGTAAATAAGGATTAAATTTCACTGCACATAGGTAGATACTTGATTAGTAAAAGGAAAAAAGAGATACGCCCATTTAACTTTTTTTGATGTAAGTAGGTAGGTGCTTAAAAACTATCCGTGTTTAACAAAAAGTTACAAATAATATACATAAGTATTTTATTTTTGGTCTTTATTCATCATAAGTTAATAATTATAACATTCCTTCTTTAGAGAGATATTTTTAGCGGCTTTCCTGTGGCCGGCAGGCGGCAATTTTGCTAGCAATACCACTGAAGCAATATTTTAATTATGGCTCGGCAATTATAGCCATATATTTTTGGTAAGTCAAAACATTTTCATGTAAATTTGGGATTCTGCATCGTTGGCCATCATACTATTGACACCAATTGCAGCCATATTGCAACAATGCAATATAAGTAAATTGTATTTGTGTTGGCCGGGCAATGGTGGACATTAAATTACTAATACTTGTAACACTGACTAGACAGTACCCAGTGCCACAGCATATATTAAATCTAATATAATATAAAATATGTGTCAATGGTTGAGTGTCAAAATGAGAGTAATCGACACGTAGTGATTTTTTCTTCTGTGGTAATCGGTACGGCACCGAAAATTACCGGTAGTTATGATTGTAGAGACTACCAAAAATCGAAAAGAAGTTGTTAAAATGACATATCGACCGAATTCGTTAATTTTACGATCGCTATCTATGTCGAGACTGCAGGCCCTGGTCGCCTCCTTGCACTAGGTTATAAGTTTTTTGAAGCGACAAGGTTTCGTTACACACATAATGCAGGGTTATTTACACCAAATAACCTCCAAGAGTCCTATTCAATAAAAGTTACATTCCGACAAATTTTGTTAAGTTGTGTGATTTTCTGAAATCTTCAGCAAAAACTTACATTTTAAGTTATTTGTAAATTACGAAGATACAATATTGTTATCGAAAGCTACATACGTTTACTACAAAAATAGGTATTATGTAAACGTTTATTGAACAGCATTTATAATTGTAATATTTCTAAGATTTTTACGTGTAAAATTCTTATATAATATTGTAAGGTTTATTGAACAGCACTTGATTTTTAAATATTTATTTAGGAATTAGTGTTATCATTTGCAGGGACGTATTTTAAGATTCGGCGCCCTGGGCCAATAAGGTATGCCGCCCCTAGGGTTACGTACGAGAAGAGGAAGATGCATGTCTATACTAAAAAAAATGTCGCGCAGCGCAATTTTTAATCATTTTCATTAAAAAACCCTGTAATTTTGTCAATCTTCAGTAAAAAATATTGGCCGCGCAGCGTGATATTTTGTCAGTTTCATCCACTAATCCTGTTATTTTGCCTGAATAATAAGTATTATGAAATCGGCCGCGCAGCGCGATTTTTTCAGTTCTATCACTTCTATCCACTAATCTTGTAATTTTGCCTGACTATAAGTAATAAAAAAATCGGCCGCGCAGCGCGATTTTTTGTGAGTTCCATGCACTAATCTTGTAATTTTGCCTGACTATAAGTAATAAAAAAAACGGCCGCGCAGCTAGATTTGAAGACAGTTTTATCTACTAATCTAATTAATCATGTAACATCATGAACGGAAAATGAACAATTCGTCAGTAAATGATTTGTATTACTTATTATGAAAGGCGCCCTAAAGCTAAGCCCGAGGGGCGGCTGACGCTATCTATTGTAAAAAAAACAGTAACCCTACTCACGAATAAAATAGTACTAATCTTGTAATTTTGGCTGTCGATTTTGTGTTAGTTTCATCCACTAATAGTAAAAATGTTTAAAAAACGGCCGCGCAGCGCGCTTTATAGATAGTTTCATCTACTAAATTATTGTCTAATGTAAAAAAATGTAAAAATATTGTTGTGATTTAAATTAAAAGTAATTAAAATAGTTGTAAAAAAATGTAAAAAAAATGTAACCCTTCTCACGAATAATTTCAAAAGGCGTCCCGAAGCTGGCGAGGGGCGGCTAACGCCGCCCCTCGCAGCCTGGCGCCCTGGGCCATGGCCCCCTTGGACTCTAGGGTAAATACGTCCCTGATCATTTGGTTTACAGAGTACGAACGTTACTATTTGTTTGATTCATAGCTTCGTTTCTATTCTATGCATCCGATTGAATTTTGTTTGTGTTTAATATTAATCTGATCTTGTTTCCATCTTTTCAATTGACTTGTCTTTTGATAGTATGATGGGGTATTTTTTTTTATTTTTTTTTTCGTATCGTTGAAGCAATGTAATGACGTGGCATAGCCCTCACTTCTACGAGATAAACTCTGAATAATGAATGGCAGGACTTTACAACGGCAAAGCCTGATAAAAAAAGTTGTGAAAAGATAAAATATTCAAAAAGACACTTAAAAACCCTTATGTTTCACAACAAACATATATTCTGACACGTAATTTCATAATTAACTGAATTTTTGATACTAAATTCAGAATGGGGATGAAGCCGGCGTTGCTCTAAGGTGAATACAAATTATAGTCATGTTTGTTGGTTTCAAATGGACATCAGGCAGAGTCCCATACAAAAAAACCAAAGAATGTATAACATTTCTGTATTTTCCAAAATGTAGGCATGTTATTAGTAATTCATAGATTTATGTCTTAAGAGTTATTTTTTATGTTTGAAAGTTTTTTTTTTTGTGTAACCCCGACACTAAATAGCAACACCACCACGACAACACGTTTCGTTAGCTGCGCTATGCTAGGGCCACACTACCGTGATATGCCAACAATTATGACCATTGATGAACCTTATGCGTATAGGAATAAGGAAAATTATGGCCATAATGATTGCCATATCACGGTAGTGTGCACGTAACATTAGTGATACAGATTAGCACCACAATGTACGAGTCGGAACCAGATCAAACGGAAAATCTGTGCATATGTTGCACGTAAAAACACTTTTGACAGTTGACTGACAGCCGGCAAACATATTTTTTTTAATGCGCTATCACTTGTGCCATAGAACAAAATATACTCAAGGGAGACTTGTACAATCCCTGACAAAGATGTCCGTTTCATTGATATGCTTTTGTTTTTTCAATAATTAATTAAAGCTAAATGAAGGAGTTAAAAAATAATGTTGCTGCTGTTTTATGATTCTAGTAACATAAGTGTTTATAGATAACAGAATTATGTTTATACACTTTTGGGTCTCGTGTGCCCGATGTCCTTTATACTTCACAATGGCATTGCCAGTTCAAAAAACATAAAAACGTGACATAGCATGTTTTTCCCCTGTGCCCTTCAAATGTTTTCTTCATTATCACCCAATTTCTAACGCCGCCCCCCTCGCACAACCTCGGCCATAACCCACTCAACATCAACCATTTTAATGTCCCACTGCTGGGGCACAGGCCTTTCTTATGGCTGGATAAGGAGGATAAGCCATAACCCCACGCAGACCTAATGCGGATTGGTCGGTGTTAACGACTGCAAATGAAGCCGGGACCTGTGGCAACGTGCCTTCCGAAGCACGATGGAGCTTTAGATAGTATTTTTTTGGTAACCCATCCCATGACTGACCCTTGGGAAAGATGCTTAACCTCCGCAATCGCAGGATTAGGCGCTAAACCACTGTGCCACTGAGCTCTACCTATCTACAACTGAACTCCTACCATAACCCACTACGCAGGCCCAATGCACAATTGCCTTCTACTTCTCAAATCCTACTTAAAAGATACGATCAAAAATTATGGCCTATCTTATAAAGAGCTTTTCTCAAAGTCTTTTCAGGCACTTACTGCCTTTTTATCTGACACTCGATCTCAATAAACACCTTGTTTCCTGACGTTTGGAATTTTCGCCAATCACCAATGCTTGGCTAGCGATCCCAACACAAAAAGATTGCGTCCTGCAAAAGCTATGCAGAACAACGCAGGACTATTAATAGCTTGAAATATGTTTCACTTTAATGCATTTTGTATAAAATTAAAAATTAACAGACGAGATAAATAACTTTACTGAATTGAGCGATTTATAATAATTAAAACATTTTATTTTAGATTTACGTGTTATTAAACTTAAAATAAATGGTCACATGGTCAGCAATCATAAGCTATTTTGATCGTCATTAAAACTTTTTAAACAATGTCTTTGTGTCACGCTTAGCGAGCAACATGCAGTGGTATTATACTAACCAGGGGGTCAAGTCTGTTAATGTAATCGTCAAAAAATCGTGTTTGAATGGTGTATGAATGTTAATGCTTTTTGACACAGTTCTTGTTTCTTAAACCCAAAATCGAGATACAATGTGTTTCCGTAGTGTTTTGGCTTGGGGTTTAAGAAACAAAAACTGTGTCAAAAAGCATAACCATTCAAACGCCATTAAAACACGATTTTGACGTTAACATTTAGACTGCCCAGTCGATACGTGTACTAAGCAAGTACTAAGGGTCAAATGAAAGCGCGCCTTTAAATATTAAAAAAGTTTGTTTTCGTATCGCTTAGCTTCTTAGCTTGTAGAATGCAGTTGTGTGCTGCCGGCTGCCGAGTCGATATATGTGTAAGGGTTCAAATGGAAGTGCGGCTTGAAAAAGAAAAAATGTTATCATATCGCTTAGTTAGCAACACGCAGTGGTGAACCACCTTAACCAGTAGGCTGCCCATGCCCAGTCGATATGTGTGTGAGGGGGCAATTGGAAGCGCGCCTTTATTGTTAAAAAAAGTTGTTTTAGTTTCGCTTAGCTAGCAACACGCAGTGGTGAACCACCTTAACCAGTAGGCTGACCATGCCCAGTCGATACGTGTGTGAGGGGGCCATTGGAAGCGCGCCTTTATTGTTAAAAAAAGTTGTTTTAGTTTCGCTTAGCTAGCAACACGCAGTGGTGAACCACCTTAACATGGGCAGCCTACTGCTGCCCATGCCCAGTCGATACGTGTGTGAGGGGTCAAATGGAGGTGCGCCTTTAATACTCTACGCCGGACGCATACTAATTGGAGGATAGCTGGGATGCTGTTGCTAAACTTTGAAGCTAAGCGACAATTGTAAAACCGGCCGTTGGATGGGTGATCCATTACCACGATTTTGTTTTAACATTTTTTACTTGAAAATATTAAGCTTAAGCTTCCGCCCGCAACTACTCGTCCGCGTGGTAATTACCTAATTTTAATATTTGACAACATCATATAGACATTGCTCCGATTCTAAAGTAAAAAGCTAGAGCACTTGTGTCGTGCAGACCTGAGCCAATAGATATAGAAATTTGGTTTTCTAAATTTATCCAGCCGGGGATCGAACCCGGGGACCTTAGAGATTGGGACAACATGAAAACCGTAACAATATGGTAACAACGAAGGTAAACTTAAACTAATATTTGAAGAAATAACATAAAGTATAAGACTTTATTCCCCCAGTTTTAATAAATATATAATTATTATATTTATTTATATTTAATAGTTTATATGATATGATAATTTATATTTAATAGTATACAATAGATAGGCGGGAATCCCATCCGTTTAAGAAATATGTTAGAGCGAGCAGCCGAGAAGAAAAATTGAGAAAATTTGAATGAGAGAGTAAAGGCCCTGTCCTAATTGGCCATCGGTCGTGCGATGGTGGATCCGTCCGATAAAACTGGTCGTGCGACCGTGCGATCAAACCTAGTGATATCTATTGAATGTCCTAATTGACGGTCGCGCGATCATGCGATGCGTCTATTGTACAGTTTCATCGCACGATGAAATCGCAACGCATGATCGCACGACCGATGCCAATTAGGACAGGGCCTTAAGCGTAAAAATAATATGTAGAGCAGTTGCAAAAAAACATGTAAACCGGCGGCTTGCAAACTACTTGACTGCGGAGATGCATACAGACGATCGCAAAGAAAAGGATATTCAAGAGGAGAGAGCACGTAATAAATAGACACTTTATATAATTATTAATATTTCCTTTATCGAATCATCTACTTTCAACCTATAGCAATTGAAAGTGTATTCAACAGACCATAACCGAAGTAATATGGTATTTTCGATATTAAGGGTTAACAAATTCAATCTTTTATCAGAAAGTGTTTGAAAATTGGCCACCGGCCATAATCGTATTACCTTTACGGCTATCAGTAAAAGGCCGTACGTAACATTTAATAGAGTTCAAAATTGTATACTTTTGTGAGCGTGGGTCCACTTCGGAGAGAGCTGATGCAGCAATTTACCTCCACTTGTTCAGATACATTGGGTCCTTTCCATTTTTGCTGAAAAGGACTATTTACTTGACTTTTTGAAGGCTTTCGGCAAAAGACTGTTGCTTAACTTATGATTTTCAAAGTTTTTTTATCAACTTTAGCGAGGGGTTTTTCTTGGGAAATAAAACTTTATGGGTTTAGAAAGATTTTTCTCACAAAATTGAGTTTGCAGTTTTCAGGGGTGTTTTTAGAAAATTGGGTGGCATTTATGTAAGTTGTACTTAACGATATAGGTATACCGGGCGTAACAAGAACCCCAACGAAGCCGAGCTCTACGTATTCTGGCCACTTTGAAAATCTTTTTTGACCTTGACCTTTGAAAACTTCGTAGCTATTGGTTTCCTAGGTATAGTCTTAAAAAAAATGATCCTGATGATGGGCGGAATGCGTGGAATCGGCTTCGCTGAGGGTCTTGTTACATCCGTTATAATATATTATGAGCAATATTACTTTTGAAAATCGGTACCTAGCTATACATTCAATACCTACACCTATACAAATGTAAATCGAATTATGGGGTAAATTAATATTTTCAGCTCTAAGATTTATTATTTAGCTGTTTTTGTAATCACTATATCTTCATGTTTACGTTAAAAAATCTAAATTTACACATGCACTTATTATGCAAGTCGCGTCCAAAGTGACATTGTCACGTAAGCCGGAAGTGTCAGGTGCGTTGTGACGGTCAGGCGGTTATCCTGTGACCTGCGCCGGCGCCGAGTCAAGGATAGGTAATGAGGCCTAGGATCTTCCTATTTTATATTGTTAAATTATCTTTGGAGATATATTTCAGAAACGATTTAACAAAAGAGTACCTACTGAGAGACGATTTTGATATGATACTCAAAAAACTTTTTTTCCATATGAACGAGCTAATAAATCTGAAAGGTATTTATGATAAATTCAATCCGATTTTATTTGAATTTGATATTGTTCAAAAAATGTTAATAGTCAACTTGCGGACTTTACTGTTGAATTTACTGTTTAATATCTCTTATTCGATGTGTGTCATTTAAAATAGAAAGGAATTTGTGTTTCATACAGAAATACGCAAAATTTAACACTTTTCAATATAAAATTCAATAATAAACGTGCCACACGGCGCGGCGGTTAGGAGAAAAAATCTGCCAATTTACTATTACAGTTATCGAACAATATCAAATTCACATAGAATCAAATTGAGTTTAACATAAACATTCCTTTCAGAAATGCTCTTTTCTGTGTAAAATCATTTGCGTTTTTGAGCAGTATAAGTAACTAGCGGCCGCCCGCGACTTCGTCTGCGTGGAAAGTTTTTTGCTAGCCCTCGGGATTTTTTTTTCTGGATGAAAGGTAGGTACCATATGTCCTTCTCAGTATCTCTGACAACACGTAAGTATGTAAAATATCATGATTATCGGTCCAGTAGTTAACGGCTAGGAACTGATGGTGATGATGAAGTAATTATTAGCTTTCTTTTTTTCATTCGAATGTGTAGGATGTATCTTATTCAATGTTTAAGTTTACAACGAAAAAATAAAAATTGATAGAAAATTTTTATGAATCTTCAAAGCTTCCACAGCTCAGGGGGTCTATTACGAAAAGTATAATGCGATACACGCAGCTGCGTCCGAGCTTGGTTTTGAATGTTTCCTATTACAAATCACTTTTGTATGCGATATTGCGAAGTGATTGCGTGAGTTTGACAGTTTCTCTCTAGCGTATCCGACATCGTTCGTTTAGTAGTCTATGGACTACGATAGCCAAATTCAAAATGTTTGTTATAACTACTACCAACGAACTGCGGATGACTGTCGTGGGCAAGTGACTGCGTTACGCAACTGCGTAAGTTATTTTCGTAATAGGCCCCCAGTGGTCAAAAAATATTTGCCTGGATTGTGAAAAGTCATGGGTTAGTTCTCCACTGGAGTAGTAAGAGGCAGGAATTGCTTTTTTCTAGCATGAAGATAAGAAATAAAAGTAATTAGACAAAATCACACATAGGTAGTATCTTTAACAAAACAGCTAAAAAACTCAGTTTCAGTTTAAAGTTTCAGGAAAACTCACAATAATTATTCAGTCCCAAACTAAGCAGAATTTGTACTATGGGTACTAAATAACATAATATACATAAATAAGTATATAAACGACCATGACTCGGAAACAAGTGCTTGTTTTTATCACAATAACATCTGCCTCTACCGGGATTCGAACCCGGGACCTTTGGGCGCAGAAGGTAGGATCGCCGTTGCACCAAGTGGCCGTGAAAACGATCTACTAGGACTCAAAATACAAAATGAAAGGTTTCTAACTTGACTAAGGGTGCTTCTACACGGCGCATGTAGCTTGCGCACGTTGAGTCGCGGGTTACTTGCGCGGATGTACAATACTATTGAGCTGGACCCGCTATAAGCTTTGTCCAGACTTGTATCAACGCACGCCCAACCAAACTAGCGATGTATGGTAAAGATACGGTGATCTGATACGCCAAAATATACAAGTTTAGACAAAGCTTTACGTGATTCCACGGAGCATGTAACCTGCGCAAGTGATCATCTTGCGAGGGCTACTTCCACGCACCCTTAATCATCAGGGATCAAATCCGTGACCTCAGCGAGATGTAGACTACGTGAGCTCGTTGATAGACAAATAAAAAACCTTTATAAAAGCACTGCAATCAAATTACAGAAATGCAATATGAATCCCACAAACTGAAAAAAAATAATTAAAAAAAATTAAATGAGATTCATAAACCAGTTGTACATTATTCTAAACTTTCATGTCGCAATAAAATTGTAACATTTTCCGTAATTTTAAAACTACTTTGAATTTTTATGGTAACGAGCTGTCCGCTTCGAATATAAGAGTATTCTAAAAGTACTCGTATTTTACTTAAACTAAAAACTATTTAAAACTTTAACTGCGAATGTAATAACTTTTAAAGTTTCGTGATTATGTTTTCTCTTATTTTTTTGAGGTTCCGATCCCATATTCCCTGTACATTAGGATACAACCAAACGAGAGAAAATAAAGAAAGAAACTTGAAAAAAAAGTATATATTTTAAGTTAATTCAACTTTGACAGTAAAAACAAAATCGAAATGTCAAAACAAATAAACTACCAAAGTTTTGTTGATGATGATATAGACCAGGGGTCTCCAAACTACGGCCCGCGGGCCGGGTCCGGCCCGCGAGGACCTACGATCCGGCCCGCGGAAGCGGGCCGGGATTACTTGATATCTGGCCCGCCATAAACTGTTTTAAATACATTGTGACATTTAAAATGTAAGTAAATAAGTGATGGGTAGTAAATTAAGACTCTTTGGTCATGTTAAATAATATGTTTTATTTATTTTTTCTTACTTTATTTATTGCACTATAAAAAGTTATATTAACAAAATAACAAAACAGGCGGTTTTATTTTGAAAACATTCTTTCACTAAGTTGGCTGGAGTATAGGTAGGGTTGCCAGATGGTCAGGATTTGCCTGGATTCTCTCGGAATACAAGATTAGTGGATGAAACTGACTAAAAATCGCGCTGCGCGGCCGTTTTATTTTTCTATGTCTATAACTACAATTTATATACTATGTTTTATTTTACTCTGTCTATGATGTCTAAGCAAGAGTACAAGTTTAGTGGAAGAAACTAACTAAAAATCGCGCTGCGCGGCCGTTTTTCTAAAAAAGACAAGCAATAGTATAAGATTAGTAGATGAAACTAAAAAAAATCGCGCTGCGCGGCTGTTTTTTTTTCAATAGATAGGCAAGATCACAACTTACAAGATTAGTGGATAAAACTGACTAAAAATCGCGCTGCGCGGCTGTTTTCTTACTATATACTTACAGGCGTTTAAATTACATATTTATTTCTCCCCACAACAACCGCGAAATCCTGACATTTTAAAATTTCTTCAGATATTTTGGACTTCCGAACTGGCAACCCTAGTAAGTATAGGCCCTTTTTTTTTGGCCCTCGCGACTTCGTAGAAGAGTCAGTCCGGCCCTTATGCCAATAAGTTTGGAGACCCATGATATAGACTACAAAATATATACTGTCTGTCGTCAGCCTTATTGATAAACAAACAATATTGCTAAGTAATTATATACCTTACAATACGATTAAATTGATAATATACAGTGATCCGCGGTAACTTCATTCGAGAATGTGTATCAAAAATAAAAAAAAATAAAAAACTCGCCTGCATAAAAAGACAAGTCAACTGAAAAGATGTAAACAAGATTAAATATTAAAGGCAACATAATAACATGCAATCGGAGGCATGCATAAAGAAAGCGACGTTATGAATGATTTGAATTATATGCCTCCGACATGCCTCCGACTGCATGTTATCATGTTGCCTTTAATATTTAATCTTGTTTACATCTTTTCAGTTGACTTGTCTTTTTATGCAGGCGGGTTTTTTAATTTTTTTAATTTATTTTTTTATTTATTTCTTTTTATTTATTAATTATTATATATTACAGTCATGATATACTTTTTTGAAATCCTTATAAGAAGCCCTTTAATTTGACACCCATATTGTAGTAAACTAAAAAAAAAAAAATTTTTCCACTACGTATAATAGCACCGTACAGCCGCCATGTTGGTTTTTTTAAAACGCCACCTTCTTATGAACACTTGGGCTAACAAGACAAATCTAAGGATATCTTAATCAAAGTCATCCGTTCAGCCCTTTGAAAGATATGAGGTAATAAAGAATATTACATACAAACACACAAACTTACAAAATACGCGTGAAAAACACAACCCTCTTGCAGTCGGGTAAAAAGAAACTTTTACAGATTAAAATACTTACGTCGTTCTGTACTGCAAGCACTCTGAAGTTAAATTAATCGCATAGTACCACGAAAAGTCATGAACTTTTTGGTTAAAGATTTTTTTCAGATCCGCCGAGGTCCTACTCGTCATATTCCAGATTCGTCGTATTGCAGATTCGCCTTATTCCAGATTCGTCGTATTACGTACAATCCCCTGCAATTCACCAACTCTACACAAATGCCAGCAACCCTTTAATATCTCTTTGTTTATTAGGAAGAGGGCGTGTGTTTAAATAGAAACGCTGGCGCCGATTATAAATTACTTCCCTATTTTTTTTGCTTCGCTAGAAGCGACTTGACTATAGTTTAGAATTTTAGATTAATTGATTTCAAGATAATCTGTTCGTGGACATCAGCCATTTTGAATGTCCCCACTGCTAGGGGAACAGGTCTTCCTTATGGGTGGATAAGGAGTATGCGTCACAACCCACCACATAGGGCCAATACGGATTGGTGGGTGTAAACGACTGCAAATGGCGTGCTTTCCGAAGCACGTAGGAACTCCAAATAATAAATGTTTGGTCATCCATCCCATGATCGACCCCTGCGAAAGTTGCTTAACCTCCGCAATCGCAGGGCCAGGCGCTAAACTACTGCGCCACTGAGCCACAGAATGATATAAGTACTACCGTACAGAAAGGAAACTCTTCGCCCCGCCCCACAATCCTCAACAATTACCTCATCCCACCACGCGAGTTCGTGTGCCGATCCGTGTGCTCTTATTTTAATAGCTCTAGACTTCACGCACACAGTTGCGCGTGTGCAAAAACGTCACTGTGTAGCGTCTGTGTAATAATAGGTAGTTGAAATGCGACGCTTGTATGGAGTGCCCGGGGTGTGACTGAGCTTCGAATCTGTGCGTAACGTAATAATGCTATTATTTCTACCCCAATACTATTAGTTTATCCTGTGGTAATGTAATGCGTGCATGAAAAACCGGAATTACACTTCCGAGCGGCTTTACTGTCTAATATTTTGTGACTGAACGAAAGACATTTGGAACTTCTAAAAACTCCGTTTGTCCCGAAGCGGTATTCAAATATCGTATCGGCGCTTCGCAAAACAAAATGTCGGCGTCGATCGTCGATCACTGTCGCCGACAGCCGGCACCGTTATCGTCGGTTGACGAGATACATCGCCCATTATTGCTGGTTATTGCGAAAATGTTAGCGAGTTTTTTGTACTGATTAATTACTTTAGAATCTAAGTCTTTTTTTATTTAATGTTTTTTTTTATACAACAATTAGTGATAGATAGGGACCAACAAACTGAACAACTTTTATTATGGGACCAACTCTGAAATCCTGAACAAAATCAGCTGCTTCATACGTTTTGAAATTTTCGTTATTAATTTTTGAATGATACAGCTGATTTTTTCGCGATTTCTAGGTTGGTCCCATAGTAAAAGTTGTTTAGTGTGATGGTCCCTATGTACCAAATTAGGCATTACTCATATTTTTGTAACACGTTGTTTATAATAGGGATGACGACTAATGAATAAAATAACAAAATACTAATAAAAATAGTAAACATATTGAACTTTTAGAGTAGCTTGTTTACCTCTTGGTTTTATATATTGCGTATTATTTGTTTTATAACCCTTCAAAGTTGGGCGGACAGGTCCATCTAAAAAGTATAAAATGTATTAAAATAAATAATACCTTTAATTAATCCGTACAATTTATAGCAAGTTTGCCTAAGAAACCATTTTGATAAACACAATATTTAATATAGCTGCCGAACAAATTTCCTATGCGTTTCATACAAACACCTAGGCGTGACGTCATAACTAGGGTAGCCGTTAGTATGGAGCGTTTTCGGGTGAGTCCAATTTGTGTGCATTTTAAACTGTGATATCTCGGGCAGTTTTCACGCTAGCAAAATAATTATTTTACCAATGTTTCTTTTAGTGAGAGGTAATTTATGTGACATAAAATTAAAAAAAAAATTCGTCATGCCTATTAGATTTTGTTTGATTGATGCTACATTAAATGCTACTAAAATTATAAAATGTGAAAGTTTCGATGTTTAGATGTGTGTTACTCAATCACGCAAAAACGGCTAAACAGATTTGGTTGTTTGGTGGCTAACGAATTTGATAGTTTATAGACTGAATTAAAACATATAATACTTTTATCCCGGTCAAATATTCCCTAGAGATTTTCAGAATGTCCACGAGAACGAAGTCACGGGCGGAAGCTAGTATTATTTATAATTATCACTGTTACGTTACTAACGTATACTTAATCACATTTTTCCATTCAATTTAAACAAACTGATTGGAAAAACGTGATTGGTAAAGGTTTTTATGAATAAATACAACCGGAAACATCTAAATGATTTAGTAACAATAATAATTATCCAAGAACAAATAAACAATAGATTTATCTCAAGGTGTAGGGACTTACAAATCATCTTCCATTAATGAAAATTTTCCCGTAACATGAAACTCTAAGAAGATAATACATGGTAACAAAAAGTGATAACAAACTTGAGAGAACGTGACTTGATTTACTAAGTTAGGGAAAATAAATTAAATTGTTGTTGACTTAATACTCGCCAAGGATACTTAATGAGTAATAAAGAGTATGCCAAATGCATACTTTATGAATTGTAATGGCATCAGTATTAAATTAATTATCGTACAATCAAGATGACCTATGCCTAGCAGTGGGTGTCGTACGGCTGATATGATGATGATGATGATGAAAACCAAGTACGGCACATGATAAGTACTATCATTATAGCTCTTGCATCTCTAATAGTTACTTAACAAACTATTAGAGATGCAAGAACAGAACAAAATATCCGAACATTTGAAAAGTGCTTTCGCAAGTTTAATAATTTATAGTTATCAATTATTGGGGTCTTGGCTGTATAAACATAGCCTATGCGAGAACACTTTATCAGTTATTCAAAAACTTACATTCGAGCGACATGCAAAAAATGCGTAGGTAACTAAATTCGAAGAAGTTTTTAATTATAAATTCACATTTAATATGAATCAAAATCAAAATATCTTTTTTGCTTCATACTGTAGAACAAATTGCTAACCGTTCACTGAAAATGTTTTGTTTTCATTTGTAAGAAAGAGAACAAAAATTATTTTGATAGTTAAAAGCGATAAAAATTATCTTTCTCTGTTTTATTCAATGTTGGCAACACTAAAGCTGAATGTATCTAATATTTTAATTTCATAAATGCCTGTTCTGAACGTAACTTATAATAATATTGTTATTTCTAGCAGATAGTTAGGGAAACCAGCTGCGTGTAGCTTAGTTAATTAATTAGTAGTAGTAAAGCATTGTATCTAATTACTAGTCTGTGTTAGAATTATTTAGTAGTGACTTTAAGTAAATATTTATTCTCGGATGGAAAAATAAAACTGAGTTTCTTATTTAAGTTAGTGACTTAGATAAAACTGCATTGTTTTTAAGCAGTTTATACCTAACTGTCACCGACGGACGAGAATAGGTTAGCGCTTTCCAAATATAAACAAATTAATGTAAAGGTAAATTATTTACTACAGCGTGGTCAAAGATGTCAAAACTATGTAAATGCCAAGTTCAAGAAAAAAACATAAATAATTACAAGAGAAAATGAAACAAAATAAATACCATTTTGTCCTTATTTTTTAATTTTCCTGTTATTCGAGTGTAACTCAGATCTAGGTTATTGTTCTCGATGGGAAATAACGCGATGCATGCATAATTATTTTCCTTCGCATATTTTTCATGTTTGCATACCTGCATTGTTTTATAGAGTAGCTAGAGGCATTCAATCTTCATCGAATGTTAAACCTGCATAATTCCATAACACCTAGTGTGTATGTATCGAGATCGCATTTTATTAAATAGATACAAGTGAGCAGGAACCTATTATTATAATATAATAATACTATCAGAGTGCCTATTACAAAAAAGAACAACGATAGTCGGTCGATGTTCGTTGATCGAGGACTTGATTTTGAGGCTTATACAAGTTTATTTTTAATTAATTGAAAACCTCTCGTGGGGTTGGTCAGACCATTAAACTCAACAACTTTCATTATGGGACCAACCTTGAAATCGCAAAAAAAAATCTGCTGTTTCATACATTTTGATGGAGTAGGCATTGTACATTTGTATAGTACAGCAATTTTTTTTTCCGTGATTTCGAGGTTGGTCCATTTATGAAAGTTGTTCAGTTTGATAGTCTGATCAACCCCACGATAGGTTTTTAATGAACTAAAAATAACCTTGTACATGAGTTCATAATGTCACGGAGTGGGACGAACATCGTACGCTTATCGCGTTGCTTTTTTGTGATAGGCCCTCTGTTGATAAAAATAAAATAAGGTTATTTTTTTTTATAAAATGCAATAAAGATATTGATACATTTTAAGATTTTGTAGAAAAAACGTAATGGAAAATAAAAATTCTCGACCTAAAAAAAGATATGTTTTCTGTTTATTAGAAATCAACAAACAAATTAAAATAACATAATAATTAAGAGTAATAAAAATCTTCCGAGATTAAGAAATTCATTAATTACTAGGCATAGTAAGTAATACAATATTAGGAAAAAACATTCAAACTCATGTTTTTTTTATTATCAGTATAATTTCAACTTCTGCAATTTTTTTTACTTCAAATCAAATATTTTCAACAACGTCGAGTGGCCTGCGTGTTGAAAATAGTCTGAGAGCTTAGGTACAAATTTCGGTTAAGTAAATAAAAAGCAATGTTTTCTAAAATATCGTAAAGGTTTCTGTTGTTGTTTTCGATATAATTTTAAGTAAAAGTAGAGCATTGTATGTATTGTTTTGTATTTTCCGGGAAACGTGATAACAGTGTTTGCCTTAGTAAATACATAAATAGCGAAATATTTGTAATTAATAATACAAATGCTATCTTAAGATGACCACTCATACAAATAGGTCAGATTTACGTCACTTTGTCGTGGATTAACACGTGATAGTAAATACAGACCTAAGACTTTGAAACTATAATAAGTAAGTACTAAAATTCACTTATTTGAAAACATTTTCAATCAATTTACCGATCGTGTAACTATCGTATTTACAGTTTTCTTATGTTGAGAATGATTAATGTTTGTTTAAAGTTTTATCATAATTATTATCTGTGGTTTTACACCGTCATTTTGTAGTCGTTTTAATTAATCTAAGGGTGTGTTGTACCAATGAAACTTAACATTTTTGCCCAAGAAACATGGGTCGAAAAACGACAAAAAATTTTGGTCCTCCCATACTAACTAGACAGCTAAAACATTGTATTTGTATGGGAAAGTCCAAAATTTTTGTCGTTTTTCGACCTATGTTTCTTTGGCAAAAATGATTATTTTCATTAGTAGAGCACTCCCTGAAGTTAATTAAAATGACTACAAAATGACGGTGTATAAAACATTTTGAACAAGTAGGTAGTTAAAGATGCGAAAATGATTCTGTCATCACTTACTGTCTATTTTCGAACTTCTGCAGCTATTCACATGAGTTGAATAAATGGGTGATGAACAAGGACCCAGCGGCAATACCCACTGGTGGGTCCAAGGGTAAATTGCGTTTACCGTTCGACCCACTGCACTATAGAGTTGGAAACGAAATTTAAAATACAACATTAAATTATTCCTCTGTTAATCAAAAGATTAATGATAAACAATGCTTACGAAAATGTAACGATAGAAATTAAAAAAGAAAACATTTATTAAGCACCAGAACAATAATACTTACTAAAGCATTGATCTTAATGCCTATAGCCTCAAGTATAAACCTCATCATAATTTTTATGGCCCGCTAAAAACATAAGCATCGAAAATTTACATTTTCAGATTGAAATTAAGGTTCAATAGTTTATTTACAAACAATAACCTCAGTAAAATATAGTTCGTTGGTAGGTAGTAGTAGGCAAGAGTGCCTAAAATGGCCACTTTTTGCTTTTTGATTAGCGTAATTATGGGTATAACTCAGCTGTGTTAGCAGGGCAACATGAAGTGGGGTACGAGGCAACTTGGTGTCCCGCTACCGCTACCGCTCATGAAAGTGCGTTACTACCAGTTACTATACTCCAGCCAACTAGGGTACTTAAAGAATGTTTATAAAAAAAACTTTAATGCTTTTTTTCGTAAATTGTTTTACAGGTACTATGTTAAGTTTCATTGAATCAACCACCCACCATCACTGGATCATAATCATGAAGATTTTAATCATAATCATAATCATAATAATTTATTTCCCAGAATATGGTAGAATACATTGATGACTTAATATAATATACGAACTGCATATTCTGCCTCCGTTGGGCGTGGAAATCTGTTAGTACTAAATATAAAATTTAAACATGGAAATCAATAATTAAAAATCATTAATCATTAACTATTACAATAATTTTTTATTACCCATCATTATAAATATCTTATATTTTATAATCATCATAATATACATTATTATATTACTTGATTTTAGAACAAATAAATGAATTTATTATAATTATGTACATTTATGAAATGTGTAATAAAAACAACCATTGAGAATAAGTATGGACGGTTTGTTTACAAACATTCTTTACGTAAGGCTAGAGTTATTAATTATCTCCATTCATCACAAGACAGAAGAGTTACTTCACTATGGGAAAAGAATTTATTCAACTATGCTATGTCCTTTTGACGCATGTGACTAAAGTCGCACGAGTTTTACCGCACGAAGAAAATCGATTGAAAACCATCGGTTGTCTCAACTTTGATAAAGAAAGAGTGACAGGCAGGCACACAGTCAACTAACGAACGAGTAAGTAATATAAAATCCGAAAATTACGTTAACAACTGGCATTGTTACTCCCCCCCGTAATTGGTGGTTGTTCTTACCACCGGCTTGTGGACTTTACAGTGGTATTTTTATTTATTTATTTTTATTTTTATTTCATAGGAAAACATACAGTGACTTAATAGCTTTATAAGTAATCCATGTAGGAGTCTATGCACCATTATAAGTTTTCGCATATAACATCTAATGCTTGCTGATTAATATGGAAAAAAAAAACATGCATTCACACACTAAATACTAAACAATAAGAAAGAAGCAAATAAGCTATAAAGGTCAGTTAAACATCAGCGCAGATACAACACAAATTAAGAATTAAGAACGGACAGTCAGAGAACCATCGAACCACTTCTGCACCATAACGTTTTGAATACTTCGCGAGCTAGAATTAAATAGATCTAAGTCAGTAAAGTCTACAATTTTATTATATTCTACAGCCGATCTAATGAAAAAAGAGTTACGACGATATTTAGTCGCGGACCGCGGCACAGCAAGACATGCCGGCCGTCTCAATGTAGTTCTAGCTGGTACTTGGAGCTGAATATTAGAGAGAAGTTCAGATGAGTCCATTTCATTTTGAGCAATTTTCAAGAGGGTTTTCAAATCTGAAATGTTACGCCTTATTTTTACACCTTGTTAACACTGCATTCAATAATTTCGTGATTAAGAAGAAATATCAAACTTGAGGTGAAATATTTAGGCCAGTAAAATTCTACATATAAAACGAAAAACGTGATGAAAACTTCGATCATCTACCTGATTTCAGATTTCAGACAATGGCTTTCGTGGCACACCTCAAACTCCCCCAAAACGCTGCAAGTCCCCCATTACTCACGACTTGTCTCGCGTGATTTGTCAAATGGTAAACATGCCGAAGTGCTCTATAGTAAATTGTAAAAATCACAACTTAATTCGTTAAAAAAAATATCGTGTTACGTATTATCTGTAAGTAAATTTTTTTAAGATCGTGTTCATGCAAAAACTAGCTTGAAATTCACGTTAGTTATTAAAATTTTAAAATATAAAACTGAAATACCAATGGTTCTTGACGTAATAGGAACAAAGTCAAAATTCAAATGAATAGAGTCGCCAATCATATTTTTTTCGTAAAGTACCTAATTAAGTAATTTTCAATTACCTTTTTTTTGTCAAGTTTTGCACACAACTATGAATTAAGAGAAAAATAGCGAAGTTAGCTTAAGCTGAAATTAGATGGTTCATCAAAAGTGCTTCATTTGCGATGAAAAGGCAGTAAATAGTGACCAGTGAACGACTTTTTGTATTTGGACACTAAATGGAAAATGAATGTAATATTTCTCATTTCTCGCGAAATTTCACAGCAACAGGTTGTGCGTGATAATTTTGATTAAAGAATTAAGAGTTAATTAAAGAGAGAGAAAATCCTTGCATGCACTGCTCGTATGCATGTTGCATGATGCAGGTTGAAAAAAGTCTAAAAACGAAAAATAAAGGCATATTAAAATTTCGCGCTTGTCATCTTATATATTTGTGATCAGGATATCGTACTGAATGCATCGATACTACATTCTCATATTTCCGTGATGACTTGTGCGAAAACTATCTTCAAACCATGTTTTACCGCTTGACTACTAAACTAAACGAACAAACAGCGGCGGCAACAATTTTATATATGGCTAAACATCACCTCTAAAGAAAACAAAAAAATAGATAGTAAAATATAAAAAAATAGTAGCATGTTGCTACTCCACTGCTCTTTGTTCCTGACAGCCTACTGTCAGCTTCTAAAAATTAACTTACGTAGCTTCAACTGACTATTCGTTTTACAATACTGCTTAATGACCGAAGAAATTTTATAGGACTTAAGTGTCACCAGCAATGTATGGAAAGAGCCAGTCGAAGCACAATATGGTGAATTTCAACGCATGTGCCACATTTCAGTTTTGATACTGTATGACGTGCAGTATCCTCAGGAATGAATGATCGAAGGATGAAAAGCTGCATTTTTAGTATGTTATTTGGACCCCTTAAGGGAGTGTGGAACCATGGTTTGCAAGGAAAAAAAGTTGTGCTAGCTGCGTTATACATGAAAAAATTTGCATTATTTTTCAGTTTTTGAATTTTTATTAAAAAACTATAGGCTTTTTTATTCGAAAAATGAGCACCTGACTAATCTATCAACATACAAAACATTGCAGAGATGCACAACCTTTTTTTATATATGAGACTGTGAAGTGAGCATGTTTGTATGAAAATAACGGTGTAGGCGGTTAGATATGCCGGTGAGTATCAATATTTCAAGCATCATATCTCAAAAACTATTAGAATTAAGGAGTTGAGGGTTGGCTTTGATTGTTTGAAATTTAATACACTCTCAAAATTATTTTGCCAACTAATGTCAAAAGCCCATAGTTTTTGAATAAAACTGTAAAAACTGTTTTTTTTTTTCAGTTTTTCACGTATAACGCAGCAAGCACAACTTTTTTTGCTTGCAAAACATGGTTCCACAATCTTCTAAGGGGTCCAAATAACATACCAAAAATGCAGCTATACATCGCATTTTGCATTTTGAGGAAACACATTTGTAAGATTTTACTGGCCTAATTCTAGTAATTCTAATTACAAAAAAAAAAGGATTGGTAGAAATTTAGTGCAATACGTCGGTCGAGTAAAGATGATTGAAACGTATATGTTTGTAGAGTATACTAATCGTATAATTATCAACGATTTCCTAAATGGAAAACTATATTAAAAACAATTAAACAATTCGAATATTTAAAACATAAAATTAATCAATAACTAGGTACATACGCGTGTTGATAAGCTTCCGAAGAGTAAACAAACTTGCCTTTTAAGGGAAATTCACTTAGAAATTGGCTAATGGAATCGAGAAAACTTCGAGTGCATGTTGTGAATACATAATACCTACTGTAATGCTTGTTAAGTATAATGAAATTAAATAAAATGGGATATGCATTAGAGCAATTTATACAATAAAAACATTTGACCAAAGACGAGCATACAATGGAAATCAGTTTTTTTGTACTACTTAACTCGTATTTTTTTATAACTGTACTTTGTGTGTCGTTTATGTCTTCAGTGTTATTTATTTATGCCACGGGAATTTGACAATGGATTTTAGTGGATCTAGGGACTTTTTTCTAGTTGTAAGTTACTCTATGGTATGCTATGCTAGTAGCACAGTGTATATAAAAGTTTTTTCAAAACAGTAGAGGAGCTAACGTCACTTAGGCCCTTTTGTCATTGCACTCCGTCGGATCGCTAGGGTTGGTTTCTGGCCGTCTCGTGGAATGCTACGTGCGAACGCTATGGAAACAACTGCGACGCGATGTCAAAACCCCGACCAAAGTACTGCGAACTTTGCTTAGAGCTCTTAGACTGACGTCAGCCGTCAAATTCGAACGTTTCCATGGAGCTTCTTTACTGTTGAAAAAACTGTATATACCTACTATGCTAGTAGGTACCATCCAAGAATCTTAAAGATCCTTGGTACCATCCTTTTCTGTACCCCTGATAACGTTAATGCAAATTTTCATGATGTTCGGTTGGTAACAAACAAACACACACACTCACATTTTTTATATTGTAAGGATTTGACTTCTTTTCATCAACTTTGATTGACTTAAGTTATCGTTTCACTTGATAAAATAACATCGATCTATCCTTATGAGAATCACTATCTCTGAGATGACAACTTTTTAGTAGGACAAATTCACATCATTGATAGCAAGTGACCACACTTTCGGGAAATTATACATTTTAATTATAGCAGTAGCGGCAGTAGATACCTATTTTTGAATTTGAAAATTATGCCCATTAATATGAGATATGAGCATGATATATTTAATTTGATTTATTTAATATTGAATATTATATAATGATAATTTGATTTGAGTTACACCCATTTAATATCTCCTTTTTCAAATCACATTTTTGTAAAAAAATATCTCAGAAAGTACTCAGAAATTGGGAGCACAGCAAAATTTACCGAAATCTGTTTATTTTTTAATATTACAAACAGTTGACATTATAAATAATAAAATAGTTACTAAAAAATGCTATTCAAATGTTTAAACATAGTAACCCAACAGAGTGAGAAGTATTAAAATTAATTATTTTCTATGAAATATTTATTCAATCATTTCAGTCTATCAAATAAATATAACCATCAAATTATAGTTTATATATACTTTTCTTACATTAAAAAAAATGCAAAAAAGTAAAAAAATATCCTACAATATCCAAATTCATTGGCACGTTACATTTCAAGTGCATTGTCGCGATATATAAAAGGTTAGCTCACACCGCGACAGCATACTTAGCGAGAGCAGCGCGTGCGCCGCGCTTCCTGCAACGCAAGGTGACGCGTGTGTCGATACCAGTATTGAACCAAAAACGATAAAAACAAAAGCACAAAAATTTCAAAATTCGAATGACACGAAAAAGTTAACGTTCTTAATTTTTTATGAAAACAAAAGACGTACGAAAGTTCGAACTTCATAAAAACAAAAGACTGTTTGCGATAATTTCTATTTGAGAAATTGTCGTTTTAATTAGTTTGAAAACTTTGAAGTGAAGTGAAGTTAGTGAAAATGGTGGAAAGTGTGCAAGATGACATTGCTCTAAAACCTGGTAAGTTATTAGTTTTATTTATTTTAACATTCAATTGAAAACAAACTTTTTTACTAACTAACAAAGATATAAATTTAACAAACCTGTATTTATAATATTTTGTTAAATTATATAACTCTATAACAATACACTTATGTGTGGCGTTAAACTTGGACTACCAAAAACCGGATTTTAATCCAAAAGAATTTAAACTTTCAACGACACTAACCTACGCTCACATTTCAATGTCAATAAAAAATCAGGTTGTAGTTATTATACTCGCACACTGCATTTTTAAACTATTATAAGAACCGCAATTATTATAGCAGAATCCAGTCACATATTTAAGTATTTCAAATAATATCGTTTAATAGTTTAACAATACCTGAAACCGTATAAGTAATATAGTATTTTTAAAATGAAATTGTTAATAACAATAGTTCAATCCTCATAAGTAATATGGTTATCTTTGCCAGTGTCAAGTTTCGGAGTAAAGTTTTTGGTGATAATTATTTTCTTCGCTGCATTTGCATTAGAATCTAATTGGTACCATCAGAAATAAAACACTTTTTACGGATTACCTACAGCGCGTAATTTATTATTTTAGGTGTTACTTTTAGAATTATTTAGTTTGAATCTGCGCGCTGTAATCGGTATAGGTGTTTTATTTCTAACTAGCAGCCGCCCGCGACTTCGTCTGCGTGGAAAGGTTTTTTACTATCCTTTGGGAACAATGCTTTTTTCGGGATGAAAGGTACCCTATGTCCTTCTCTGTACCCCTGACAACGTGTATGCAAAATGTCATGATGATCGGTTCAGTAGTCAAGAAGAAAAGGCGTAACAAACAAATAAACAAACAAACAAACAAACGGACTTTCGCATTTATAATATTAAGTAAACTGTACGCGCGGAAGTCTTAAAAGTTTACTTACTTAATAAAATTTTTGAGTTTTTGGTACCAAGTAGTTTATACGATTTTTTCCCTGATCGTCGCTTCCCATAATGTCGCTACCAAGTTATCATTGGTTCTACTGAGGGCACAACTACACCATGAAACACAATTTTTCTAACCTTCTGAAACTGTACGACTTATTTCCTGATGAAATGTACCCTATGTTCTTTTCTAGATCCCCTAACAATTTATGATGTACTAGCGGCCGCCCTCAGTTTCACCCACGTGGTTCCCGTTCCCATGGGAATATCGGGATAAAAAGTAATCTATACTTTAATCTAGGCTATCTACATCTTTGTGCCAAATTTAATTGAAATCCGTTCAATCGTTTTTGCGTGATTGAGGAACAAACATCCACATCTAAACATCCAAACCCGCAAACTTTCACATTTATAATATAAGTAGGATTTCAGGATGATCGCTTCATGGCTTGAGTAGTTAAGATGTGAAATAAAGATGTTACGAATATTCGCATTCGCATATGCGAATGGTTTGCATCGTTTTAAACATTCGCATCGACATTCGCATTCGCATCAATCAATGCGAATTTTATGCGAATGCGAATGTATGCATAACTTCATTAATTCAACCTAGAAAGGGTTTATTTATTTCACGCGGGTAGTTTGTGAATTATTGTGATTGCTTGTTGATGTGGTCCACTCTGTTGCTTGGTTTGTTGATTGTTTTGTTTTACTTGCCAGTCTACTGTAATTCCTCTTTTTGGTAAACAAATAATTCATGTGTGTGTTTTAAAGTATTTAGTGAAAATTAGTCAGTTTTTCCTTATTGCACCGGGAAAGAAAAGTGATCGATAGCGATTTTTTTTATTTTACTTTATTGAACTTCGACTCTTACAATAATATAAAAGTGCACTGTGCATTAAAAAGCATGCAAGTTTTTACAAATTTAATTCACTAATGGATGTCGTCATAAATTATGGGTATGTATATTTATTATTATTTTAATAATATTAAAATATGCTATTGTGCGTTTAGTTTGGCCGATATATGAGCTACCACCTATCGGCCAAACTAAACGCACAATAGCATGCCGTATAAAGGAGCACATAAAAGCGGTCAAAAACAACGATACGCAAAAATCGGCCATTGCTGAACATTTAATTCATTCGGACACAAATCACTGGATCGAGTTACATAACCCCCAGATTATTTCAACAGAACGCCACTACATACCAAGAATGGTCAGGGAAGCGATTGAAATTACCAAATACAAAAATTTCAATCGTGAGGATGGGTTTAAATTGTCGAGTGTCTGGAATCCAGTAGTCCGGTTGTGTAAAAACAACAAAAATAGAAAAAGTGCCGTTCCGCGTACAGATACAGTGAGTGTCGTGTGTCGAGAACAAATTCGAGTGAATAGTGAGTTTGCAGACAGTGGTACCGGTATCGAACGTAGTAATAAAAGAACTAGACGGAGGGTAGACCGATTCGTCTGCCAATAACATCTACCCGCACGCAACAATCGACAGTTCTTCCGTGATCATGGCGCATGTAACTGCGCCGAAATATCGGAGTCTCAAAAATAAACAGGTACATGGTGTAAATCCCGACATAGTTTATTCTATTAACGTCAATAACCATGGAAATTTAAAACAATATATTATTATTATTTTGTATACATGTTTTTTCCGTTTTAGTAATAAAAATGTTTTTTTTATTAATTCGTATGGTTTTTGTAATACTTATTGTCTTAACATTCGCATTCGCATTCGCACATTCGCATCCTAAATATTCGCATTCGCTTTCGCGAATGTGTAAAATTTGACATTCGTAACATCTCTAATGTGAAAGCGTCGAACTATTTTTTTTCGCATTATTATTAAGTTACTATACAAGGTGTTTGGTAAAAGCCTTATAAAGCCGAATATGTTAGATAGGGACCATCAAACTGAACAACTTTTACTATGGAACCAACTCTGAAATCGCGAAAAAAAAATCAGCTGTTTCATACAAAAAATAACAACGAAAATATCAAAATGTATGAAACAGCTGATTTTTTTTTCGCGATTTCGAAGTTGGTCCCATAGTAAAAGTTGTTCAGTTTGATGGTCCCTATCTACCATATTCGGCTTTATAAGGCTTTTACCAAACACCTTGTATAACAAAGGGAATAAGTAAACAAATTGTTTTAGTGTGAAGTTTAACTTATACAAAAAAAATGTAAATAAAACACTATAAATGAATTAGAGTATGTATGTAATGTATTAGTAACCCTTGTCAGTACATCATCATCATCATCATCAGCCTATCATCGTCCACTGCTGAACATAGGCCTCTCCGAGTGCACGCCACTGAGCACGATCCGCGGCTATACTCATCCAGTTTATGCCAGCCACCTTGCGAAGATCGTCGCTCCACCTTGTCTGAGGGCGTCCTACACTACGTTTGCCCATTCGGGGTCTCCACTCAAGAACTCGTCTGCCCCAACGGCCATCGGTTCTACGGCTAATATGGCCGGCCCACTGCCACTTCAGCTTGCTAATCCGGTGGGCTATGTCGATGACTTTAGTTCTCTGTCGGATCACCTCGTTCCGGACCCTATCTCTCAGAGAAACTCCGAGCATAGCCCTTTCCATAGCTCGCTGCGCGACTTTAAATTTGTGAACCAGCCCTACAGTGAGTGTCCACGTTTTGGCTCCGTATGTCATGACAGGCAGGACGCACTGGTTGAAGACTTTCGTCTTTAGACTCTGTGGAATAGGCGACTCAAAGACTCGACGAAGTTTCCCATATGCTGCCCAGCCCAGCTGTATCCTTCTGTTGGCCTCTCCCTCGAAGTTGTTTCTACCCAATTGCAATGTTTGCCCGAGATAGACATATTTCGTAACAACTTCGAGAGGACTACCTTGTACTGCAATCGGTCCTGGAATTACTTGTTCGTTGAACATAATCTTGGTTTTGTCCAAGTTCATTCGAAGACCGATGCGTAGAGAGGAATCAGCTAGGCTGTTCAGCATGCATTGTAGATCCTGCAACGTTTCAGCCACAATGACGATGTCATCTGCAAATCGCAAGTGTGATAAGTATTCGCCGTTAATGTTAATACCGCGTCCTTTCCAGTCCAGCGTTTTAAACATATCCTCCAATGCGTTTGTGAACAATTTGGGGGATATCACATCCCCTTGTCTCACACCTCGATGCAAGGGGATATGCTTAGTCTGCTGGTTCTGCAGTTGGACGGCCATGGTTGCGGCATTGTAGAGACTTCTCAGCACTTGAATGTATCGCCAATCGACTTGGCATCGTTGCAGGGATTCTAAAACAGCCCAGGTTTCGACAGTATCAAATGCCTTCTCATAGTCCACAAATGCTAAGCACAAAGGCTCGTTATACTCTTCGGACTTCTGTATAATCTGCCGCACTGTGAAGATGTGGTCTATGGTGCCATATCCTCCTCGAAACCCAGCCTGCTCCGGGGGTTGAAATTCGTCGAGTCTTTGCGCAAGGCGGTTTGTGATGACTCTTGAAAACAGCTTGTAGACGTGGCTTAGGAGCGAGATGGGTCGATAGTTCTTCAGTAAGGTCTTGTCTCCTTTTTTGAAGAACAAGACGACGACACTCCGACTCCACGCCTCCGGAGTTCTCCCGTCAAAGAGAACGGCGTTAAAGATGTTTCGGAGCTCCTTTAATACAGGTTTTCCTCCTGCTTTGAGGAGTTCAGATGTAACGCCGTCCTCACCAGGAGCTTTTCCGTTTTTAAGCTGCCTAAGAGCCATCTCAATTTCACACAGGCTGATTTCTGGCAAGTCTTCGGTAAAGTGGCGGGTCAATGTGGCTCGGGTATCCTCATTTTCGGGATCAGGTCGAGATGCATGCGAAGCGTACAGCTGGCTATAGAAGTTTTCAATTTCCGAAAGAACCTCCGGCTTCGAAGCTACGACGACTCCACTGGCCGTAGTCAACTTCGTCAAGTGACTTCTCCCAAGAGACTGGACAAACACTTTCGATCCCCGATTCCGCTCAATTGCTCGTTCAATCGAGCGTGTATTGGAGCATCGGAGATCGTAACGCACCAGTTTACCAATCTTCTTGTTGAGAGCCTTTTGTTCGGACGAAGTGACAGGTGGGTCTTCTCGTCGCTTCTTCATGAGCCTAAGGGTTTCTTCCGAAAACTTCTTCTTCCTGCCCTTGCGCTGATTTTCGCAAAATTTCGTGCCCTCTTCCCTGAGTATTCCGACCACATTTTCGAGGGCCCGGTCCCTTTGTCAGTACAACTGATAATTTTCTTCAAGTTGTTTGCTACTGTTTATTTGAACAGGTAATAATTGCGATTATGTTGCTTGTTCACACAAACAAACAATCGCGTCGTATAGAATCAAATGCGGCAATCTACGATATTTGTCAAAAATGACTTATTGATACAGCAGCATTGAAAATTTCAAACGTCATCGACTGTTCACCCGATTAATAATCAAAAGCGGCCATTTCATCGAATTCAGCGAATCAAAGACGGTCTTCTTTCATACAAAATCCACGAAATTCCGCCATCTTGATTTTTCCTTTGATTTTATACGACTCAATTACTCAGCACAGATTATTTAATCAACAACCTCGTCGCCTAACTTGCCAATAGATAACTAGTGGCTCCGTGAGCTGTAGACCTCGCGTTAAAAAGTAGCTCAAATTGTATGTTGTTTAAAAAATTATCTAAACGATGTCGCCGCCACTTTTTCCCACACTGTTCACGAGCTTTTCAAAGCACGTAGTAGGTACGTGCTGTTTGGTATTATTTGGTAGGTATGTTCGCAGCTAGATGGCGCTTCTAATTTTAAACATTTTTCGAAATGGTGATTTTTGGTAAATTTAGAAAAACTGGCTAAATTGAAAAAATCCATTTAATTATCGAACCTGCTCACAAAATTTCACGAGAATCTGTTGAGAAACGCGACCTGTAGAGGAAAATGGACAGCTGGAAAGTCGGACTGAAATATTTTTTTTTACATTTTTCCGTCATTATGTAAAATTTCAAAAAACTGGCGTGACAAAAAAATCTATGTAATTTTCAAACCTGCTCACAAAATTTGACGAGAATCGGTTGAGAAATGCGACCTGTAGAGGAGAACATCCAGCGCCAAAAAGCCGGACTGAAATACATTTTTCTTACATATCTGCGCCATTACGAAAAATTTGGAAAAACTTTCTCCACTTAAAAAAATCTATATAATTTTCGAACCTGCCCACAAAATTTCACGAAATTCGGTAGAGAAATGCGACCTGTAGAGGAGAAAAGACAGAGCTGGGAAGCTGGACTGCAATATGTTTTTTTTACATATCTCCGCCATTTTGAAAAAAAAACGAAAATGTGGCGTGACAAAAAAATTCTATATTATTTTCAAACCTGCTCACAAAATTTCACGAGAATCGGTTGAGAAATGCGACCTGTAGAGGAGAATATCCAGCGCCAAAAAGCCGGACTGAAATACATTTTTTTTACATATCTCCGCCATTACGAAAAATTTGGAAAAACTGTCTCAATTTTAAAAAATCTATATGATATTCAAACCTGCCCACAAAATTTCACGAAATTCGGTTGAGAAATGCGACCTGTAGAGGAGAAAAGACAGAGCCGGGAAGCTGGACTGCAATATGTTTTTATTACATATCTCCGCCATTTTGAAAAAAGTTGAAAAAGTGGCGTGACAAAAAAATTCTGTATGTTTGAAAATATCAAACCTGCTAACAAAATTTCACGAGAATCGGTTGAGAAATGCGACCTTTAGAGGAGAACAGACAGCGCTGGAAAGCCGTAAAACCTGTTTTTTTAACATATCTCCGCCATTTTGAAAAATTAAAAAAATCTGGCTCGACAAAAAAATTCTATATAATTTTCAAACCTGCTCACAAATTTTCACGAGAATCGGTTGAGAAATGCGACCTGTAGAAGAGAACATACAGACATACGAAAGAATTTTTGCCCAAGCTGAAGCAGAGACGCTTCGCTCGCACTTCGTGCTCGCTCGGTCAATAATTTACAAGAAAAAAATTACTTGTCACCATATGACTGAGCGACTCGGTAGCTTAGTTGGAAGATCATTGGACCGAACTTCCAAAAGTCGCGGGTTCGATTCCCGCCTGAGAAAATAATCTGGTAACTAGTCGAATTTTTCAAGTATATTATTTAGTAATTGACATTGTAATTTTGTATGCCCTACAAGCGAGGACAATAATAAACCCTGACAACTACATTTGATTAAACTCATGTTTGACTAAATAAACGATTATTGTATTGTCTTGTATTGTATTTTATAAAAAATCCATTATGTTTTATTTCTTAAAGCAAGGAGCTTAATGCGAGACTAATTATTATAAAAAGCAATTGATGATAATTTGGTACAATTTATTCAGTTTAAAAAAGTTATTTTGAAGACCCACTTGTTATCATCATCTTCTTCTTATGGTGCCTCTCCAACTAGTGAAGGTTGGCAGTCAGCTCCGCATACTTGGTCTTGTCCTTGGCAAGGCTAAAGAGTTCGGCGGCACTTGTTATTCCCGTCCACTCCCGAATGTTTCGCAACCAAGACTTTTTTCTGCGACCAGGTCTTCTTTTCTGCAACTTTTCCCATCATAATTAATTGCAAGAACTCGTATCCATCGTGCTTAAGCACGTGCCCTAGATATGCAACTTTTCTCTGTTTGTCTCTGTTTTCTGTGTTATCCATAGACTAAGAAAAATGTTCGCTGCTATTTCTATAGTGTTATCATAGTCTATAAGCTTTCTCCACATTACAAGCTCAGCGATCGCAAACTGTTATATTGATTAGCATGCATAGTAATTAAGAGACTAGTACCTAATCTACGTCTGGTTGGTATTCTGATTAGCTACATTGTTTACTCAGATTAGATGAGCCATTAGAATGGAGATTAGTTTGCAATACATTTACTAGGTTTAGCCCACATGTACTTGGGAATCGATTGATGTAATAATTTACACTAGACAATAAACTTCGAGTATGTTGTAATAATTACAACATACTCGATGTTTACTGTCTAGATTCACTCAGGTGATTTGGCTCAGGTGAATTAAGTCTACGACGGGTGTAAAAAGATGGCTTTCATTCTCGTACTATTTTAATCATATAGAAATGACGGCACGGGCGGCCCGTACAAGCGATTTTGACCGTACATTCGTAGTAGGGTTGTCACTTTTTGTAAACGTGTGATAGTTGTTATGACACGGTGCATAAGTTAGTAAGGCTGACCGTACCTACTTTATTCAGGTTTTCCAATGACTTTGCATAGTTGTTAATTTATGAATACTTTCTTTCATTTGTTTTTGTAAATAATTTATATTTCACGTTGTTAGTTTCCCTAAGGAAAAAAATATCTAAATAAAGTTTATGTTGCTTTAAATTTTCATGGTTATTGACGTTAATAGAATAAACTATGTCGGGATTTACACCATGTACCTACCTGTTTATTTTGCCATGATTTTCCTTGACCATGGCGCATGCAACTTCGCCGAAATATCGGAGTCTCAAAAATAAACAGGTACATGGTGTAAATCCCGACATAGTTTATTCTATTAAAGTTTATGTTACGGCTCATGAATACTTATATTAAGTTGTAACGATACGAGAGCATACTTAGGGCATGGAATACCGGAATGATTTTCATACCGGTATTGATACCGGTATTGAAATTTCAATTACCGGTATACCGGTATTTCGGTATTTTTTCGGTATTTTTTTAAAAAACTGCTAGTTACCTACTTTTTAAATGATTCTAAGAACGATTAGTATGTCTTGTTTGTGGAGAGTGATTAAAGCAATTTTCTACGCTACACTTTATGGCAGAAATACTCAAACTATTTACCAACTGCCTAGAAACCACAAAATTAGTTCTTAAAATAATACCTAGGTAATTACGAATACTAAAGAAAATACATTATTTGATTCAATTACTATTGAAATCAACAAATATCAAAATTTCCATAGAGGAGATGGCTGGAGAGAACCACCAGCTTAGAACCCTATAATTCATCAACTAAAATCCCATCCGAAATCACACACTCCAGGATCTAAAGATACAGTTGTTAGTTCGTTTTGTAGATAGGGATCAAAAGGGAGGTCGACATAACTTCTCTGAGTATTCTTCCGCCAGTTCTTTCTCTGAGAGGCCTCCTAATTTGTAAACTGGTGGTAGATTCAGTAGCTAGATCGTGTTTTCTGGCGCATTAAAACTCGAGTAAAAAATTAGATAATACTTTTTTATTTTGTTCTTGAAATACTGTTTGTTTTTAATGCATTGTCATTCATTGCCATCCCATGTCTATTGGAGCTAACTCATACGGCAACAACTAAGCGATACGTAATAGAGACCAACTTGTTATTGCAAGAAATTATTTTACGAATGCAATGTGGGTAAACTAACAAAAAATGTAATTTTATGAACTTGTCTGCTGCACTTACTAGTTTCTAGTGTAGTGTTAAGATTATAGTGTAGTTCTCTTATAAGTGAATGTTAATTCTTTTAGAGAAATAAATGTCTCAAACCTCAAACCTCTACTTTAAAAATGGGAATAAGCCCCTCTTAAAGAACACAGACCCGTCTCACTTCTGAGCCATGTCCTTACGAATCGTCACGCTCGCAAGTTTGACGACTTCCAATTCCAACCTCCCGAACAAGCCGGGTTTCGAAAAGGCTTTAGCACAATAGTCTACAGTTCCAGATCAAAAATCCAACTGCAGCGAGGTGTGAGACAGGGAGACGTTATTTGTCCGAAACTGTTCACAGCTGCGTTGGAGCCTGGAGGACATGTTTAAACTCATAGACTGGAATGGACTTGGTATCAATATTAATGGCCAGTTACTAACTATGTAATCGGCAAAACGAAGGTGTGTTAGGTACTGTACCTAACACACCTTCGTTTTTCCGATGATATAGTACTTATGGCTGTGACCTTGAAAGACCTGAATACAATGCTCGAATATCTCAAAGAGTAGGTCTCAGGATGAACATGGATAAGATGAAAATCATGTCGATTGCCCATGTTGTGCCCGCTCCAGTTCATGTTCACTACACTTGAAGTTGTTGACCATTACGTATACCTAGGACAGGTAGTCCAGTTAGGTAAGTCCAACTTCAAGAAAGAGATTTCACGTCAAATCCTATTCGGATGGGCAGCATTCTGGATGCTTCGAAAAATCTTCGCGTCTGACTTACGACTTACCTCAGTGTCATTAGACGAAAGTCTATATATAAAGATAATTTATCTATATTAAAAGATAGTTTACGGCAGTGAAACATAGTCGCTAACTAGAGGTCTCATAAAGAGTAGGTCTCAAGGTCACCCAGGTCCTAGCATGCATTGGAGAGAGCCATGCTCCATGTTTCCCTGCGTGATCGAATCAAAAATGCGGAGATCCGTAGGAGAACTAAATGAACCGACATCGCTCGAAGGATTGCTCAGCTGAAATGGCAGTGGGCGGGACACATAACGAGAAGAACCGATGGCCGTTGGGGCGGAAAGAGTGGTGACCGCACACCGGACGACGTTCCCCGACAAGGTGGATCGACGATCTGGTGAAGGTCGCGGGAAACCTCTGGATGCGGGCAGCGCAGAACCGATTGTCTTGGAGATCCTTGAGGGAGGCGGAGATCCTTGAATAAGACCAGCAGTGGTCGTCGTGCGGCTGACATGATGATGATGAAAACATTAAACAAACAACTAAAAGGAATATTATTAAATACCATCTAGATACTTGCTATATGCATGCAGTGTTTTGCGTAGTTGATTTAGTGGTGATTTTTCCTATATTTCATATTTCCTATAATTGTGATTATTCGTGATTCGTTCGTAAACTCATCTGCAGTATGAACAACACTGTGAACCATAGAAATTGAACGTTCTGCATAGACTTTAAACATCCTTGCAAAAATATATATCTTTTTTTTCGAAATACCGAAATACCGGTATTTTACTCTCAAATACCGGTATCAAAATACCGAAAAAAACTACCGGTATACCGGTATTTCGGTATACCGGTATACCGGTATCCATGCCCTCAGGCAGGGATAGTGAAGTGTTATTTTCTACATCTGCCTCCGATATACGACGATATATATCGCGTGTTATCGCGTTTTATCGACGCTTAACTGTCAAAATCCATTGTCTTTTGACGGTCAAATGTAATAAATTGCTGCATCATATCACGATTAAATATATAGAGATGCTGAGGCCTGAAATAATAACAACGTTTCAACCTTAAAAGTATAACTTATAAATTATTTATTGCTGTAGATTAATCTTTAAATCATTTATATGATATCTAACTTAAGTGAAATACATTTATTAGGTTAGAAGACTAATTACTTACTAATTAGTATATCCGGTAAGCGATATTATTTTTGCTCTTATCAATATCCTATTTTACGTAAGTACTACCTACTTTCTTATGGTTGATCTCTGATTACTAAAGGTCATATATTCGATCGCATGACTATTAATTATCAACAAATTGTTTACATACTATTTCTTACTAGTGACGCGTCGTGACGTTCTATTTATTAGTTATATACGTATTCCAATGTCCAATGTGATTAGTTTTTGATATATTTGTGTTAATTCATTAAAAAATTGTCAACTTCAAAAAGTCAGAGCCCTTACAAAACGAATAATAAAATCCCTAACGGGCCCGTGGACCTACCGATTTTCCCTACTAGTAGGACCACGGTATACCACTATCTAGGTACTCGTGGTACATTATCGATAATTTAGTATCACTATTTATTAATCATATTCAGTCAAAAGTACCAGGGCTACATAACTTACGAGGAGTTATTTTGATTTCGTACCGCGAAATTTTTCAAAAATATTGGTACTTAAATCGAAATAGGATTTCAGGTTAGGTTCGGAATAATCGTTCTTTATTACTTATCTATCGATACGAATACTACGATATTTTAAAAGCCGTAGTCCAGTAGGACCACGGTTACACAGTGGTATGCCGCGGTCCTACCAGTAAGTCAAATCGGTAGGTCCACGGGCCCTTAATACCCTCGTTAAACTAAAAAGTTTTTCTTATAGAATATTTACAGTATGCGACGTCAAACATCTAATATATAAAATCGTTAAACCAGAACGAGACAAAAAGCGAGATGGCGCTCTACGAAACTTTTTTGACACGTTTCTCTTAAACGGCACAATACTTCTCGGGAATTTGTGTGTAATTCGATTCCTTGATGCCGGGAATCGCGAAAAACCCAAGAAAATATGACATTGAGTGTAGAAATTTTGAATTATTAAGCAATATAAAATCGCAAATTTTCGTAATAATATAAGTAATATTATTTTCGCAGGGTTGCTTAGTTACCACTGACTGACTTATAAGTCTTATAATAACCTGTTGATTTTCTCTGATTGTCATCTCAATTGTCATGTGATTGTCATTAGAGCATGCAATAAAATATCGTTTATTCCGAACCTAACCCCAAAACCTAACCCCCATAAAAAGCAAGGTTAGGAAAGCAAAAATATTATTCCCAACCTAACCCTCGTAGTCCCATCGTCTCAACCTTGACATGAAAAATTACAAAGCAAATTATAACTTTTTAAAATCTTATAATTTAAAAAACAATACGTCATCAAAGTACCAGGCTCACATAAATATGGAGAATCACGTTTTTATTTCGTTGATATCAGTGTCAATTAAAATTTAATAATTTCAACTGTGTATAAATACGATAAGAAGTTACGATGCGCAAATTATCGGCGAAAGCGCTATGAACTGTTTCGGCAAGGTTTCGTGAATATCTGCGTCCAAATAGAGAATTCGATTCCGTTCGTTCAGAATTTATACCAAGGAAGCTGCTTAGATTATTGAGACATATCAATAATCTGGATCTCCGGAGATTGAACTAGATTCCATCGTCTCTCAACTACTGACCGGACATGGGTGTTTCAGGCAGCGACTTCGGAAGTGTGACACCGGAATAACCAAGCTACATCCAAGATCACGCACTGTGAGATTGTTTGCTGTATGACGAAGCTAGACGCATTATGCTGAATTAGACCAAGACCCAGAAACTGGACCCGTTAATAACCAGAACCCCATCTGTTGCCGTGAAAACTGGGAAGCATACTGCACGAGTTCACGTGCATCTGGCACACCATCAGAATCGTATGAATGGGTCTGAATTATTTTAGAGATTAGCGCGACGCGAAGTACCGTTTTGTGAAGCCTAGATCCAGATTGGGGAGAGTTAAGAGATATCCAAAAAGAAAGGACGGTAACAGAATTTGTGGGGAGTTATAAAAGTACAAAAGGGGAAAGCACTCTCCCAAGATTTAGTCCGTATACACCGAGAAGGTAGGAATGACCGAGGCTTGGTGGAGAATTGCGTCTATGGTAGAGGCCATGTACTGTAGGTCCTAAACTGTTTATTTTCTGTAAATTAATTGTTACTTTTTTGTAAACTAGCGGCCGCCCACGGTTTCACCCGCGTGGTTCCCGTTCCCGTAGAAATTTTTGAATAAAAAGTATTCTATGTTTTAATCTAGGCTATCGACTATCTGCGTGCCAAATTTCAACCAAATCCGTTCAGTAGTTTTTGCGTGATTGAGGAACAAACATCCAAACATCTAAACATCCAAACCCACAAACTTTCACATTTATAATACTAGCGGCCGCCCGCGGTTTCACCCGCGTGGTTCCCGTTCCCGTGGGAATATCGGGATAAAAAGTATTCTATGTTTTAATCTAGGCTATTTACTATCTGTGTGCCAAATTTCATCTAAATCCGTTCAGTAGTTTTTGCGTGATTGAGGAACAAACATCTAAACATCCAAACCCACAAACTTTCACATTTATAATATTAGTAGGATTAGTAGGATAATCTCTAAACACTATGTTACTATTCTGTAACTAACCTGTACATTATTTATTATGTAAAGAACAATTTATGCATTAAAATCTTTTCAGAGCATATTTAGTGTTATCACTGTGGTTTTGAAAGAATAAATTGTTTGTCATAGTATAGTTTCGTCCACGCAGGCGGAGCCGCGGGCAGACTCTAGTACCTAAATAAAGTTTGTTTGTTTGGTACGCCTCCACGTCTCAGCTACTGAACCGATCATCATGAAATTTTTCATACACGTTGTCAGGGGTACAGAAAAGTACATAGGGTACCTACATTTTATCCCGAAAAAAGGTACTGTTCCCGAGGAATAGAGAAACTAGTTAGGCAATATTTTTTGTTTAGCCAGAGTGTTAATTTTCGCTAGCATTTTGCAGCGTCAGGCTAGGGTTTCCTAAGTAAAGCTAGGGTTTCCTAGGATGACGGTGCCGTTATATTACGACCGTCATTTAGCAGCGTAGAACGTTGTCTATGTAAACAATACGGCGCGGTTTCTGACGTTATGTTGTCGCCATTTGTTTACATAGACAACATCCAACGCCGCTATATTACGGCCGTAATATGACGGCACTGTCATCCTAGGAAACCCTAGCTTAAGCGGTGTCGTCAAATTACGGCCGCTATTAATTTTACGGACGTAAAAAAGACTGCCGTCTTTACGGTGGAGTCACGTGGAAATTTACAGCACCGTACAACACCGTTACGGCCGGCTTTTTTTAGAAACATAACTATCTGAGAGAGAAAAATTGACGACTGTCCTAAAGCGCCATGACGGCCGTCATAAGAATAGCGGCACCGCTTTTTGACGTTACGGTGTCCAGCACAGCTCTCTAAGAAACCGCGCCGTATTGTTAACATAGACAACGTTCTACGCCGCTAAATTACGGCCGTATTTTTTTTTTTTAAAGACATCACATACATTGCTCCAATCCCAAAGTAAGTAGCTATAGCACTTGTTTTATGGAAATCAGAAACAACGGTGGTATGACACACACCCAGACCTGAGACAATATTGAAAAGTTCATTTTCTACATTGACCCAGCCGGTCGAATATGACGGCAGCGTCATCCTAGGAAACCCTAGCTTCAGCGCGCGGACGAGCGACGTTGCGAAAGTCCACGCAGCTATATTGGCGTGTTTTTGCCGCGTCTGCATCTTTTTCCACCACTTCTGTGGTCTAGTGATTCGCCCACTCGTGAAAACACTGGGGTCTTGGTCACGGGATCGAGTGCTGGAGGGGGTACAAATAGTACTTCGTTTAGGGGCTCGTTTCAAGCACGCTTGACTAGCTACCACCATCATACCTAAGTATGGCGCCTTAACAACAATTTGATATTGTTGTGTTCTTGTAGTTAGGGGGTAAGTTAGCCAGTTAGGTACTCAGTGGTTAAGGTTTTTATGTGTAGTACACTTTCACCCGGACTTGTCATCACTTCATATTAAGTGAGATAAAAATCAAGACTGACCCGTTGGAGATAAAAACATGGACAATGGCCTAGCATCACGTTTTCAATAAACAAACTCGTAATACAATTAGATGTAAGAAGGTACTATTTAAATATTATTACATTGGTCT
This sequence comes from Agriphila tristella, assembly GCA_928269145.1. Taxonomy (NCBI): domain Eukaryota; kingdom Metazoa; phylum Arthropoda; class Insecta; order Lepidoptera; family Crambidae; genus Agriphila; species Agriphila tristella. The sequence continues at coordinate 28,219,020 of OV743432.1, read as the reverse complement.
CTAAATTATCTATATAGGTAGTACTTCTTTAAACATTATTGTAAAAATAAATAAATAAATCAGTCAGAACTTACTTTCTGCAAAGTATTTTGGACTAGTGGATCCGGTGAACTTCGTACATTCGTGTTCTTTTGGATTTTCCATTTTTTTTGTTTAAAACCGCCCAGTACCTAACCTACTTTATCGAACAAAACATAAACAAATTTCAATCAATCAAGCCGTTTTTGAGTTTTGGCCATACTAACGAACAGCAATTGATTTTTATATAAATACCGGGTGTAACAAGACCCTCAACGAAACCGAGGTCTACGTATTCGGCCCATCATCAGGACCATTTTTGTTCAAAATTATTGCTGTGTAACTTTGTGTTCTAACAATTCACAAATTTAAATTTTGGCGCGGAAGCGCAATGGTAGTTTTCAGTACTTTACAGGAATCAGCACCTCCCCTTTAACGTCATTGGCGGATGTGTGTAGCAGCCGCAACTTTAATAAATGTCTTTTCGATTTTTTTAGTATTTGCATAGGGTTTTGAAATTAATAAACATTGAAAAACAGAACAAAGTCTCTCAATATTCGCTTCAGTTTTGCAGAGAATTAGACGATAGAAAATGGCGCGTGCGGCGTGTCATGATTTCGACGAATAGCAACAACACCCAATAGGAAGGCTGATTTTGGAGCCGCGGTGTTGCCATGCGCAAACACCTTTTTGCAGATTGAAGCGTTGAGTGACAGTTCTTTGTGTTTTGTCCAAAAGTTTTATAGTCGACAAATGCACAAGTATTCGTTTCTGTAGGTTAAATTTTATTTACAAAAATATTTGGTAAATTCTCACATTTTGGTGAGAGGCATTTAGCCAGGAAAGCGACTGAGGTCGCAGTTAAAACCCATCGTGGTTATTTTTTGATATCAGGTGAATGCTAAGCTAGGCGTTCGATTTTATATATTACCTACCTCAGGCATTTGAGTCGTTGGGAGAAATATCGTTGAAGGGAGGCGGGAGCAAGGTTTGAAGATCAGCTAAACAGGATTCTGTTCAGCGAAAACCTGGTAAGAACATCGAATATACTTATCCACGCCACGCCGCTATGCTAGGCCACAACGTTTTGACTTCTATTTTTCAGTTGGCTAATCCCACACGTTTGTTTCAGCATTGGGAAATAAAATTGTAGCGTTTCATTAATGTTTTCAACGAAATTTGTCACCCTTCTGGGCTGTTCTGCTACGGCCACGTCACCGGCCTGAACAAGTTGCGGTCCATCATCCATCTAATTACATACCGGACTCAAAGGGAACACTCGTAACTCGAAGGTGACCTAATATCGGACACATGAGGTCGGTGTAACTTTCTCATATATTATAGCTTTTATAGAGAACCGTGGTATCTCCATGTAGGGCTCGGTTTCTTGACGTAGAACTGTAACTTTTACCTTTTGCGGCCCAACGCACACCAACCAAATCGTACCCATGTAAAGCGACCCCTATCGCTAAGCTAGTATTTTGGAATTTTTCTTATGTAAGGTGTAAACCAAATTTTAACAATATAGACCATTAAACCTATACCATCTTTTATTTATTTTTTTACACCTTCGATTTAATTTTCTTTGCTCCGTGGCTCTCATCGGGCAATATTCTAAGAGAACCACGTGGCAGCTGGGAAACGATTTTAATTTTTGGTGTTAAAAAAAAAACATTGCATACATTACCACGCAATGTAGCGCGTATAAAAGACCGCACCTGCGAGTAAATGCTACACAGCTGCACGCAGTCGAGTTGAAAGGCAACGTTTATGTGCGTGCTCATGAAATACATTGAGTGATGACGTTTTAAAGCCTCTGAAGTTTCTGTGTACAAAAAATAGGAAATAACGAATAAAATAAGATTTCATAAACATTTTGAAAATCAGTTTTTGACTTTGACCTTTAATAACTCCGTAGCTTTTGGTTTCCCATGCATAGTCCAAAAGACAAAAATGATCGCGATGATGGGCGGAATGCGTGGACTTCGGCTTCGTTGAGTGTCTTGTTACACCCGATATAGATAGTTTCAGACAGTCAATATTGTTGGATAATATAATATCAGTTCATCATAAATCCGATGATTAACATTTTATCACCATTACTTACACAGGATGATAGATAACAAACATAAACCGCTTGAGTGGTCATGGTCACCTTATCAAATGTATGATTGTCACCTACTGTTGCATCGTTGCAACACTTCACCTATATCTCTGACACTTATACGAGTACCTACCTTTCATACTTACGTCAAACAGATTTAAAAAGAGATTTATAAAATATATATTTTTTATGTAATGAATATTCAAAAATCAAAAATATAAGAATAAACATAAATTAACTTTTTCTTAATTTAAGCTTAAATTCTCAGTGGTTTACCCACCAGTGTAAGACGCAGGGGTTCCGGGTTCAAGACCCAGGTTCTTTCAAGTCAAGACAGAAAGTGGCGCCACGGTGAATTTTATTTAATATTGTTTTATTATAATAAACAATATTAATAAAACTTTACATGGAATTAAGAAGGTATCATGATATCGTCGTAGTCCTTTCTCGAAGAAGATAGTAAAACCAGTAAAACTGTTAAAAGAGATAGTTTTTTTACAGACTTCCTTTACATGTATACTTCTACGAATGACTACAAAGGAATGGTCTTGTGTACCTTTTAAAAATACTAGAATATGGACTCTGAAAATTCATTTAATATTTTATTAAAATCCTTTTCTATTAACAACAGATTCTTAAATAAAACCTCTGAGTGCGCCACTTTCGGTAAGAGATGCACCTTATTTGGAAGAAAATAATATAAATCCTTACTAATATTATAAATGCGAAAGTCCGCTTGTTTGTTTGTATGTTTGTTTGTTACGCCTTCAGGTTTTAACTACTGAACCGATCATCATGAAATTATGCATACACGTTGTCAGGGGTACAGAAAAGAACATAGGGTACCTTTCATCCCGAAAAAAGTATTGTTCCCGAGGGATAGCAAAAAAACTTTCCACGCAAACGAAGTCGCGGGCGGCCGTTAGTATAATAACAAATATTGTTTGCAGTAGGTATTTGCGAACTACAAATAGTAAAAATAAATTAAAAGGGAAAACTAATACTGATTTCTACTACCTAACTTTACTTATGACAGATGTTCCAACCATAAACACAATATTTCCTCTCATTCACTTGCTGAACAAACAACAGAGACATAAAATAACTTCGTAATTTCTCTGTGCACTCAGTCTAAGTGGAACTGCATAATTGGTTGTAAAATCCGCCAGATGTCGCAACGAATGGCCAAAAATGCTTCTGGCCAATATCGCGTGATATTGGCCAAAAGATATATCGTGTGATTTCAAAGTAAATGTATTTTCTTTCTTTCTTTGTATTTTCTTTTGTCCGTCTGTCTGTTTTAATATACTAGTCACATTATTTAACCGATTTTGACGAAAATATTTTTTGCGATTGCGATTTTTGATTGGGGAAAAACAGAGAGACAAGGGTAGAAGTTTGCTTTATTTATTAACAAAAAAATCGTCTGTCCATACAAATGTCGAGACAGCTAATCAACTGTTGTACGAAAAGTCATTTTTAGGGTTCCGTACCCAAAGGGTAAAAACGGGACCCTATTACTAAGGCTCCGCTGTCCGTCTGTCTGTCTGTCTGTCACCAGGCTGTATCTCATGAACCGTGATAGCTAGGAAGTTGAAATTTTCACAGATGATGTATTTCTGTTGCCACTATAACAGCAAATACTAAAAACAAAATAAAATAAATATTTAAGGGGGGCTCCCATACAACAAACGTGTTTTTTTTTGCAGTTTTTTGGTACAGAACCCTTCGTGCGCGAGTCCGACTCGCACTTGGCCGGTTTTTTGTCTATTTTCGGAAAAGTCGTAGAACAAAATTAAATATTGTGGTTTATGATGTTAGTAATATAGCCTACTCATACGAGATTTTTGGTGTTTAAAAATAACTCTGTTCAGAGATAAAAAATCAGGTGCTACTTTTCATAGGCATATTAAGACGATATTTTAAGATAAAAAATTAAAGACTCTTTTAATGAAAGTTGTAAAAGTATACCGACTTATTAAGTTTAAAGTTCATCTCGACTTGAGGTGTAAAAATAACATTTTAATAGAAGATCCTTGTAAAGATAAGAAGGGTCTTAAGAAAGTGCTGTAAAAGATTTTGTCCAAATTAGGGACCTTAATTGTGAATACAAGATTTTCATTTTAAGGAGGCAAGGAAAGGACTAAAATCTAGTGTAAAAGTTTTATTATTTTCATAAAAGAATGTCTAGCAATTTACAGCTGTGCGGTTCTTTGTAAACTACTTTATTTGATTACTTAATTAATTTAAAATGCTGCTTTTACTTTTGATTTGTTATTATTATGTACTTACCTATAGCATAAATAATAATGGTTATAATGTAAGTAAGTATTATATATCGTTCAGTTTTTCAAACCATGTTTCTTTGGAAAAAATTTTTAGATTCATAGGTAGAACTCCCTTAAGTTAATTAAAGTGACTGCAAAAAGTGTTACATTTGCTTATACTGTGGTACTTATTATTAAAAAATAATTTTTTTAAGAAAATAATACATATTCTTATTCAAGTAAGTAGGTAAAAAAGATACATTTCGCTTTGAAATTTATGTATAACTTAAGTAGATATTTTTTATATTAAATAATATATAAGTACCAACTTAAATATGAAAATTGAAAATATTGTTTAAATATTATGTATTAGTCCTTCTGTGGTAGTCGGCACCCCTGTCATGCACCGAAAATGCAAAATATAATTTGTTTACACATTAAACCTTTTGTGTCAAACCTTAGGAGCAGTTTTAGCCACACAATGACGTCATCGTTCTAACAAGGCTTGATAGCGTGACATTAATGACCTGACGTCACTTACGTGATGCTCACACTAACATAATAGAGCAGATCTAGCACAGGGCCGGATTTAGGGAATTAACATAGCATACGAACGAACGATCAATAAGAGTATAAATAGTATGAAGAAAAACTTTTTCTTTCCGTGAAATTGTGAAAATAGAATATTTTTTAACATTGCAAATTATTAAAATAATTACTAATAAATAACTATGTTGATTTCAAAAAATGTGCGTAACCTTAACTTTCGTATGTTATGTCCATTTGTTCTTCTCTACGGGTCGCATTCTCAACCGATTCTCGTAAAATTTTGTAAGCAGCCCACTAATTGTCTAAATTCAAAACCTATCGCAATCGCTTTCATTTGACAGAACATAGATACTTCTTTTTGGCACATACATATAAAACTTACCAAAGAAATGCAGCAATGTATCACATCCATCTGTCAAATGAAAGCGATTGCGATAGATTTTGAAATTAGACAATTAGCCTCCTGCCTTTCCATAGTCTAATTTTAAAATCTATCGCAATCGCTTTCAGTATGTAACACATTGAAGCTTCTTTTTGGCACAAATAAAAAATAACCAAAGAAATGCAGCAATGGGTCACATCCATTTATCAGACGAAAGCGATTGCGATAGATTTTTAGATTAGACAATTAGCCCCCTGGTTCGATTATTATTCACGCCAGTTTTTCAAATAAAAATAAATTAGTTTTTTCGAATATGTTCAAAACTGTCACAACGTGATGTCTATCATCTCACATAGCCACAAGTTATTGTTAGGTAAACTACGTTTTGGAATCCTGCCCTGTGATCATTAGTCTGGTGTGGTAGCCACATACTGAACTTTTTGCATGACACTTCTAATAACTGATTCAATTGTTTTCTCGACTCCCCAGCGTTGAACGTCTGACGCATTCTTTCTATAAACATTCTAGCCGAGATTGTTTACTATGGGAAATTATTTCTTTTATCCTTTTAAAAAGAAGAAAACTTGTGAATTTATTGAAATAGGTATCAAAATAAATAGAACTACGTAACGTAAATAAAGATAAGTCAGCACTAAAAGATCTTAGGCCCGTTTTCACCAAACATAGGAATCGCTTAAGTCTTTTTCTTACTACAAATCAACCAGGATAATAAGACGCATGATATCTAAGTTTAAGACATCAACGTTTTAATTTGGTCGAGTTGTAGGAAAAGAGTTAGGCGATTCTTATGTTTGGTGAAAATGGGAGTTGGTAATCAAAAAAAATAGTTACGAGTATTATTTCATATGAAAAATAACTATATGTTGTAATCCTTACTAATATTTTTTTTTTTTTTTAATTTATAGTCCGTTTGTTTGTTACGCCTTCACGTCTTAACTACTGAACTGATCATCATGAAATTTTGCATACACGTTGTCAGGGGTACAGAGAAGGACATAGGGTACCTTTTATCCCGAAAAAAAATAATGTTCCCGAGGGATAGCAAAAACACTTTCCACGCAGACGAAGTCGCGGGCGGAAAATAGTATTAGATAAAGTAAGTTGTGCTAGAAATCAGCTAAAAATATAACACAAATTGTGTGATCTCAAACGGACTGATATATGAAGCTATTGAGAGATTTGATTTTGATTTTGTTTACAATATACCTATTGAAAGTTTGAACGTGAAATAACAAAACTATTTTAGTAGAGTTTAGACCATACGATTCATACATACCTACCATAACATATTCTTATGTTTAGACACAAATATTTTACGAGTTTTATAAATATCCATGCTATCTTCAACTTTGATTTCTATACGTATTTTGTACAACTATTTTTAGTACTTATTTACCTAAAATTTGTGAAGGTTATAATAAATTGTTCTATAAAACATTTAATATGAATATCTAAACTGTTTACGCAGTGGATGTTGAATTCACTTGTCATTAAAGTTAAGTGATAGTTTGTTTAGAAATATCAGATTTTTGTGACAAAAGATATGTATTTGTAAAACATTCAAGTAAAATGATTGTTTAAGTTTTAAATTCTTAAGACATTTAAGTTATAGGTACTACCTAAATGGGGTATCTATGAAACCTTAAGTTATTATGGGTCTAACTGATTTTAAAAATAAACCATAGACATTTATTTAAACGGAAATAAAAATAATCATTAAAGATTTTTTTTCTAGATAGATAGATAAGTAAAGTACGTGATTAGAATACACTTTCGTTTTGATCAAGTTATCCACTTAAAGAAATACGTCAACGTTAATATGACAAAGGATATAAAGGAGGAAAAATTTCGCAAATAGCAGACACGTAACAACTCTTTTGCATTACCGAGATACTACGAATGAAGTTAATTTGACATTGTGATTCAGATTCCCGGATATACGGATATAAATCCAAATATTCGGTTACTTTATTAGATAGGTACTTAATTCTACCAACATAATTTAACCAAACGTTAACGTAAAAGCAGTCGAAATACGTAAAATTTTGCAGACTACTAATTAATTGGTACATTTCACGGTTGCATTGTCATTTAGGTACGGTTCAATAAATCTGGCCCTCAGGTTATTAATTAACAGCGATCTAAATATACATACATATTAAATACTATGGCTGCATATAAGCAAAATCTAACTCTCGAGTTTTGATGGTGATCTCTGATTGGTCAAGAAACTCAGTAGTTAGGTTTTGCGCGCAAACTCTAACTCCCCAGTTTCGCGCTATTTCGATAGTGATTTCTGATTGGTCAAAAAACTCAGTAGTTAAGTTTTTCCCGCAAACTATAACTACTGAGTGCGCATCCACCAATGAGCGCGCTTCAAAATTCAGTTGTCAATTGTCTTTGAACACGACTGTGGTAGAATATTTTTTTTTTTAAAAATGACTTCTAATCTTCCAAGTTTTTGCGTATATAATCCAGTATACCCAGATCTGAACGCAAAAGTTTTTTTTCTGCTAAACTAAATATTCCTTGCCTATGAAATTGACGTTTTGTTTGGAGAATTTTTAACAAGTTGCATTTTCTATTTTATCATTTTTCACATTTTATTTAACAACTGTGAACGCTATTGCAACAAAACTTTTCTGTAAGTACAAATGTTTGAACATTAAAATAACCTAGGCAACATAATTTACTCAAAAAAAAGTTTAGGCTACGTTACAACAGATAAGGAGGTCATTTTTGCCAACAAAAAAGGAGTCACAGAACCATCGAACTTCAGAACACTCAAACTACATCCAATTAGCATAGCCGTCAACTTAGTTTTATATCATAGTATGTAACATAGTTATATAGCCGTAATATCCAGCAACTGATAAATAATTTAAATCACTAAAGTTATATGGTTCTCTGTGTGTGAGAAAAAAACGCCAATTTCATAGGTATGGACCCAATATTATAGTTTGGAAAACTGTGGCATATGCCAAGTTCTCCAGTGCATAATGCTAAATAAAATTGACGAAATGGATTGTCAAGAAAACCAAACCAGCGTCGCAACGAATCATAATTGCAAGTTAGTATCTAGTTAAAGTGCATTCTTACTTGTCCTATTTGGTTGCGCTATGCCGTTGTGAATTTTGCCTGAAAACACGCTTTGGTGGACGCCAGAATCATCGACACGATGAAGACGAAGACTTCTGTGTTTGGGTTAAAACTTTTGAGAATAAAACAATAGGTACTTAATAATAGCAAAATAATAAATATTTATTACACAGAAACATTCTTAAACAATTTTTCTTCCATTCAACGTTCTTATTCTTAATGTCCTAGTGTAAGGTTGAATGGTTTGAAGGTATTCGCCTTTCTTTACACATTAACGTATTTTTTTTGGTTTATCGTTTATCTGTAAACATCTTTTTATTTCAGTAGGTACAGCCAGCAACGGAAATTATTGAACATAGTTTGATTTATTTTTTTCCTAATCATAATTAAGTGCCATAAATTACTGATGAAAATATATTGCAAACATCTTGTTTTAACTAAACTAGCAAAGTCCCTGAAATTAGTTATACCATTACGCGCTATTCATTACTACTGGCAAAAATTAAATAAAGATGCGAACTCAGTAGTTAGAGTTTGCGGGCAAAACCTAACTACTGACTGAGTTTTTTGACCAATCAGAGATCACTATCGAACTAGTGCGAAACTGGGGAGTTAGAGTTTGCGCGCAAAACCTAACTACTGAGTTTCTTGACCAATCAGGGATCACCATCAAAACTCGAGAGTTAGATTTTGCTTATATGCCCCCTGACTAACTTTTTCCTCATCGCACAGCTTGTTATTACCCGACTGCAAAGAAAGGGTTATGTTTTTGATTTATTGATCAATTTATTAGCAGCCGCGATTTATTGAAGTCACGAGAGGCTGCTAGTCTTATTAAGTATATATTTTTCTTCTTTTTATTTTGGTACGAAACAGTACTACAATAATTACATGATATTTAAAACAAAATTTTTACAAAATGTACCTAAGTACCGAAAATGACTTAGATATTATTACATTGATGAAGCTGAAATAAAAGGTGGAAATGCAATTATTAAACAATACTAAGTTGATACGGTATCGTAAACAATAGGTGTCTGTATAGTCAGCAATGATAGTTGCTTATCACTTTAGTACTTTTTCATGCTAACTTTTTTGACATAATCTTCAAAACTGTGAAAAATTTTGTCAAAAAAGTTGCTATGACAAAGACTAAAGTGATAAGCAAATTTCGTTGCTGACCGTACATGACTGGTTACACTACAAATCACCAAACTTGGAGCAAATAATTATAAAAGTTAATAATAAAAAACAAAAGTACAAATTGATCTTCTAAATATATAAAACTCTAAATTGATTGATTGTTGGGATAGATGTAGAGCCCTAACGGCTGAAGGTGGAGACACCATTTTTGGAGGGTAGATACCTTTCATGATGTAGATGAGCACTAAGAAAGGATTTTAGAAAATACCCGTTATACAGGGTGCTACAGGTTGTTCAAGTTTGTATGAGAATTTGTATAGGGTTGAAGGTAAAGACACCATTTTTGGAGGGTAGATACCTTTCATGGTGTAGGTGAGCACTAAGAAAGCGTTTTGGAAAATTCCCGTTATACAGGGTGCTCCCGTTTGTATGGGAATTTGTATAGGGTTGAAATGGTGTCTCTACCTTTCATGGTGTAGGTGAGCACTAAGAAAGCATTTTGGAAAATTCCCGTTATCCAGGGTGCTACAGGATGTTCCAGTTTGTATTGGGATTTGTATAGGGCTGGAGATAGAGACACCATTTTTGGAGGGTAGATACCTTTCATGGTGTAGGTGAGCACTAAGAAAGCGTTTTGGAAAATTCCCGTTATACAGGGTGCTCCCGTTTGTATGGGAATTTGTATAGGGTTGAAATGGTGTCTCTACCTTTCATGGTGTAGGTGAGCACTAAGAAAGCATTTTGGAAAATTCCCGTTATCCAGGGTGCTACAGGATGTTCCAGTTTGTATTGGGATTTGTATAGGGCTGGAGATAGAGACACCATTTTTGGAGGGTAGATAGATACCTTTCATGGTGTAGGTGAGCACTAAGAAAGCGTTTTGGAAAATTCCCGTTATACAGGGTGCTCCCGTTTGTATGGGAATTTGTATAGGGTTGAAATGGTGTCTCTACCTTTCATGGTGTAGGTGAGCACTAAGAAAGCATTTTGGGAAATTCCCGTTATCCAGGGTGCTACAGGATGTTCCAGTTTGTATTGGGATTTGTATAGGGCTGGAGATAGAGACACCATTTTTGGAGGGTAGATAGATACCTTTCATGGTGTAGGTGAGCACTAAGAAAGGGTTTTGGAAAATCCCTATATACAGGGTGCTACAGAGTATTCCAGTTTGTGCATATTTTTTTATGGGAAAATTTAAATGTGTGAAATTAGGTCTACTAATAAATACCTAGGTCTATTGGTAATCCGTGACTTTTAAAATAAATGCACATCTATCTTAATCACGCGAACGAAGTTGCGGGCAAAAGCTAGTATAATATGTATTATTATATGTATTAAAACTTTAAATATTATATAAAAACTACTTACAATATTATATAACGTATTATATTTTAAATAATTATTACAACTTTTGATCCAGGTTAAAAATTATCTGAGTACCGAATTTCATCTAAATCCGTCCAGCCAATTAGCACACACACACACAAATTTTAAAACATTAGAAGGAGTTAAGTACCTTACAATTTGGGAAGTCACACACAGTAACATAGTTAATAAATCAAAAATATACTTAAACTTGATTAATACTTAGGTACGTGTCAGTCTTTGAATAGAAAATAATGTCAGTTCAATACTTCATGCTTGAACAGATTTTGATTAATGATGAAATTTCTTATCTTATAGAACATCTGTTTGGGATAGTATAGTACCTAGTTACAGACCACGTGCTATGAAATCTCAATCACATTTCCGATAAAGATTTGATTTGCTATCGTTTTAGTATAAGTATGACGTGAAACACGCGTTTTATTAATAAGAATCAACTTTATCTTAATCATGATCAATATTGATAAATGCATGATAGATACGTTCTCTGTAATAAAATTTCGTATTGAAATCGTTTTTCGTTTTTTAACACGTTTTTATTTTTCTATAAACAGTATGTAAACTAAATAAAAAACGAAAAAATATAAAATAAAAAACAAATGAAAACTTAATAAATCATAGGTACTAATTAGCAATTACATTTTAAGTACCTATTTATGTGACTCTCGAATTGCATACACGTTTTGGATCTACTGTTGTTTGTTACTAATAAGTATCTTTAATTCGACCTGCAACTTGTACACAGTATATGGCAATAAAACTATTATATTCTATACGTCCAGCCCCCCTAGCATGACTACCGAAACACGATTTGACATAGTGATTTATCACGTTTAACTGTCAAAAGACAATGGATTTTGACAGATGGGTGTCGATCAAAGGCTAGGCACGCGATATATATCGTGTTTTGTCGGTCATGCCTACCTGCCTGCCTAGCATGACCGATTTATATCGCGTGATATAGACAAAGGAATTTGACAGTTGAGTGTTGACAAAATGCTATATCACGCGATATAAATCGGTCATGCTAGGCAGGCTAGAGGAGCTGACCTGAAGCGTTTGTCGTAAAACAATTTCATTAAATCAAATTACGCATTGATACCCATAGACCAATGTAATTAAATACCCCATACTGGCAGCTACACAGTGGATTCGGACGTAATTACGTGACTTGCGTTCACATTGTTAGTATTGTTTGACCCATGGATCTTTAGTGCATAGTACAATGGCGAATAATCCGATTTTTACGTTTTGGTCGAGGAAAACGTAAGCATTGCCGTATCATGCTGTTTGTTTTTGAAACTCAATGAATAGTGGAAAAGTTACGTGGTTAGTTGTTGTGTGGTTGACGTGAGAAGTAGAATTCAGTACCATCATTACTAACGAATTACAGGATGCTTGCTGTTGGGCATGGCCACAAAATTGTATGTATTTTAATTTATTTAGACAAAGCCCTGTCAAAAGAAATAGCTATACAAGGTGCATTTATAACCACTTTCCAAATTTCAAGGATGTGTTCAGTCCATGAAACTAAGCAACTTTTTCATGAAACATGTGTCGAAATACGCCAAACAAGTTTGGTCATCCCATACTAAACTGATCACATAATCTCTTTGATTTGCATGAAAAATATTTTTTTTCTAGATATTTGACCCTATGTTTCTTAGAGAAAGTTGATCAGTTTCATGGAGTGAACACATCCTTAAAATTTGGAGAGCACCCTGACACCCTTACAATTGCACCCTGTATTTTGGTAAAACAAACAATCTTGGTACTCTAGCGCCTGTTCATTTAGACTTAATATGCCTTATCATAACACTGCTGCTTCCATGGGCTGCCACAAAGATTGGAAATAATATCCCTCCACCCCTTCGTGCTCTCACATTTGTCTACAGTTTTAAACGTAAAATTAAAACACACTTCTTAAATATTAAACTTGGCAGTGTAAGTGACTGGGTCTATAATTACTTTTCTCTTAGTGTTCAGGCTATGCTAAACTATCAGAAGAATTATTTGTAAACTGATCGATAATGAAAGAGGCAAATCATTAGTAATGTTGCATCACAGTGTATACCTAAATGATTTAAATATGTATTTTGTGACTGGGTCTATAATAAATCTTCTTTGTTCTCATTCAAACTAAACTAACAGAGTGATTATTTGTAAACTGATCAATAATGAATGAGAGTAACAAACTATTAGTAATGTAGCATCATAGTGTATACTTAAATGTTTTGAATAATAACATGTGGTTTTGACTATATGAAAAAATGTATATTTATTGTCACCACCAAGGTTGCATCTGAAAACCAGAGCCACTGTTTCTGGCAGCGTTACAAGCTGAGATGTGATCGTTTCACCAAAAAAATTGTTTCTCTAAAACCTATGTTAATTAATATTTTTTGTAACTGTTTTGCTGAATAATCATTTTTTCTTTCTTTCTTTATGCTCAACAAATGTCAGGTCATCTCGCGCTAACATGGCAGCAAGAGTCATAAGTCGCGGAAGCTTGGCGCGTAAGTCAATGAAGTTAGACGACAAGAATGACCAAATCTCAAACCCTAGCAAAAAAAGACGCCATAATGATTTAAATAAAACATTTTTAAGCAGATACTAGCGCGGTTTTATTGAAAGTACTTTGGTAATTAGTTGGTATTTGGTTGGATTTTTTATTTTCCCGACGTTTCGGCACCTTTGCAACTGCCGTGGTCACGGGGGACTGAAGCTGCTCGTGAGTCTACCTACCCTCAAGCGATGAATTTTTAAAGACGTTCAGAAATTAATATTTAACATTAACTTTTAATAGGCTTAAGTTCGTTTCAGTTAATTTATAATTAATATTTTTGTGAATTAAATGCTAAAAAGAGAAAATCTACTGAAACTACCACAATTTTGCAAAATTGGGAGGCACCTCCAAAAAGAAATGGCGAAAGAAAACTTAGAAAGGAAAGCCGACCTCCGTCTTTTATATTTATTAATTTATTTGCAAAAGGAACTAACCGTATCATTAGATCTTGAAGTGTGTTTGGGACTTTAGCTTGTGAATGATGGAGTCACCTATCACGTAACGTAATGATTTTCGAATAGGTAACGCCAAGTGGGCCTTCTGGGTACATAATTTTTATTATCCGGCTCGGTCAAAAATACCCCCATGACGCGACGGACGCCCGGTCCCGCTCTTCAAGATCCTTGTCAGAGCCCAATCACTGAGTGTGGTCTGTAAACCCAAATTGTATAAAAATCTGCGATTTTCTTACCATACTCGATACGCTCTTAAAATTTTAGTTAAAACCTTTAATACTCTTACAGATTCGTCAATTAGCAGTTTACGCAGTAGTTGAATATGTAAATTCAGTGTGATAGCGATGATAATTCACTAAAATCATGTTTGAATTGAACATTCAAGTATAGCCACAGAATACGTGTATAGCTACATTGTAGGTTATCTAATCGAAGGCCAACCCATGTTTCAGTATTACCTATGTTAAATCTTAATGAATTATACCTACAGGGTTATTTATATAACACCAACAACCTCGCAAAAGTAGATTATTAACATCATAAGCAGCAACATTTGTTCTACGACTTTTCCGAAAACTGTAAAAAAATCGACTTTCCATACAAATGTGAATGCAAAAATATAAAATTTTATAAAAAGCCGTCATGGTCCTTACTTAATTCTATATTTGTGACTCTTAAATAAAATCGGTTTCTTGTTTATGTATTTTTTTAATTGAATCGTTCATTTCGAAATCGGCACGAATCATACTTTATTCCAATATCGTTTTTGGCGCCATTTTATTGATTGATGCGTTTTACATATTTCCTGTGAAAAGGGCACATCTTCATATACCACAAGTCGACTTAAAAGGTAAACGAAAATGAAAATGACAGGAGTTCCGGACTAATTTTCATTTTCCAAGACTACGACAGATTTGTGACAAAAGAGCGTCAATAATAGGTCACGATTTCAGTTATTACAGAGGGTGGGTACCAGGCCACCCTAATTATCAAGTAATACTCCTGCATATGCTGGTAAAATGCCAATCAATGACAAAAAATTTAGATTTGAAAAAACCTTGAAATTTATAATCCAGCACAATACCAACACTTTTATATAGATTTTATTGCATGGAACTTCAGCAAACTATGAATACGAAGATATCCAAGATGATTAACAAATTTTTTTAAAGATTTGTATGTACATATAAGAGGTCATTTTGAAAAAGGCGTTAGTCCAGAAAGTTTTATTAAAAATATCTCTATGATAAATATTTTTTTTAAATAAATATTCCTAAAGCTATATCTGTATGAAATATAAATGTATGAAAATCGACTGCTGTCATTAATTATGTGACCGCCACTTTATTTATCTTATTCAGCTACTCGTCTGGTTATCAGACTTACAATTTAAAGTAGGTACGTCTTTTGAAGTAAAAATGTGCACATTTTGTTTATTCTTTGTAGTGCTAAAACTCGTCATTTCGAGACTTTGGCTATGTATAACATCAAACTATATTTGACCATATTTGCTGACTATAACGCATGCCCATGCCCATGTCTACGCGTATGGGGTTTCAGACATTAGCGTCAGTGAAAAATTGTGGTAAACATCTTGAGATAAAACTATCAATTACTATCAAAGTATAGGTACTTGGATGATAAAATGATTTGACCTTGGGTACTTACTGATAAAATCATAACCAGCAATATTGATATTTAATACCTCACAAATAAGATTTTTAAAACCAGAGTATGTCAAGTGTTAACTCATATCGTGACGCCATTTGAAATTACTCAAGACTTTGAAGCACCTAGTAATGCTACTGCCTACCTATTATAAAGTAATTCTTTAGCGTATCTTGTAAGTAAAGTATGAATTAACTTTTATCTAATAGTGACTGTATATTCAAAATTTTTCAGTTTTAGTTTTCCAAAACGATAAAATTTCCTTATTTATTTTTAAGCACTTATACGCACAGTGCACACATAGTGTTATCCTTGCTGAATTAGTGTCCTGCCTAATGATAACACCCCCTGCTGTAATAAGTCCTAACGCCTGGTTTATATGGGGTCAGTAACATGGCAGTACAGTAATCCAGTCAAGCGCTGTCTACATGTACCCAGTTACGGTGTTACTGGTTACCGAAATTCCGATTCACTGGGTCCAGTCACTGACTCCGTATAAACCAGCCCTAAGAGAAAAAAAACTTGTCTCCTGATGAGCAGTGACGGAAATTGAACAAATATTTGGCAATTAGAGGCCCCTTACAGTTTAATTTTTACTGACCATATTATTATTTTTTTCGCAGAACGTCCCGTCGGAATGCGGCATTTGATAGCGTTCCTTCTGTTCATGGCGACCACAGTATCGTACGCGACTCGAGTCAGTATGAGTCTGGGAATTGTCGCCATGACCAATCCAAACGACTACGGACACCCTGTAAGTATTTTAAAAGCTTGAAGCAAGTCTTATATTAATTACTACAAAGCGCGCACTACATCATAAAAATACAACGTATCCATGGACGCAAAATAGAGAAATGCGATTGTCATGCGAGCATATTAAAAAAAAACATACGTTGCATTTTTGCCACAAAAAATAATTTAAAAATTGTGGTGCGTGTATTAGGCTATTCGATCTAGATATAAATAATGGTATAAGCCTGGGGATTATGGCAAAAATAATATCCTACGCCAAGACTTAGGGTGTCCACTGTATTAAGCGGGATTCTGGCGCGGGGCGACATAGATTAGAGTTTACTCATGCACTGCAAGTATCTGTCCGACCAGCGAAAGTATAAGCGAAGCCCGAAAACCAGAAATATATATTCCCGTGCCGTGTACACGCAGCAGGACCCTGCTTAACGCAGCGGACACCCATACCTACCATACTCATAACAAGTCGATAGCCAAAATAGCACCAATGTCCACTGGAAAAGTGACCGAGACATGTACCTACTTACTGTATTTGTAAAAACATACTTATAACATACTAGAAAACAAACAATCGTTTTAACGATATCTAAAACAACGAGTCGACCTTCAACCGCAACATTAGATGCATTATGATTATGACCACCAAACCCACATCTCAGTATATCAAGTTACAAGTCCTATGATACACACAGTACATAAAAAAACTAAAGCAGTATCTCAACTAAGTCCTTTTTCCGTTACGCATCGTCGAAACGCTAGGCTTAGAGATCGTCCTAACGGAACGCGACTACGCGTTCATCGCGCGAGTAAGTGACGCGACCATCGTGTGTTCGCGCAATGACAAGAAATGTGTGTCCTAATACAATGCGAACGATCATCGCGTGAATTAACGACAACCATAGCGTGCCGATGACGCGACGCGATTATCGCGCGAATGACAATTAGGACGCTATTCGACATCAGTATGTTTGATCGTGGATTTGTACGAACTTAGTTCGCGCGAACAGATTTCAAACATATTAGTCGCACGACCACATCGCGCGAATGCCAAACAAACTTGCGATGATCGCGTAGTCACCTTCTATTAGGACGATCCTTTAGCATTTTCAGTATGCAGCGGTGGTGGACAAAGCGAGCATATACTTACACTATTGACAGACAAGACGTGGAACTAGTGACTGGGTGGCTGCTGGACTGCACTGCGAACCTTTCAGCGCTCTCGTAGCAACGTGCAATGTGTCTACGACTTGTGGGTGATTCGGACGTTTCTACGAAGTTGCGTTTCTGCTTTAGCTATATTTATTCTGTGATACCGGCCACCCCGCAATGAAGCCGTTAGAGGTACGTGACGGAAATCGGAATGTCGCTAACGACTCGTACGCGGTGTCACATCGAAAAATCATTGCTCGCACGTTTCGAATAATTGATGCGAGGAATTTGGAGCGTAGGATCAGGTGAAATGTAGTCACGAGTTTTGGATAAAAAAAACAAAACAAGGGAGATAACTTGATAATACTCATACAAAATTAATAAAAGATAGGGGAGTTGAAATGTTGGTAATCCGTGAAAAGACAGGATTGTTAAAGAAAGAACAAGTTTTTACATACTAGTATCACACTGTAGACAGAGATTCAGTTTAAGATACAAATTACGAGTTTGTAAACAAGATCATTATTTGCAAACCCTTTGAAAAATATTTACAACCAGAAAGAACTAACTTTTCCACATAAAGTGGGTACTTATTTATTTACTTTACTTATTTTCATAATTTACCTTCGAATACTTTATTTGTATTCCAAATAAAAAGGCCCAACCCGCATAACGTAATTTCACGTCTACCCAAATATTAACCTATGTTACGAAACCTGACATTCACCAAGCATCGGGCTTAGCTTTTAAGCCCCGTTACTATCTAGTTCTCCAAAAAGATCTCCAATACGATTGCCATTCAAACCTTTTTGTTGCCAAAGTAATTACATTTGTATGTCAGTGTCTAGCTTGATCTCCAGAACTTACCAGAATCCCTTATATTAGTAGATCCCATCTAAAGTGGATAGGCTTTTTATCTTCTCAGGGTCAGTAAATTGGCCTCGTATTTTAGGGAGCCTCCTACACGCCACATTAGTTAGCGGCCAATTTTAATTGTAACATGAAACTGTCTGCACTTCACAGGAATTCTGAATGACCTTGACATTTAATAGAATAAATAATAAATGAAGTAGAAAGTTATTGTCATTATAGAATATGGTATTAACGGAGAAGGTTAATCAAAGGTGAAACTAAGAAAATAGATAAAACATTGTTTTGCTATTTTAGGAGAGACTTAATTTGATCTTTGAAGAGTATGATAACGCAGATGATAGAGCATTGGAGTTGCAACTGCGGCGTTTAAGCAACTATCAGTGGTCTCAGAAGTCGAATGGGTGACCAAAAAGTATAATAGTGCTTCGGAAAGCACACTGAGCCATTGATCCACAATGAGGTCGAAAGGTGGTTTATGCCCATCTTTCTTGACATTAAAATGGTTGATACAGTATACCTACTGACTAATAATATTTATTGATTCCAGGTGTTCGAATGGGAGCGGAGTATACAAGACACGATATTGTCATCATTCTTTTGGGGCTACATAATGCTGCAGATTCCAGCTGGAATGCTCGCCGGCAGGTTTGGTGGCAAGTTCCTGGCGTTTGGAGCTATGACCTGCACTGGTGTCATCAATCTGCTGGTGCCGTTGGCAGCTGTTCATGTAAGATTGACATTCTTGGATACATTTTCACACATAATTAAGTCATTACGTTTTGCAAAGAAAATGCAACGTATGTAGGTAAGTACAAAAATTTTAGTAAGTTAGTATAAGAAGTTGGATGAGTTAAGCAAATTCAAAACAAAGTTATAATCTTTTATTAAAAAGAACAATATTTATTAGAAATCATACCAATTCATCACACTAATTTGAGAGCTTAAAAGCTTAACCTTTCATCGTAAAAGCAACAATAGGAAAGCGAAAAAGGGGAAAATTGCAATGCAATGTCACTCCTCATAAATCAGTACCCTTTACTAACGTCAAATTATAACAAAACTAAAAAGCCCCATAAAAAGGGGTGCCGTCCCAAAACTCAGCATTGTTACGACGGAAGTGGCTAATAAATTCCCAAAACGGGCAGAGACCGAATATAAAAAAGTGCGATTGTCAAGGGCTCGAGCACAAAATATGAAGTAGACAGAAGAACTGCTCGTAATATATCGCAGTTTTCCATGAACGCACACAAAGATATTTCTTACGAGCAAACTCGGACCTCCCCAGACTGTTTTCAATAGCAGTCACCAAAGAGTTCCAGAGCGGTAACAAAATAAATGACGGTAGCGTTTTCGATTACGGCCAGAATAGCAGACCTTCTGTGTAAAACACACCGACTTTTTTGTGGCTGGAGGCTGCGGGCGAGTAAAACAAAGTGGGATAATTTGTCAAGACAGACTATTGAAGGCTCTGACTGATGACAAAAGATTTTAGATTTCATTGGCTCGAGCGGGAAATGTATGTCTGAGGTGAGACGCTGAATTAACCTTGATTGTGGACGACGTTTTTATAGGGTCTTGGTATCTCAACGTCGGATTTCGATTGATGGCATCTTTGTAGTTAAGATAAGGGTTCTCTTTTATAATATTGCTTCTTTGTGTTAATAATAAACTTAATGGTCATCATAATGCATATAACTCCGTTAATGTATATAAATAAATTAGGAATGCTGTCATTTTCATAAGAGTTTTGAAGCTAGATCCTAAAAATTCAAAAACCGTAAATCATTAAGTACACTTTATTCCTTACGAAAATAAAGATCATAAAGAAACGCTGCTTATTACAATAATAATTATTAATAATAATCTTTATTTTCTACCTTTTTATTTGCTCAATGTGTTCAACTCAAAGAAATCTTTTTCTTATCTAAGGAATTTCATCTAGCCTAGCTAAAAATTCTAAACTATAGAATTTAACGACACAAAGTGCGCATCACATTGTTGCATAGTGAAAATAAAGCTCTAAAAAGGGAATTGTTCCTTTCCGGCTTTACGTAAACAAGTTGTTTCGCAAAATGTATTTTTACAGAAAATGAAATTTGTTCCAGGGTGGCTGGATAGCAGTATGTGGCTGTCGAGTAGCCATGGGCTTAACCCAGGGTATGTTATACCCCAGCTTGCATGGGCTCTTGGGGCATTGGGCACCAGTAACCGAGCGGAGTCGTCTTGGCACATTTGTTTATGCAGGTCAGATAATTAAAGATTTTATATATTATCAACAATAAAAAACATACAAACAGTTATACAAACATAAGTATAGCTCCTCCTTTTTCTAATTGGTTAAAACGCTAAGAACTCCTTATTATCCCAGCCTGAAAGACTGCAGGACCAGCATTTTATAAATAACACATCCTAAATTAAAAAAAAATATCCCATATTTTCTTTCCAAACATAAAATTATGCATCTTGCTCTTATTTTACAGAGTTCACGCTTAGTTTCGAAAACTTTACCGTTGAAAGTTTAACAGTTATTTCCAATTCAGCTATGGAACTTAAAAACTTCCGCTCTCAACAATTTTCCTTGGAAAGTGTTTGTTTTATAACCAGCAACAAATTATTATTTTAAAGAATAGTGAATAAGTTACTTGTGGCCTTGGACGAATTAATGATTCGTCCAAGCTTGTGGCGATTCGTCCAAGCTTGTGGCAAATCAGCATTTTGATCGAATAAAATTGTATCTCTTCTTTCTTCTTAACTTTGAAGTAAGAGTTTTTAGGGTTCCCTATCAAAATGGTTAAAAGAAACTCTTATGGTGGTCTGTCACAGCTAAATATCTCAAGAGGTACTATTGCTCTCAACTTGAAATTTAGAATAGTTTTAGATTACGTTTGCCAAACTAATTTGCAATTAGAGACTGAAAGGGGGTCTTAAATATTAGAAGTGGAGCTACTAAGGCATGTAGGGTATCATTATGATAGAGCGCTGTTTCCAAATGCTCAACTATTTTTAAGGCCGCATAGTTTTTGACATTTGATGAAAATTTAAAAAAATACCTTCCCCCTCCCCTCCTCTTATCTCCGAAGTTTGCATAGAAAAGCTAGATTTTCTACACTGACCCGTTGTTGGGATCCTGTGATCGTAGAGATAGTGGCACCGTTAATATACATATGAGTACAGTGAGTTTCAAACTTATTGGCGGCTGTCAGCTATGCGTGTTGCCACATAACATCGAAATTGTGTTCTGCACTTTGTCTCGCACAATGATCTGAAGTGCCATTACGTTTGAAAGGTATACCAGCTACTCGAGTGTGACTAGACCACGGAGTCGAAGTGGTTGTCAATATTTCTAACTGATCTTGCCTCTTTCAGGAGCTCAACTAGGGACCATCATCGAGATGATGACATCCGGCCTACTCTCCGCCAGTCGATGGGGCTGGCCATCAGTCTTCTACGTGGCTGGCATCACCTGCCTCACCTGGTCTGTCCTGTGGCTGATCTTTGGGTCTTCCACCCCCAGTACTAGTAGGTGGATATCGAAGGAAGAGAGAAAGTACATCGAAACCAATGCTGGCTCTGATGAATTGACAGGAAATGTAAGTGTACAGGGTGAATTAGAAATCTTTGCAATCTTTTAAACTGAGTGATCACTTTTGACTTTTTAAAGTCAAAACTTTAGGACATAAATTTCGTCAATAAAGATTAATAAGTAAAATAATAATAATCGTTAAGTTCATGTTTTTAGCATCGGTAATCTTTTACTTATGAGTTCTTGTGATTTTTTTAAAGTTTATTTCACCTTAAATTTTGACCACAATGATTTAAAAAATGTTTTGTCCTAAAGTTATACTTATATTGTGTCCTAATTTTACTCTGTAGATTAATTAACTTACTATATGGCCACTTCGTTCAATCTGAATAAACCTTTTTAATGGATAAAAACATATCCTACTGGTTGATGATGTACCATTTAATGCATTGTCATATATACAGCTGTAGGGCGCCTTAATTAAAGAGCAATTTATTTGAAAAAATATTGTGAGTGATGATAAAGTTTACAAGGGTTTAAAACTGACTTTTCTTTCTCATGGTAAAACAATATCAATATATTAACATATTCAAATTGATAATTTTCTTTTCAGAGCATGCCCGTTCCTTGGAAGAGTGTTTTGACTTCTCTTCCGTTCTGGGCTATTCTGTTTGCCCACTGCGGCCAAAGTTTAGGATTTTGGACCCTCCTCACGGAATTGCCGTCATACATGAACAATGTTCTTGAAGTCGACATAAAGAATGTAAGTCATTTAAAACATCTCATTATAGAAATGTTGGTGTATCTTTTTTAAAAGGTTATAGTAATGAACAGTCTTTAAAACCGAGTTCAAGTTTCATAATAGTTCATTGAAAAATCTGTACAAGCCATTTTACTTTAATGATTCCAAAATTAAGGCTAACGTTTACATAAATACTCGTAATATAGGTTTACGTAACTTTTTCTATTGAATTTATTTTGAAACACTACTTTCTACCATTACCGTTCTAACCTCTAAAGCCAGGTGTAGACTTGTGTAACATGTAGTGAAATATACCTAACGCAAATTTTATGAGTGGAGTGGACTGCGCTACGTATTTCTAACACTCAAGGCTGGTCTTTGCACTAATCCATTAGCTGTCAGTTTTCAGCGCGGATTTAAAAGAAGTTGCAATACTTGTTTATAGGGTTTCTTTCTGGTGGATAAATGTTTAGTGTGGACGGACTTAAAGCAATACCAGCAACTACGATATTTATATTCTGCAAATTCATCTCTCTTTAAAGTGCAGTCAAAATACTAACCACACAGTGATTAATTGGCATCACACGCCATCTATTATTCGTTATTCACGACACATTTTCAAAAGTCTGGGCTCAGCTTAAGCTTGTTAAAGTAGAGGTTCTGAACTAATTTGAATATATTTCGCTTACAGAATGGTCTACTCTCAGCGTTGCCGTACATAGCCATGTACATTCTCAGCTTCGTGTTCAGTTGGCTTGCAGACTTCTTGGTCAATAGGAACATTGTCAGTTTGGTCACGTCGAGAAAGATTTTCAACACAATCGGTGAGTTGCTGAATAACTCAAACTTTGTGCATTTTGTGTGAACCACTTTAAGAAATATTGGTGTTATTTATTGCGCGCTTTGTTGCTAAGTTTTGAAAGCAGCTTTAATAAATTTCTATACAGTACGAGTACTTTTATGAAATAAAATTTTATCAAGATTAACCACGTACCTACTTAATAAAAATATTTTATCCTTAATAATTATATTTTTTATACTTAATAATTATATTTTTATCAAAACTAAAATTTATTAGATACAAACTGGCATAAAGTTTTTAATTTTAGAAATCATGAAAAGACAAAAAAAAATGTCCTTTAATGTAATAGCGCATATTATTTTACTCAACTCCGTAGTTGGACTGCGGACTTAAGAGCTCATCTTCATAATAATCAGTTGCTCTTTCATATTACCTATTAATATAATTCAGATTGAAATAAAAGACTTTAAATGGATACTAGCGCTGTTTTATTAAAGTTCCTTTAGTGGTTAGGTGATTTTGTTTAGATCTTTTATTTTTCCGGACGTTTCGGCCCGTTTCGGCATAGGGGTTGTTTTATTGATTAGATTTCAATTTCAATTTCAATTTATTTATTTGCAAATTAAGCGTACAGTTGGTTCTTAAAGATAATACAGTACTTACGACTTAATTACTCTTCTCGAGTATAGCAAATGTAAAATGTAAAAGTAGGAAGGCATTCAAATATAAAAACAAGCTGTTATTTCAAAAGTCAAAGTTAAATAAAATCTCACAATAATTTCTAGGTAGGTAAATTAAATTAAATCAAACGAATTTGCAGATTGTGATATCCAATGTCATTTTTATTTTCATATTATTATTCTTTTACGTATTTTTATTCTAATAATTTTAATTTTAATTTGGTTTATTCAAGTATTCATTAAGAGAATAATAGCAATTTTCAACAAGAAATTTTTTTAGTCTTGCAATGAATAAGGATAATTTATTTTCATTTTTTATATTATTTGGTAGATTATTAAATATTTTTACTGCCATATGATACGGGCTATTTTGTAGCATTTTCATTCTAGAAGGTGGTATATACAGTCTATTTTTTTTGCGCAAAACTTCTAGTTCTTTCTGAACACGAGGCGATTCATAATTTTTTACTTTTTACGGAAAATACACTCTGTGCATTCGCGAAGCAACTTTGTAACGTTGCATTTTTAACGTTACATTTCTTTAAAAATATAAATTTTCTCCAAACAAACTCATTAGTTGAATAAAGTGTAGTTCTCGAGTCCCGCAAGAGATGGCCCTACGGTTGTTGTATGGTCTGTGCCCTAGGGTCATTCCATGTCAAACGCTACCAAGCAAATTTTTTTAAAGTACTCTTTTACAAATGTAGCACTGTAGCACATTGAATCATAAGAATGAGGGCTTTTCAAAATGACAAAAAGCTGTAGGCTCGATAGATGGCGTTGAAAAAAATAGGGGATTCAAAGTGTTTTTTTTTTCGAAGAGTACTCAGGTAGGCAGGCAGATGTAACTGACCTCCTTGTATAATAGAGGTCAGTGCAGTACATGCTTACTGGCCGGTTAGTTGGCCGTTTATTTTTAAAAGCCAATTTTGACTTCCCTCTTACCACCAACACCATCTAGTGAGGCAAATAGTTACTTTTCTTTTTTTAAATGTCAATTTGAAAACTCCTCATTGATTGAAAAATCCAACAAAATATTTTTTTGCTATTTTAATCCTTGTGTAGAAATAATGGATCAATAAAAACAAAGGGTTTGAGACAATTTCCATCTTTAATTTCTGTCCCAGTGTTAATTTATGCATTTAGGCATAGCGTTCACTAGAACTTTTATTTGAAACTTAAAAGCAATATAAATTTAAAAACTTGAAAACACTAGTTTTCAAACTAGAAAAATAACAAGTTTTCAATTTCAGAGCGAGCTTAAAGTTTGGCACGAATTATACTCGCGAAAAACCCCTATAGACGAATATGGTAAATAGAGACCATCGAACTGAACAGCTATTACTATGAGACCAAGTCTGAAATAGCGAAAAAAGTCAGCTGTTTTATACAAAAGTTAATAAGTAAAATATCGAAATGTGGGAAACAACAGATTTTTCTTCGTGAATTCAGAGCCACGTGGTAAAAGTAGTTCAGTTTGATGGTCCCTATCTACCATATTCGGCTTTAGGGATTTTCGTAACACGTTGTACCTATATTAATAAGTAAAATATAATTTAAAAAACCTTTTATAGCATTAACCGTGTCTTCAAAGTAAAACCTAGGATTTACCAAGTGAATGGTGATAAAAGTTCGGAATGAACGATGATCACAGAAGAATTTGGATGGAAAATCTTAGGATTTATCTAAGTTCGGGGTTTTACAGTAACATAATAGATTAAATTCTGTTTGTAGCATTCTGGGGTCCAGCGGCGGCGTTGCTGGGGTTGTCGTACCTGCCCGCCAACAACCTGGCGCTGGCCGTCGTCATCCTCACCATCACGGTCGGACTCAACGGCGCGCACTATGTTGGCTTTATGGTGAGTTTTACTTGACGGTTACTTTTAACTAATTTGGGCAACAGCGTCGCTTAACCAGTTAGTAACAAAATTCATGGGATTATCGTACCAACTCGCCAACAACCTAGCGCTGGCTGTCGTCATCCTCACTATCACGGTCGGACTCAACGGCGCCCACTATGTCGGCTTTATGGTGAGTTTTGATTCACGGTTTTTTTTACTCTTATGGGCAACAGCGTTACGTACCGCCCCTGCATGAACTAAACGCATCGTGTGATGGCACGGCGTGCAAACGATTTTAACCTTATGTGGTATTTGCACAAGTTGACAGGCAACTTGGCAGGTAACTTTAGTATATTAACGCTCTTTATCGGCAATCGCTTGTAAAATCGAATCACCACCTCATTGAAATTAGGTTTGCGATTAGATTTTACAAGAGCTTGTCGATAATAAGTGCTTGACTAAAATTGCCTGTCAAGTCGCTCCATGTAAATACCCCTTTAGGAGTGGTTAAGCGACGCTGTTGCCCATGGTACATCAAAAAATTAAAGGGCGTATCTTTCCCTATATCAATATTTATTAGAACAGTACCTTTAATAATACCCGCTCTTAGAATGAAATTTTGTCAAAAGAATGAAACTTAGTTTAAATTAAACTAGGTAATTAAGGAATTCAAGGGTTAGTCCTTTGAAACCTGACCATGTAGGTATACGCTTATCAAAGTGTGGCAAAAGACAAAGTTAGGAGCAAACTTAAACGTGAGAACGTGTAAGTATACCGAAGAATATCTAGATGAATGTACCTACCGTAACTCACGGATAAATATTTTATTGTTAACATTATACCCGAGATGCATTAAACGACTGCTATGGATCAATATGACTAGAAGGAAAAAAATACTAGCTATAATATTTTTAGTAAATTGTGTAACACTAAACTTAAGAATCAAGTCTTTGCCTCACTACAACTCGACCGAGATAATTAGGCACATAACAGCTAAGTTTATGACATCGTTTTAATTTAGTCGAGTTGTAGTTAAGAAAAGAAGTGAAAACGAGTGTGTTATTTAGGAAAAAAACAAAAAAACATCAACATACACGTCATTTTTATTTACAGCTGTCCCACATAGATCTGTCACCAAACTTTGCCAGCACGTTGATGGGTATCACAAATGCCAGTGGTGCCATCTTCTCGGTTATGGCACCTTTGAGCGTTACAGCAGTTGTGAAAGATGAGGTAATTATAATAACCTTAATTGGTAATTTATGTTTTGTATAAGGAATTGATAAAAAAATACTCTGTTTAAATGATAAATTGTGTGATTAATAATGAGTATAATAATTTTGTTTACGGTGGATAGCCCACCGAAAGTGGCGTTTTCGAATGTTATTATTTAATACTTAAGTAAAGGATTTCCCTTCGGCCGCATACAAAACCGTTTTATTAAAACTTTTCGTGGAATTTTTAGGGTCCATGGTCCAGTATTTTTAGAAGGTATCACTACATTCCCTCGTAGTCAGTGACTTTGACTACTAGTCACTGCTAGAATTAGATAGCAAAACTACTAATAGTGACAGTTTTTGACACATTTGTTATCTACTTTTACAAATGACACGTAAAGTTTTATTAAAATTGTGAACAGGGATTTTAACACACACACAATTAGTGGTGCGTGCCACTTTCGGTCAGGGTACTGCCACATATTTGCTCTAACTTTTGGGCAGATTCGATATTTATATTCGAATAGGTCATAAAAGGTTTTGATGTTATATAGCTATATTGAAGATAATTAAAATTATGTTAAAATGTTCACAGAAACTTGCGTCGGAGTGGAGGAAGGTGTTCTTCATATCGGTGGCCCTTTACTTTTTGGGCAACTTGTTCTACATACTCTTCATTTCTGGAGACATCCAGAGCTGGAATGAACCGCCTTCTAATGGAGAAGTTGGTAAGTGAATTAATGTGAGGGAACCTCGCCTTCTTTGCCAAATAGTAAACTGAGTTAATCACGTTTTTTTAGTCTTACTATAGTGAATGATGTTGAATTAATTAATCTAAAAATCGGAAAGTGTAAACACGTTTTTTATATTGCAGTCTTACTGTAGTAAATAATGTTGCAATAATTAATCTAAAAATCAGAAAAATCATGTAAAATACATTGTGAAAATACTGAAAATGCTGCTATATTGGAACAATGATAAAAAATAATTGTCAAAGTAGAGAAAGCTTATTTTAAACTATTTATAAGTAAATAAGCCAGTTTTAGAACAGTATTCATTTTTAAACTGTAATTTCTACGGAAATAGACCCGCTGTTCCTAGTAGTCTCACCGAGTAGTTTTACCAGTAGTACTAATGGGATTTTCCTTCCCAATAGACACTCATGACTTACCAGTTTTGCTGCTAAACGAATTTACTATTACAAACTACTGTTACCAACCTGAAAAATTTGCTAACAATACTATTTTTTTTTATTTGGCCAGTTTTGCTACTGGGCGCCTCATGTATTACGTACTTATTTTATAGTTTCATAATTTACTTACAACTCTGGGATATATACCTAATCCGCAATATGTATGTTTATATGTTTTGTTTGTTCGTCTTTGACAAAATTAAATTGAGTTCCATTTATGAACAACGAAAACATTAGTTTAAATTGGTCAGCAAGCAATTCTCGTCTTTATAACTGCGTCGCCAACTTTCAAGGAACTTCGGAAACTGCAGCTATTATTGAACTTGTGCACTTTCTGTTAGCTCGACGAGCAAATTAATCAAAATGTCTAGTTTAGGAACAGAATTAATTATTGTGATTAGTTATGAACTTGAAACATTTTAATAGCTTTTGTAGCCTACCTTAGATTAATGAGTAAAGTTGATGCTCACAGTGCTACGTGATAGTGAATAATTTTATTCTGCTTCAATGTGTGATTTTTCCTGCTACTATGAGCATGGCTGTAATGTACACCGATCTTAACTTCTTGACAGAGTCACTCTTGATATGTGAATGGTCGTGGCTGTCGATGGACAGGGTTGCGGCTCGCCGTCGCCACTCGCTCCCAGGGCGGCCGC
Source organism: Agriphila tristella (assembly GCA_928269145.1). Lineage (NCBI taxonomy): Eukaryota > Metazoa > Arthropoda > Insecta > Lepidoptera > Crambidae > Agriphila > Agriphila tristella. The sequence continues at coordinate 28,189,937 of OV743432.1, read as the reverse complement.
ACGACATGCGATGTCTCTCCATTTTTGGCGATTTTCATTGCGAAAACACTGTATTGCGGTCGACGGCGTAGTTTTGTTAATGAGGTCGATCCAACGATTCGGAAAGCGGCCTCGTGGTCTCTTCCCACGGACGTAGCTATAGCTTTGACAAGGGGGGGGTCCACAATGTAAAATAACAGAGCTCTAACGCCAATTAAATCTATCATTTACAAATTAAACATTGCCTGCCAGTGCCGGTTTTAGCACTACCAGTGCCCTGGGCGACATTTCTACAGGGCGCCCCCCCCCCCCCCCCCCCCCCCCTATCTGCGATTCCAAGATTTTCAATTTTGCTTTTTAGTAAAAAAACGGCCGCGCAGTGCGATTTTTAGTCAGTTTCATCTACTTATCTTGTAATCTCGCTTGTTTATAGGCAAAAATAATGGCCGCGCAGCGCGATTCTTAGTCATTTTCATCAACTAATCTTGCTTGTTTATAGCAAAAAAAACAGCTGCGCAGCGTGATTTTTAGTCGGTTAATCCACTAATCTTCTTTGTTTATATGTATTAAAAAATGGCCACGCAGTGCGATTTTTAGTCAGTTTCATTCTTCGAGTCGTCGCTCGTCACCAGGCATCAAAACGATTAATAGTCGACCAGTTGTCGGGCGTTTACAGCGCCCCATACACGAGGGCGCCCAGTGCAGTCGTACCGCCCTAGGGCTGCTCCTGGATTTTACAATGGCCAAATCTTAAACGGCACATGGTTGCGAGCGATGAAATTTCGACGAGATATTGCCAAGTTGTATAAAAAGTTATATGTAATGTATGTATTGCAATATTTATTCAAAAATAAGTTTTATTGCTAATACCCCAGTCATCTAAACATTCTAATAATTGCAAGGTTCTGCATTTTTGTGATGTCGTTAGGATAGATACCAAAAGTGTAAATCCAAATTTGTAACCCTGAAAGACCTGTGCTAACTTCGTAGTGATCAAAAAACCTCAACTTATTTCCGTTTTTGGGTACATACAACTTCTAAAAAATGCATTCTATGCAAAGTTGCCTATGACACTTTTAAAGAAGTTAAAATTACCAACAATAAAATTTGTGTGCAACCTCAGCTCTGAGTGTTGTCGTATAATATTTCGAGATAAACACTGCGGCGAACTAAGCATCTATCGTTTTCTCAATCGGCGCGGTGCATGTTTTTTTTTCTGTTGGACAAGTAAGATGCATATGAATGGGGGGGGGTCCGGACCCCCAAAACCCCCCCCTTATATACGTCCGTGTCTCTTCCTCTCTGTGTTGCCTTGTACTAAGAGCCTCTCCATCGATTCCTCGTTTCTGGAGATATGCCTAAACAACTTGAGTATTCGTAACTGCACAATCGACGATATCCTATCACGTATATGAAGTTCTTGGAGGATGGATAAGTTGGTGGGGAACGCTGTCCAGGGTATTTTTAGCAGTCTTCTCTAACACCACATCTCCAGTGCATCGATCTTAACACGTTCCACTGATATAAGACTGTAGGTTCAATTTCTTCATACTAGATAATATCATTGACTATTTACAGCGGATTCTGAGCGAGAGACAATAGTTGAGGCACGAGAGGAATTTTTATTTTCTGGTATTACAAACCACAACCCAAACATAATGTGTAAACATTTTGCCACTCACAATAAATAAATAATAATGCTGCGGAAATGTAACAGTGTAAGAATCTCCTAAAGAGAAGAAAGTTTTGTGTTATAATGTGACAGTAAAATATGCACTCAGTCCTTAGTAAAGTTCGCGAATGATTTATATTTCGTTTGTAGCGACATAACAGATGTTACTTGATGGGACGCTATTTTCCTTCTCCTGTTAGTACCGAAGGGTGGTTTGTCATTTGCCGATTTTTTGTCATCTCAGATTTAATCAAATATATTATAATGTTTGACAGATGCGTCATGCCAAAAATTCGATATTATTGTCCCAAATTTTATCTCATTTCTTTGATTTTTCTTTCCTATACATTTGCTTTAGACCACTAGTCCTACTAATATTATAAATGTGAAAGTTTGTGGGTTTGGATCTTGTTTGGATCTTCGATCGTTTGGATGTTTAGATGTCTGGATGTTTGGATGTTTGTTCCTCAATCACGCAAAAACTACTGAACGGATTTGGTTGAAATTTGGCACACAGATAGTAGATAGCCTGGATTTAAACATAGAATACTTTTTATCCCGATATTCCCACGGGAACGGGAATCACGCGGGTAAAACCGCGGGCGGTCGCTAGTAATATAATTAGTCTATGATTTAGACACTTACGTTTTTTCAATAATATTATATTATTTGTAAAACCAAACAAGTCTAAATAATGAACAATGTACTACTAACATTCTAATCAATTTCTTTGACTAAAATTAGGTACATTGTACTCGTACAAAGGACTTAACGGCGTACCACCTCTACCACTTAATAAAAAACATAATTCAAAATGGTTAAATAATTTCTTCTCATTTCAGAGGAGGGAGTGAAAAAGAAGAGTTCAAACATATCAGTGAGGAGACCTAGTATTGGCGAACAGAAGTTCTGATGCTGAGGATTTCGTTAGACACTAGTCATTGATTATTTTTAATTTCAGTGGATTGTTTTTTAATTTTCTCTACGACACTCCCAATACCTATACATTGGATGGCAACTGTTGTATTATAAGTTATTTTGTCACAGAAGAATGTGTTTATGTTTCCCAGTGAAAACAATGCTAATATACCGTGAAAGTGTGACGTCATAAAATGGCGATTTTTTTTGTTTTGGGTAAAAACAAACATCTAAAACAATCAAGTTTCTCTGCTTGAGACATGGCATGACATGGTTACACCTAGGGGCAAAAAATGCGTCATATTATTCTTATCATCAAAATAACTCAATGATCCTTAAGGGCTCGTGGATACCTACCGATTTGACCAACTGGTAGGACCACGGTATACCACTATATACTCGTGGTCGTACTGGATTAGGCCTTCTTAGAATATCGTAGTGTCCTATATTAGGTATCGATTAATTGATAACAAAGCAGAAGTGCCATAAATTCTCGTCTTTTTTACCCAAATGTATCTACGTTATAGCTTCCACTGTCTATAGCCCAATTTGCATTTTAAAATGCCATCCGAATTTACTTTTAATCTACTCTGTGAATGTAGTTTTAAGTAATTTTGATAATGATAATTATTTTTATTGTTTAGTCGCTCAAGCATAACAGTTCATAAGGCCGTGGTCACGGCATCACCGCGCAGCGTCCTGCGACTTGCGTCTCGGCAACTATGCGCACTGTCCCGACATCGGCCGCTCAGCTCGTTGTAGTGTACGAAAAGAAGGTAGTGGACCCCCACAATAAATCTTCAGTAGACGAAACTTTGCGGTATGATAAAGTACTTATCATTATCTTAAATGAAACATTAATTATAAGTAATAATAATAATAAATAATTCTGAAATTTCTAATATTTTAGCATGTTAAGATGTATTTACCTATGTTCATATACCATAAGGTGAAATATGGCTGTACTACACCATTCTCTACCTAAAATCTTGTTAAACCCATATTTATGGACCAATAAATGAATTTGAATTTGAATTTCAACATATTTTTTAAATTATCCAAACCGTTTTTTTTTTGGTTATTTGTACATAGGTTTTGGTTCATACTTATAATCCATACCTGCAAAGATTCATCGACTGAGGATTTAATGTTGGGGTCTCCATACAAAAGATCACTTCATTTCCTACATTAATTTAGGTAGTTGCCGAGACGCAAGACGCAGAACGCGCGCGCGGTGATGTTGTGGTCGCAGCCTAATAATTTTGTAATAAATAAATCATAAAGTGCAATGATTTTTAAAATAGAGGTAAGACCAAGTTTGTAAATACAATAAATAAATATTTATTTGAATTTAATTTAGATTAACAATATTTTTTATTTATTAGATAATGTGATACTTTACTGCAATACAGAATGACAATAAAAAAATATTTGGCAATATAAAACTATGCTACAAAAACTGTGACATCAACATTTTATTATGTAAAAAAATTGTTACTTTATAAATCTTTAAAATTCAGTCTTAATATTTTAATAGTGTTTTTTTTTTTAATTAAAGCCAAAGAATGACATCGTGAAAATGGATAAGTAATACTAATTTTCGTATTTTTAATATACCTAGGCTATTTATTATAAACTTGTAAATAAATGTATTTGATAATAAAAACGTGGAGTTTTAATTTAAACAAGTACCTATTTCACCTTCTATTAGAAAGGAAGGACAGTAAGTTTGCATAAACGAGTTTTTTTGCATAAACTATCGCTGATTAATATGACCTTAGTAAAACAGTATTAGCCATGTATTAGAGTAATAAAATATTTAACCCTTTTTGAAATATCACTTTTTATTACACGACTGCCAAAAAAAAAACAGAGAGTGTAAGTAATGTGGTTAGCTGCGATCAGACGATAACACACGACCCAAACTCAACACGAACTTAACTCAAACTCACCTCAACCACAGCCCACCATGAAATTCATCGCTTACAACTTTGAGTCTTATGACACATTATTAAGTTACTGTGTAATGTTCAGGTGAGTTTGAGGTGAGTTCGGGTCGAGTTCGGGTTGAGTTCAGGTTGAGTTCGAGTAGAGTTTGAGTTGAGTTCTGATTGAGTTTGGGTTGACTTCGGGTTGAGATCGGGTCATGTGTTATCGTGTGAACGCAGCCGAAGTTTGTTTGTGGGTCTGTGAGTTTCTTTATTCTACCATAACTTCTAAATGCCTTAACAGATTTGGATGTATGGGGAAAATTTGTCACTAAAATATGTAAAAAAATATAAATTAAAAACACGACTGCCAACCATTTTGTGGAACAATTTTTAATCAAAGGGTCCTCCGACTGCAATGACATTTATTATTCAACTTTTTAGTTCGTTTTTGGCAGGGCAGTAGTGTTTTCTTACACTTATATTTCAAATAATTTATTCTTAGTTCCCTTTACGGATGTAGGCAGCGCTGTAAAATTGGCACAAGGGTACTGGTCGATGGACTTCTTTACTTATAGCTGTAATTTCTATAACTCTAGCTGCCTCTGTACCCGTATTTGTATCGGTTGAAGTATAATGCATTAAAACCGCAGCATAAATCACTTGTTATTTAAATTAAAAACATTCAAGGACACTTTTCAGCAAAACTTCTAACCGCAGATATATTCCGAACTCATTTTAATTGAGTCCTCAAAACTGGGAGCTGCGCAAACATTCTCATCGTGTTGTTTAATTAGGAGCGAGGCTTTACACACGACCCTATTTAATTAAGACAGGTCGCGTCTGCTTGTGCGTGTGTACACTTGTCACATATCACTTTATTTGACGTATGAAAATTGGTGGAGTTTCGAAATGTAGATACATCTTTATGCGACGGCGCATCTTTGTATTTATTGAGGTGGCATTTTATACTAAGAGCGGGCCCCGGAAATAGGCGGACAATAGGGATGTTGACTTATGAATAAAATAACGAAATACTAATAAAAATCGTAAACATATCAAACTTTTGGAGTAGCTTGTATACCTCTTGGTTTCATATATTGCGTATTATTTGTTTTATGACCCTTCAAAGTTGGGTGGACAAGTCCATTTAAAAAGTATAAAATTTGTTAAAATAAATAATACATTTAGTTAGTCCGTAAAATTTATAGCAAATTTGTCAAAGAAACCATTTTGATAAACACAATATTTAATATAGCTGCCAAACAAATTTCCTACGCGTTGCATACAACATAGGAAGGCGTGACGTCATAACTTGGTAGCCGTTAGTATGGAGCGTTTTCGGGTGAGTCCAATTTTGTGCATTTCAAACTGTGATATCTCGGGCAGTTTTCATGCTAGCGAAATAATTCTTATACAAATGTTTCTTTTTTTTTAGGGGTAATTTATGTAACATAAAATAAAAAAATAGTCAATATACCTATTTACAGAGCGACGAAATCCCTCTAGTTAGTTAGCAATTTTTTTTGGTGATCTTGATTGGTGGAAAAGTAGTGCCAGGCGGCATCAAAATGCGCGAAAATGTGGTAAAGTTTGATGCCTACTACTTTTCCACCAGTAAATTTTTTGACAATGTTATATTCGATTTATCTAAATCAAATAGATTTATCTAAATCGAACATGATTGGCTTGCTATTATCCCTACACCAAATCCAGAGCTCTATAAATTGTATACCTTCAATCACTTTTCAGGCCCTTTATTGCTCAACCATTCCTACCCCCACCACTGAAAATCTGCGAGGTGCCAGATCTGTTAATAATGATAGTATGGCAAACTAACAAGAGGGATTTTGTCGCTCTGTAAATTGTCCACCTATTTCTGGGGCTAGCTCTTCGTCCATTTCATATCGCTATTTGATCGCGTAGCTTGTTTGTCAAAATATCTGTGTGATGTTACACGCACAGAAAGTTTGTGTATTTATCAAAGAACAATATTTGTTTGATCAGTCCTAATTAACGATTAATTACTGATTGATAAATTCGGTATTCGAATGTCCCAGTTTTTTTTTAACTTAGCTATAAGCAAATTACGACGATGAAAAGGCACCATTGAATAAAAATCAAAATCTTTCTCTTAGGCGTTCGTGTTTTAGGTCATTTAAAATGTTTTTGTTTAGTTAATAAGGCTAGACTAGCGCGTAAGATTTTAGTGAATGATGCTTTAATTTTGTTTTGAAATATCATGAAAATAGTAATAAAGTTAAACAGACAACAGCGACTTAATTGGTAACTATATAGTTAGATTTTACTGCTCCTATAACCTAACTAATTTATTAAAGCTACGTATCTATTTGTTACTGACTAATTAAATGCGCTTTGAAAAATATGGACTTAAATTGGAATTGCTAGCGAATTTCAATTGGTCTAAAAAATATACAAGAAAAAAATACGACTCGCACCAGATCATTTCTCAGGCGGGAATCAAACCCGCGATCTTCGGATGTCCGGTCCAATAATCTGCGACTGCGACCGCTGACGTACCGAGTCACTGTATTTTATAGTATATTTTTAAGTGTGAGTTGCACCAAATGCTGTCAAAGTTAAAGTTATCGTCAAAATGCTACCTATTTGTCACGTCAAACTTGTCAAAGGATATCATGCTGGCTGGCAACCTCTTTTTTTGGTTAACTTGTGCTTAACCGGTACTTTAGCAAGCTTGTTATCGTTATAGTTAGGTGGTGCAACTCAGCCTTAGTGTTGTATAAAAATAGCATTGCGAATGCAAAAATCTCTAATTAAAAAAAATTAGAATTTCAATTGGATGAGATGCCAGTTAAAATTCACCACTCTCGACAAAACGTTTGCGTCAAATTGCCGCACCACATATAATAGAGTGAGATTGCAGTAAGCCTAAACCAGCATTCCAAAAGCAGCGGTTAAAATTCAAGTGGTGTCGCGGGCGCCGCTCTCAAGTGTTTTCCATTCAAATTTGCCCGGAGTTTTCCGTCGGAAAATTACGATCGACGACACCTTTCCATTTCGGTTTCGACATTTCTGGCCTTACGTATTAAAATATTTATTCCTGTCCTGCCCCTTCTGAACAGTTTTCTTTTCTGAAAGAGAAATGGGATGTAAAGTTACACTTTGTGTGTGTCACTTTGTGAACGATGGACATCGATACACCTAAACCTAAATATCATAAGCTTTTTGGATGTTTTTTGTTTTTAATCGTCTTAATTTTTGAGAAGATTTAATTAGGTACTTATCCTTACTTAATTAAAAAAAATAAGTAAAGATAAATACTTAAAACTTGTAATGTGAGTTGAGTACTCTGAATTTTATTGATTTAATTTTCACTCTAAAATTCCTGGACTAACGGGAGATTTTCTTGACTAACTATCCAGCCTTTTTACGTCTTTCGAATTATCAAAGTGTCAATTAATACTAAAATTGTGTATTTTAAAGTAATGATAGATTAATATAATAATTATAGAGATGTTTGGTTTAAAAAAAAAGAAAAACGGTGCTCATTCGTAGTAGGTGGATCTTTTCCAAAATTAAACCCTTTCTGTATCAAATATTAAATAATACATATCGTGTTCCAATGTTGTGACGTCCACGTTCTTGCCAGAAACTTAATCACACGCCAACGAAGTGGAACGCAAAAGGATTTTAAAACTACAAGTCAAAATTGGAAAGAAACCCCAAAGGAAATCTGAGATACAACTTTAGAACTTAAAAGGATTTTATTATTTTTAAAACGGAGAGCATATTGCATCACTTGGTTATGTGAATACTGAGCACCAGTCCCCCTAGCATCACCACCGAAACACCATATATATATAGTGTTTTATCGACTATCAAAATCCATTGTCATTTGACATTAGTCTCAGGACCATACCATGACCGTGCTAGGAACGTATAGGATACGAAACGCAACACGATACGCTCTACTACGCCCACTGAAATGGATCGATGGCATTCTGTGTCCGTATGCCACCCGTATGGTGCCAGTATGCAACCCGTATGGTGCCCGTATGCAACATCCAAAACTGATAGGAATCCGTTTCATTTTGCTTTTATAACGGTCATCATACGCGTTTACAACCCGTTTACTCACCGGCTCGACGATGTCGCGTGTCATGTACAGAGCGTGTCAGCACTCAAAATATTCTCGCTGACAATTGTTGACGCTCCGTGCATGGCACGCTACGTATATGGCCGGTGACGGAACGGTCTAATGGGAATAGTGTCATACTTTCGTAATAAATTGCTATATTATATGGCGTTTCCCTGGTCTCCCTAGCATGACCACGGAAACGCGTTATGATTTAAAGTTACTAGTTATAACTGAGTAAAGCTTTACTTTTTACCATTGAAAATGGTTATTAAATGCAAATCGCCTGAGACGTATTTTTGGTCATAGTTCCGAGGATTTTAAGAGGATCGAGATGGGAATAGTACCAAAAGTTGAGGAATTTATTGAGACACGTGTGAACGTTTGAATTTTGAAAATCGGCTGGTAATTTTTTTTAAATTTCGAAAAATTCTGGTTTTTTGGGGGGTGTTTGTTTACTAAATTGTAAATATTTCGAGAAAAAAACCGACTTAAGAAAAAATGAAAAAAAGGGTCCTAGGGTATTAGTTTAGCTACAAAATATTTTTGAAAATCGGTTTATAATTGTGACCTGTAGGTGGTCCCTTTAGATTTGGAATTGTAGAAAAACGGGTATTTCGGTATATAAAAAGTGATGTAGTTTCTATGATTATTGACCGATCGTCATGGTAATGATATTGAAAGATGCGGAAGCAGACGAGAAGTGCATTAGTTGATTTTTGTGAATCGGTTAATAATATTTCAGCCGCGTCGAAGCAGTCAGGGGCACTTTTGTGACACGAGGCGCAGCCGAGTGTCACAATCGATCGTAAAAATAAAAAGGTACCTAGTATACCTTAGAAAAATTATAGGATTTTGCTTTTGATTTGATTTAGTTTTTTCGTAAATTTTTGTATTCATTTTCAATGCTCCGATTCTTGCGGGAACTGCGAAATCTGTGAATTTTATAATAACTCGGCACTCTGATGTAAAGTTTGAAGTCCTTGGCAAAGTTAGCCTTTAAATTTACTCATAATTATTCTATGAAGACGCAAGCTTGTATGAAAACAATTTAACAATAGATATATTTGATTCAATTAACGAGATTTTTACACGACTGCCCAAAGCAAAAAGAGTGTATAATTGAGTTCAGGGTTCATGTATGTTTGTGGGTATGTGAGCTTCTTTATTCCACCATAACTTCTAAATGCCTTACCTTATTTGGATAAATGGGGTATCGTTAGAATCTTTACAGCATTCCGAGTGATAGAGGCTATATTAAAAAAAAAAATGGCGACGGTACGACGCCATTTTCAAATGTAAAAAAAAAATCTTCTATTATTACAATATGGGCATCAAATAAAAGGCCTTGATGAGCACATTCCAAAACTATATAATATGTCACTAAAATGTGTGAAATAAAAAGACATAAATTAAAAAAATATTAAAAACACGACTGCCCTGCCAAAAACAAACTAAAACGTTAAACAACAAGTGTCATTGCAGTCGGGGGACCAATGATCAAAAATTGTTCCATAATGAGGTCCCCCGACTGCAATGACACTTGTTGTTTAACGTTTTAGTTTGTTTTTGGCAAGGCAGTCGTGTTTTTAATATTTTTTTAATTTATTTATTTTTCCTAAATAAACATAATAATGATTTTTTCACCACTCAAAGACTTATTTCAGTACTTGAATAAACTTTTAGTATTGTCGGTGCTAGATAGGGTACAAGTTAGTTAAACAGCGCTTACAGAGGAATTCTCTTGAGATCACGGATCTGACACGACCTGCCGGCATGAACGTCCGTTTAGCCTAGGAGTGCATTGTTGTCTGAATGTCTGTTTAATCTTACTCACTGCAATGTTCACTAAAAGGCCTTTCAGTGCAAATAAGGTAAGAGTACATGATGTATTGTACTACAATATAATTATAACTATTAGGTGAATTTCACATTGACACATTGGATATACGAATTAAACCTAACAATTGTACTTAAATAACATTTAGGGCATAAAATTCATGCATACTCGTACATCCTACTTATACTTATAATAATATTACATATAAATGTGAAAGTTTGTGGGTTTGGATGTTTGTTCATCAATCACGCAAAAACTACTGAATGGATTTGGTTGAAATTTGGCACACAGATAGTAGTTAGCCTAGATTAAAACATATAATAATTTTTATCCCGATATTTCCACGGGAACGGGAACCACGGCGGGAACCAAACCGCGGGCGGCCGCTAGTTTATATTATACAGACAGGGTGTTTCATAATAACCCGTATTTTTTTATTTTGTGACAACCCTAAACGCAAATAGGTTGTTTTTGAAGATCCATACCATAACAAACTAAAACACAATTTAGGGTTGCCACGTTGCAACTATGCTGCTTATCAAAAATTGCCAAAACTTTTTTCAGGCATGATGTACTTTATATACCATATTCGGCTATATGGGTTTTTGTAACACGTTGTATTTTTGAAAGATAGGTACAAAAAAGATTTTTCCTTTGTTTCCATTCAGTCTAAAAACCGTTTGAATATAGAGTTGTCAATAGAGACAATTAAATGCACTTCAAAAACCACAGCTCTTCCCACGAACATATCCTTAAGAATTCAAAGTTTAAATTTATATTCTTTTTTCCAGAGTTAAAGCTTATAAATCACGGGCGGAGTGATAGTGGAGATTTAAATAATAACTTGTGCGCGTCTCCGCCCGTGGAATAGAATCTTCGAGCTCACGTTGACAACGCCACGGTAAAGTTCTGCTATTGAAAGGTGGCGCAAGTCATACGTCGAAGCATAAAGTTAAATTTTACATAATCATGCGGAGCTAGGTGGTACAGTGGTTTAGCACCTGACACAGCGATTAAAGAGGTAAAGCAACTTTCATGGGATGGGTGATCAAAAATGAATAATCTCGAGCTCCTCCGTACTTTGGAAGGCACGTTAAGCCGTTGGGCCCAGCTGCAATTTGCAGTCGTTATTAACACCCTCCATCTAATCCGCATTGGGCCCGTTGTGGGTTATGGCCCATCCTCCTTACCTACCTATAAGGAAGGCCTGTGTCACAGCAGTAGTGGGGACATTAAAATGGCTGATTATCATGCATTATTTGCATAGAATTTGGCTGTCATGAGTTTTTAAGACAAAGAATTTACAGCTTTTGATTAATGCGATTCCCTGAGAGGTTTTTTGTTTAATAAGTTGTCAATAGAAAAGGATTTTAAAATTTTCGTGGAATTTTTAGGGCTCATAGTCTAGTATTTTTAGAAGGTATCTCTACATTCCCTCTAGAGAAGTTTTATTAAAATTGTGTAGTATTAGATAGTTACAATATTAAATAAAATTCACCGCGGCGTCAGTTTCAAAGCGCCTTAATGAGTTAAACATTTCACCACAATCACAACTTTTAAAGCACATGCCTCAAAAATAGCTTATTCATTCACTCTAAACTCTTGAAAAGGTTCTGTTTTTTTTAACTCTTTCCCCGTTTGGGTAGAGGCTGTTAGCTTTCCTTTTATTTTTAGTCAAGCGTCAAAAGGCATTTTTACACTATACGCTTTCTTCCTCCAACTTGGAATAAGAGTAGCATACTTTGAAAGTGCATTGCCTCGCTGCGGTATGAAATGGTACCCCCTTGATACCGACTTATTTGTTTTGCATCTGCTTTTGAAGTGCGAAAACTCTATCAACTTCACGCTCCGATCTTGAATTCAATCACGAAACTAAAACCTAGGGCAAATATTTACATTGATAGATTCTATTTCTCATCAGACTGTTAAATTAATTTTAAATCTCTATTCAAATTATTATTTCACCATATAGATAAATAGATAGAAAACATCTTTATTTGACAACTACAGACACACACATAAAAAAGTGTATGAAACCAATGAAACTTAAATGACCTAAAAATTATCATGCAGCTTAGACTAAATATTAAGTATGTGTATACAATAATATTAAGTATGTGTTCTGTACGGGTACGTATCAGAATGTCTAAAGTTAGAATGTCTAAACTTAAAATGGCAAAGTTCAAAATGTTTAATGTCTAACGATTGTAATGTCGAAAGTTTAAAATGACAAAAGCTAAAATGTAAAACGGTCAGATGGTCAAAATTTAAAAAGTCTAAGTTTAAATGAACGAAATTTAAAATGTCTAATATTCCAAATACATATAAAATCCATACATACATACATTACATACATACAAATCTATATGTCAATATAGAATTTACTATGCCTTTCTTTCATTTAGATACCTAATTAATTAGGTTAAATAATTGCGTGTTAACCTCTGTGCCTCCGTCGCACATCACCATAGCCGCGCCGCTCCCTGATTCGGTAACCGGTGCCAGTCACTGATTCAGTAGCCGACGAACAAAATCCACCAATTGAGTTTGAAATAGATTTTTTTTGGTGCTTCTCCGGCCGCTGCCGCGGCACGCTCGCTTCGCTCGTTCGGCTCGCGCACTGGGTTCATGTCAACCTAACATGCTAGTTGCTACGCTCCTCGCACCTATCTCGTGACCTACGGTCTACGGTTCCTAAGTCCCAGTAGACTAGTTTAGTCTCATTTCCGGCAGCTAAATTTGCTATAAAGCATTTCAGGCAAAGCCCAAAGACACCTTCACAGACTCAATTAACCTCAAAGAAGGCAATTCGTTTTAAGATCCATCCCAATTCATATAAATCATTGTGAACTTAGACTTAATGACCATTGATATTTTAACTCGTCAAGTATTTGATACGTTTGATACTTTGAATTTTGCTATTTTCAAATTATAAATAATGATTTTTGACATTTTAAACCATTTGAATTTAATTTTTGACATTTTGAACTTTGCCATTTTAAGTTTAGACATTCTAACTTTAGACATTCTGATACGTACCCGTTCTGTACCTATAGTTGTGCAAAAATATCGTCCATATTGTTCTCATACATAATTAATCATAGGTATCTCAATTTATTGTTGACTATATCTACTATGTACTGTAGTACTAGTTTCTAATTAAATACTATTTACATAGTTAGCAAACAAAAATGTTAGTCTCTTGATTTTTACAAAGCTTTTTAGTGACAGTATCTTAATCTAAAACCCACCCAGAGAAATCTGACGTGTGTAAAAAACACCTTTTACATTTATTGTGTGTAATAATATTGATAGCTCAAAATTTTTTCAACAAGCGTGAAACGACACGAGACGCGAAAACGTATGTATTCATACGATCGCTTTCCCGTTTCCCTTCACTTACATCTGACGCATGCCTCAAGGCATTTAATAGCGCACGCTGGTTATGCGCTTTCGCTTTCCACTTGCGCGTTTAACAGAGGCATGCCTCCGGCTATGCAATAGCGCATAGCCTATCTTTTCAAAAGATTACTCCTTAGTAATTGCCAGTATTGTAGTTACCCTATGCCAGAATGTTTAAAGCCCTTGCTTTAAACATTCTGGCATAGGGTAACCATAATTTTTGATGGGGATTTCGGAAGTAATAGCGGCGCACGATGAAACCTATGTATATCGATAGGGGATCTATAGACGAACAAAAAATGTCTATGAAATATAAAGTTTTAAAGCGCAACGTTTTCGAGATAAACCGGGGGATAGGTTTAGTTTTTTATCTATACAGGATCTTTAACGTGGATTATGTCGGAAACGTTGCGCTTTAGGAGTTTATATCATATGAAACTTTTTGTTAATCTATAGATATTCTGTCGATATACAAAGGTTTCATCGTGCACAACTAAATTTCAGAAATCCCATCAAAAAAAAATGGTTACCACTAATGCATGCGATTGGCGCAAGTTGACTAAAAGTTGAAAAGTGTAAGTGACTCGGTGAAGACAGACCATAACAGATCCAACTTGGCAACGCTCACATTTTGGCAACGTCGCCAGCCCAGATGGCCCTTTATCCAATACTAACATAATTTATTTTTATAGAGAATTTCAAGATTTACTCCAATACTCAACACATGTGTCTCATGTATAAGCTTCGAGTGCTTTTGGGGAGAACCCAAAAGTTTATTTCTTTGTTAACAAAGTAAAATTAAAGTGTATGAAAATAATGAAATCGTGTATATAAAAAGTGTTTCTGATTTTAGCAGGTTACCCACTTCGATCACAGATTTATGTACCTACTTATCTACTGATTTTATTTTATGAATTACAATGACGACTTTGTATAGTGACTATTATGTATTAAATGTATTACACGGGGTTTTTGGCGCCATTTTGTCGGGTTCAGTTTGGTGTCTATTTTAATTATTTGCAAATTGACTCATAGTGGATATTGTGTCTTAAAATTGGTGCAGTTTTTTGGTACAAAGTGTCTACGCAACTGAACAATATGTGGGATAATTGAAATAGGCGCGATCTTGGTTGTGTGAAGCTGAGACTTTTATTGTAGTGGTGGCTACCTGGGCAGAACTTACCGTGAACAACTGTCTTGATATACTTGGTGCCAAAAACTCCAAGAAGCATTGGAATGCGATGCACTCGCATCCTAATGTACCTAAACTGAAACAAAACAGCTATCACTGAAATATTCAATACTTGACACTGGCAAAAATTACTTCCAAGAGGAGAGTAGATTGCCAAACTAAAATAAGAAGAAGAAGATTACCACGAGTGCTAAGATGCATTTTAGGTTTGTTGTCGGTTTCTGAATTGAGAAATTAAAGATGAGCACTACATAAGCATGATTTCAATTTCACAATTCAGAAACCAGATGTGCATCATTATGCTCTATTTCTATATCTACTTTGACCCTGCACTTACGTACAGCTTTAAAGTTTGGAGGTTGGTATCAGTATTTTTAGTTTGAGCTTCGTTCACGTTGATTTTTTGCATTTATATAATAAAATTGCTATCAAAAAGTATCTTCTAGTGGCGCCAAGAATTTTACATTAGAAAATTCACTTGCTATACCTAATTTTAAAGTAACTTAGTAATGCGACAGCTGTCTGAGTGAAGTTGCGTTGAGTTGAAAGCGCATTTAAAGTACGAGTGAAATGTCTCGACGATTTATGTGGCTCTGAAATGAATTTTACGCTGCTTTTATTTCATATCAACGTGAAAGAGTGAATGAAATAAGTTTTTGTATTTTCAAAATTAGTTGAGATGATTTCTGCGGAATATCGAGCTGTTTAAAAGAAATATGACCAAATTTTTATTACGAAATTATCAAAATAGTGTACCTACCTAACAAATGCATATTGTTACAGATATAAATATTGTTAAAAAAAGGAATTAATTAATTGGGTGACTGGAAATAATTAAAGGCGACTGTTAATGAGACACTTAAATACTAAATCTGCCAGCGGTTTATTTTTTGGGAGACAAAATAACTAAACGTGGATTTCAAAATATACGTAAAATGGACGACTATTTGTGGGAGATAAATAAATTTAAGTTTTTAGTGATAATTCTAAATGAGTGACAAAAATACTGAGTGGGTAACTATTATACCAAGTAGGTAACTATACCTATATAGCTGATTTTTAAATAAAATATATGCCTAAAATGTTTTGTGTCCCCTAAGGTTGTCGCCCAAATAATTTAGTCGCTC
The DNA here is from genome assembly GCA_928269145.1 of Agriphila tristella. Lineage (NCBI taxonomy): Eukaryota > Metazoa > Arthropoda > Insecta > Lepidoptera > Crambidae > Agriphila > Agriphila tristella. The sequence goes on along the minus strand of OV743432.1, from coordinate 28,173,762 downwards.
GTTCTGAAAAACTAGTTACTCAATTTGTACCTACTTTAAGGTCACCCTTTTCAACATTTTTAGTCGCCCTCAGTCCGTCGGCCACTTAGTATTTCAGTAGGTACCCCTATAACTTTGAATTTAGCTTAAAATCTGTAAATTGATTAAGAAATTTGAAACTCATTAAGAAATGAGCTAATTCAATAATGTTATTTATTTGTTAATCTTTGTTAATATAAAGTCTGGAAACGATATACATATTTGTAAATATCGTTCCATCTGATTGATAAAGCTGACAAGTTTTTTGCGCCCATTTTTCTTGTCAGTTAAAAGACGTCATAATGGGTGGTAGGGTAAAAGAATTGACGATTTAAAAATGCTTATTATGTGAGCTTATTTAAATAAAATATATTTCACTTTCACTTTCACTTTCACTTTCACTATATTCAGTATTTTTGATACCAAAAAATGGGAATGTATTGTCACCCGATCTTTTGAAAATGAGTACAGGTTCTGTTTGGTAATAATTAAAGTCGAATATGGTAGATATGGTACCATGCATTCAATCCCGGAAAACTATTAAAAACCCTGAAAACCACCACATGGCTAAGATTTTTTTTATTAGTATGGAAAAATGCAAAATGACAACCGTAGACGCAAACAGACTACGTTTTTAATTGTATAATCACCTCATTAATGGGCAAAATAAAAACAAAATTAACAAATTAAGCTAAATATTTTATGTTACTTACATAATTTTTGATAGTTACCCTTTTGAACTTACCATCCAAATTTCAAGGATGTGTCCAGTCCATAAAACTAAACAACTTTCTGTAAGGAACATGTGTCAAATTTCGCCACAAAATTTTGGTCATCCCATACTAAATTGATCACGTAATCTCTTTGATTTTTATGGAAAGTCGATTTTTATTATACATATTTGACCATGTGTTCCTTAGAGAAAATTTTTCAGTTTCATGGACTGAACACATCCTCAAAATTTGGATGGTAAGTTTAAAATGACCCGATATAAAGATGTTATCAAACACCATGTATATTATCAATAGTATTCAATGTTTGAAAATCATATTTTTTAATGAAAATTTTATTTTGCTTCTTCAAATCCGTTGATCGATCTTTATGAAATGCTTTTAAGGAAAGAACCACCGCCTATACTTACCTATACATTGAATTTTTTTCAATTAAAACGAGATGTACCACTATCAAATCCAATCAAGTAGCCGTAAGCTCACAAGATGAAGTTTTGATTGATTTACTAGAAAACACTTTCCCAATATCCAGCTAGCTCCCAAGGGTTGCATCTGTTTGCTAGCGACGTGTTTTAAAATTCCATCAAGCTCGCAAGGAAGCAAAAAGGAAAAATGTTATGAGCGCTTTTCCCACGTAGGTACAGATGCATTCTATTTTCTACGCCACAAGCACAAAGTATAAGGTATACAGAAAAGCCGGTTGGAACAAATAGCGGTTTTCCGTACACGCACACATAGACATTTCATACAAGTAATCTCAGACTGTTCTAAAATCGTTTGATTGGTTATTTCAAATGTCATTCCTGACGTATTTCAACCAATCAAAACTATTGATAGAGGTTGGGTCGCCGCTGGCGCTATCTGCGATTAGCTTTGCGTGAGTTCACCCATCCATTGACCGTATGATCGGTCAATAGATGGTTGACCAAAAATTTATCATCTCGAGCCATTGAGAGCACGGAGGACTGTGTTTCGGAAGGCACGACAAGCCGTTGGACCTGGATATGGTAAATTCGACAGAACAGCTTGACTATTACAGTTTTCGAACAATATCAAATACAAATAAATCTGATTGAATTTATATGAAAACAAAACAATTCAGCAATTAGCTCGTTTGTATGGAATTCCATAAAGTGGCTCCTATTTTCTTTTGAGCAGTATTCAGTCCTGAGCAGCACATGAGTAAGTAGCAGTTTTCAAGGTGTTACCGAAAAGAAAGAACAAAACAAAAGACTGAAGTAGACCTTCTGTGAAACACACAGAGTTTTTATTTTGTCGCACAAGCCTAAGAAAATGAGAAAGTAATGAAATGCCCATGAATATTCAGGGATCACCCGCGTTTCGAAATTGGTTTGGAACCGCTGTTTTAGTACTGTGGAGGTTACGAAATTAGAAAATATGGTTAGGATACATCCATACGTTTTCCTCACTTTATGTTGTATGGTGTTATATAATTTCATATAATTATCTTGTATCAACCATTTTTTTAATAACCCTACTGCTGGATTACAGGCCTTCCTTATGCGTGGATAAGGAGGATGAGCCAACCACGCGGACCCAATGTGGATTGGTAGGTGTTAACGATTGCAAATGCAGCTGGGACTAACAGCTTAATTTGCCTTCCGAAGCACGGAGGAGCTCGAGATAATAATTTTTTGGTCACCCATCCCAAGACCGAACCCTGCGAATGTTGCTTAACCTCCACAATCTCTGGGCCAGGCGCTAAACCACTGCGCCACCGAGCTCTTCAAATTATAATCCTTACAAATATCCTTACTAATATTATAAATGTGAAAGTCCATTTGTTTGTTTGTTTGTTACGCCTTCACGTCTTAACTACTGAACCGATCATTATGAAATTTTGCATACACGTTGTCAGGGGTACAGAGAAAGACAAAGGGTACCTTTCATCCCGAAAAAATTAATTGTTCCCGAGGGATAGCAAAAAACTTTCCACGCAGACGAAGTCGCGGGCGGCCGCTAGTTAATCAATAATTAGGTATATTACAGCATAATGTAAGAATTATTTTATAGTAGATTTGTATATAATATATTTGTTTGCTTTTAAAAATACAACACACGCCAAATAATTAATACCATTAAGCTAACTGGTAACCGTGTATTTTGGTGAAAATCAAAATTAAAAGTATCATAAAGATGAACGTACCTACTAAAAAATATACTACAAAATACATGCAAATATTTGTGAACAAATCGGCTATATTGCTAGTATATTAAACTTGATATCTTTGCCTCACGTTGAAAATATTGTTAAATAAAAATGTTCTTTAATAAAAAGTGCTATTAATTATCTTTGACTACTCGTCAAAGCAAAGTTGAAAGTTTATTAGCGATGCGTGCATTTTATGAAAATAGCTCAAAATAATTCCATGATAATTGCAAACACAGGTTGAAATTAACACAGAATTTTACGTACCATAAAGCCTTTTGCGAGAAATTTCGTTAAATCCAACGCGCACCTTAAATCGAGTGGAACGCACCAAATGGGCCGTCCTTGACGTTTTAATTATCAGGATTACTTTGTAAAGCTTTTGTTCTGTTTTACATGTGCAGCTAATATGGGACTACAAAGAGTACTTTGTAATTTTTACATTAGAAGATATTATAAGTAACTAGCTTCTGCCTGCGACTTTTTAGAACTCACGGTCCAAAGAGACTCGAATCGAATCGAGATGATGACGATATTATAATTTACATATAACTCATAACTCATAACGTTTATTGCATTCCATAGTATCACAGGTGGTATACATTAAAGTTAGATCAGTATGGACCCCGTCGGGCAAGCAATCAGGTGTAAGAAAAGAGGAAGAGAGGAAGCGCAATTCTATTTAGAAGTTTTGTAATAACATAAGAATTGGAAGGTAATAGAGATTTTTATTTTAACATGCTAATGAAATTATATTGTTTTGTTGACTAAAATTAATTTATATTTCTATCATCTAAATATTCGTTTATATTATAATAACATTTATTAATTAGAAGCTGTTTTAATTTTCTTATAAATATAATGTCATTATTTTCATTTATTAGTGTTTCGGGTAATTTATTATAAATTTTAATTGATGAGTGGAATGTACTTGAAGAGGTAAGTTTTAATCTGGAAGTCGGTAATATCAATTTATTTTTGCATCGTCGCAATGAATACGTTGATGGTATATCTTGTAGCCTTATGTAAAATTGTCTATGTTTGCGTACGAATTTACATATTTCCATTATATACAAGCTTGGCAAATTAAGTATCTGATATTTTATAAAATAAGGTTAACAACTGTCGGTCTGCTCGATGTTGGCTATGATACGGATCAACTTTTTTTGAGCGGTAAACAGTGATGTCGCGTCGGTCGGTACTGTTACCCCACAACACAACTCCGTAGCACAGCCAAGCATGTGCATATGCGTAGTATGTAACTATTGCTGTTTCTATGTCGGTTGTCTTTTTTACCTCGCGTAGAGCATAAGTGAAACTAGATAATTTTGTTTTTATTTTTTGTACATGGGCTTTCCAATTTACATGTTTATCTATTACGATACCAAGTAACGTAAATTCTTCCACACAATCCAATTTGGTACCATTAAAGTAATAATTTAAATTCAATGCTGTTTTTTGATGAGGATGAAAAGTCATTATTTTTGTTTTGGAATAATTAATTTTTAAATTGTGATCATCTAACCAACCTGAAGTTTTAGAGAGTAAGGAATTTAGATTTTGATAAATTTCATTGTTATTATTGTTGTTATATGAAGTAAGTAAGGAGATATCGTCGGCGAATAAAATACAGGGCTCCTGCATGATCTTTGGTAGGTCGTTTATGTATACCAAAAATAGAAAACAGCCAACCACACTTCCCTGCGGTATGGATGCATTCACAACTTCACAGTCAGAGCGTACGTGAGTAATGCTTTTAGTAAGGTTATCAAAGTATTCTACCTCTACGAATTGGTGTCTATCCTTTAAATATGATGCAAACCAATTATGAGCTGATCCACGGATGCCTATACCATATAATTTATTTAACAGGATATTGTGTTGTACCCTGTCGTATGCTTTAGTCATATCTAGCAAGATACCTACACCGTATTGTTTATTATTTATTACGTTTATAATTTCATTAATGTATTTATATATGGCTTAAATTGTAGAGCGGTTTTTTCGAAATCCATTTTGTGAATCATCGAAAATTTGATATTTTTCACAAAATTTGCTCACTCGGTTATACATCGCTTTTTCAAAAAATTTCGATGCTGTTGGCGAAATAGCAATAGGTCTAGACAAGGTGTTTGGTAAAAGCCTTATAAAGCTGGATATGGTAGATAGGGAACATCAAACTGAACAACTTTTACTATGGGACCAACTCTGAAATTGCGAAAAAGAATGAGCTGTTTCATACATTTTGATATTTTTGTTATTAATTTTTGTATGAAACAGCTGATTTTTTTTCGCGATTTCAGAGTTGGTCCCATAGTAAAAGTTGTCCAATTTGATGGTCTCTATCTACCATATTCGGCTTTATAAGGCTTTTACCAAACACCTTGTAGTTGCTTGGATCAGTTTTATCATTTTTCTTGTAGATTGGTTTAACCAGTGTATTTTTCAATAGATCAGGGAAAATACCTTCAGTAAAAGACTGGTTTATTAACAAAGTGAATGGTAATGTTAATTCATCGGCACATTCTCTGAATAACTTAGGCGGCAGCTCATCCACACCGTAGCTATTTTTATTTTTTAAACTTTTTATAATTTTGTTAACCTCATGGCAGTCAACCGGGCTAAGAAACATAGAGTTTTCAATCGGGTTAAGTACAGGGCGACCGCGAGCGCAGCCCGCTTTTTGGGCTCCTGTATCGCCATCACCCCGCACCTGCCGGGAGTCGAGCTGCCCGATAGAAACAAAGAAGCTGTTAAACGCGTTTGCAACTTGTTTAGGATCCGAACATAGGGATTTATTTATATTTAATTCTATTTGATTTTTTATTTATTTTATTTGTTTTCTCATTTATTACGTTCCACATAGTCTTTATCTTATTATTTGAGTTTTGAATTTTGCTGTTATAATGTATTCTTTTTGAACGGTTAATTAGCTTTTTTAATATTTTCTCATATCGAGGGCATCAAGCTGTAAGGTCGTATCTACCGATTTTTCAAAATTCGGTTTTTGGGGCGAACCTACATTTTTTTTAGCTCTACAACATACTGAAAGGGCGTAACAGTTCTTCGCTTATTTATCAAATTGACATAAACATGTAAAGGCGTATTTAATACAATAAGTTATTGTTAGTAACAAGTTCAAAAGACGAAAGAGTCGATACGACCTCGGCTTGCCACGATAATGTCGATACGCCTTTACATTATTAATAATAAAGGCTTATTAGTCGTTACGCCTTTTTAATGCTACAAACAATCGAAATGCTAGTTACCTCATGCAATTGAAGTGACCTTATCCAAATAAGCAAAAAAATTATCTACAGCGTTAGTCTATCATGGGCAGTTTTTGAGACATTTAAGTTTAAAACATTATATGTCGGTCATTTTCTTTTTTAGGCGATGTCGCTTTCTTAAACCAGTTTCAGATCAAAGATCTTTTCCAAATGAGCAAACAAATATTCTACAGCGTAAGTCTATCATGGGCAGTTTTTGAGATATTTAAGATTAAAAAAATATTTAGATAGGTTTTTTTTTGCCTATGTCGCTTCCAAAAAACACTTTCATCTCAAAGATCTTATCCAAATAAGCACGAAAATATTTCACATCTTAAGTCTATCATGGGTAGTTTTTGACATATTTAAGAATTAAAAATTATATGTCGGTCATTTTCTTTTTTTGGCGATGTCACTTTCTAAAACCAGTATCAGCTCAAAGATCCTATCCAAATAACCAAGGAAATATTCTACGGCGTAAGTCTATCATGGGCAGTTTTTGAGATATTTAAGTTTAAAAAAATTACATGTAGGTAATTTTTTGGCAATGTCGCTTCCAAAAAACACGTCCAGCTCAAAGATATTATCCAAATAAGCAAAAAAACATTCCACAGCATTAAGTTTATCATGGGCATTTTTTGAGATATTTAAGATTAAAAAAATATTTAGATAGGTTTTTTTTGGCTATGTCGCTATCAAAAAACACTTTCATCTCAAAGATCTTATCAAAATAAGCAAGAAAATATTCCACATCTTAAGTCTATCATGGGCAGTTTTTGAGATAATTAAGATTAAAAAATTATAATATGTAGAGTCTATCATGGGCAGTTTTTGAGATTTTTAAGTTTGAAAAATAATATGTGGGTCATTTTCTTTTTGTGGCGATGTCGCTTTCTTAAACCAGTTTTAGCTCAAAGATCTTATCCAAATAAGAAAAAAAATATTCAATAGCGTAACAGAAGTATCGTTGGCACTGCTTATCATTTTTAAACTTAAATATCTCAAAAACTGCCAATGACAGACTAAGGCTGAAAACAGTGCTCGACCGACGGTTAGCGCTGACCGTCAGTCGACGTAGCAATATCTATGCAAGTCTATGAACGCGCACACAGCCACGCTGACGGTACGCGCGTGATTTGGTACGCGCGTACGGTCGGTCGAGTGGTCGGTCCGGCTCGTCGGTTGCGCGTACGTCAACCGACGAGCTATGAGATTGTATGGGTGCGTTCAGTGCTTCGCTGACGGAGCGACCGACCGTACGCGCGTACGTACACTCAAAGCAAAAATGTACCTATATCGATACAGAGCGCCTTATAACTGAAGTGCGGCTTCGTCCGGCAATATGGGATTTATCGTCTGAATTTCATAAAGACCGTGATGCTAAAATAAGTGTTTGTCAAGAAGTTTGTAAAGAATCAATTCCGGATTTCGACGATAAGTCTGACAGTGAGAAAAAGGATTCATTTTTCTTGTGAACTGTACACACGCGTAGCAGTTTGCCGTCAGCGTAGCACTGAATGAATTTTCGCAACCGACGGTCAGCGCTGACGGTCAGGACGTACCGTCGGTCGAGCACTGTTTCCAGCCTTACGCTGTGAAATATTTTTTTGCTTATTTGGATAAGATCTTTGAGGTGGATGTGTTTTTTGGAAGCGACATTGCCAAAAAAAATTCGCTACATGTAATTTTTTAAACTTAAATATCTCAAAAACTGCCCATGATAGACTTGCGCCGTAGAATATTTTTTTGCTTATTTGGATACGATCTTTGAGCAGATACTGGTTTTAGAAAGCGGCATCACCAAAAAAATAAAATGACCGACATATAATTTTTTAAACTTAAATATCTCAAAAACTGCCCATGATAGACTTACGCTGTAGAATTTGTTTTTGCTTATTTGAATAAGATCTTTGACATGTATGTGTTTTTCGGAAGCGACATTGCCAAAAAAAATTACCTTTATCATACAAGTATTTTATCTTAAATATCTCAAAAACTGCCCATGATAGACTTAAGCTGTAGAATATTTTTTGTATATTTGGATAAGATCTTTGGGCTGAAACGGGTTTTAGAAAGCGACACGTAAAAAGAAAAAAAATGACCCACATATTATTTTGTAAACTTAAATATCTCAAAAACTGCCCATGATAGACTCACGCTGTGCAGTATTTTTTTGCTCATTTGGATAAGGATTTGATTACATTTTGTTTTAATCACACTAGTTAACGCTGAGCCAATTAGATATTTAAAATAATTATTCGAAGTTTTGTCAACTTTGAAAAAATATTTTAAATATCTGATTGAAAGTTGTGCGTGTAAATACCCGTTTTCAAATTGTTTACGTTCTTGTAATGATTACTTAAGTAAATTATTTACTTGACATACGCCTCTTTGTCACCACCCAGAGGATTTCAGCTGCACGCTACAAGGGCGTAATTACATAAAAATACGTGAAATCATGCACTTTTTAAAATATAATTATATGCTAATAACATGTTTAGATAATATCTTTCATCATACCGAAATGCAAAAACATTGGTAGAAACATACAAAAGTTATCATTGATAAACTATTTTTATTACTAAATCCTAGCCTCCTATAAAATTTCAATATGTGTAAATACGACCTTTTAGTTTGATACCCTCGATATTGTTTAAAATGCTGTCTTAAAATTGGATTATTAGATTTTGTTGTAAGTATTTCTAACAACCTTTTATTTTTATATGATTTTTTTATCCCTACGGTTAGCCAATGTTTTTTTATTGTTGATTTTAATGTAATTTTTCGTTTTGGTATGTACTTTTTTAATATTTTCATTAGAATCTCATGAAATGTAGTGTAGTTTTGTAGCAGAGATTTCTAGCTATAGGATAAGTATAAAAATAAAAGACTCAGAAACAATTAAATGCGAACTTTTATTGAAATAAATAAGAAAATAAAAGGTTAAGAGAATTTTAAGAAATGCAGGGCGTGGGTGTAATGTTTTTGCAGCTCACTTGTTGCACTGGCGGAAGGCCTTAAATTACAGTATTCTCACTGAGTTAAGAGTTCACATATATAAATAATAATACTGAAGTTAAACAAATAAGGTTTTTAAAAGAAATCTAAATTAATAAAAGCTCTAGCTTATCGCTATCCTTAAAGTAGGTTTACAATGTATCAGATCAGATATAGGCTATTAATCAATAGAAAATCATTTGACGAATAAACAAGTGCACTCTAGATAAAGGTGGTAGATTACAAATGAGAAGTAAGTTAGGTGGTACTTATATGCATATAGCTAGGCTAAACCGATGACAGAAGAGAAGAATAGAGAAGATTACTGGGCGCCACACGCTTGTGGGTAACTCACAAACGTGAATAGTAGAAGAAGGTGTAGCAAGATAAAAATATAGGAACGGTTACACCTGAGATTCGTGTTCTGAGGAGGGCTCCTGGATCGCCGGTCACTCAAGGCCAAAGGTCAGCGAACGAGGGCTTGGCGATGTTGTAGTCTGCTCAGCAGCACTCGTTTCGAATGGGTGATCCCGTCAGAATTAAAAGAACTGTCGAGGAAATAGAGAACACAGCGTTATGCCAAAACAGTGACATAAAAAAAATGTTAATAGACATGATTGCCGTTTAGCAGATAGACTTACCCTGACGCCGAGAATTCGAGGACTAATGTAAGAAATTGCGGTTCTCACGGTGATACAGCTTAGGACACAATTTGTGTGGTTTACCAGGGACAGATGACACACACAGCGTATGAGAAATACTTTCAATCACAGTACAGTGGCGCACTCACTCACTTCAGAAGTTCAGAGAAAGCGAAAATCCTCACTGGAGGAAGTCGGGTCCTATTTATATCTTTCTCTTTCGGCCGTTCAATTTCGCAAACAATCTACCACTTTCCCGAGACAGTAAGAAAAAATCATACCGACTTGCATACTTCCAGAATGATCAGATTATAGTCTATGGTTAAGAAAATTAGTTAAAGATAAATTAAGAATTATATGAAATCAAATAAAGGAAGATTTGTAAATTATAAATAACTAATTACTCCCATTGTACATTGGATATTTATTAAGTTATTGATAAAAGTTTTTAGGAACCATAGATAATCCAAATTTTTATCTGTGAATCCAGATGGGAAAGCAGGAAGCTACTTCACGCTAGATGTCACTTTTGAGTGCTATTGTATGAACGAGGTGACAGGATGGTTATGCATTTAGGTGTGAGAGAGATGGTAATATACGCGCGACAGACTGCCACTACTTGACACTAGATAGCGCTAAAGTTATGATGAAGTGTGGAATCCCAACGCTAGGTGGCTTTATGAAAAGAAGAGATGCAAATAGCTAGACATCCCTGCCAGAATGAGAAGGCGTATATATTTGGATACTTGCTCGTGGTATTAGTTCCGCTATTCCTCGCAAGATTGAGCCAATGGTCCGAGAATTATGATGTTTATGCTGATAAAATTAAAATGTCAAACGTCAGATCGAACTGTTGTTTGTTGAGGAATCTAAGTCTACATAAAATGTAAAAAAAAACTAGCAATTATTGCGTGGAATTGAGTTAATGAAGATGTATGTACTTGCAATGTGGGATGTATAAAAAGTGTTGTGTAATGATGTAAAATATTGGATAAAGAAAACATAAATAAAGGTTGGTATCGTCAACGTATATTATGAATGTAATATCTCAAAATGATATGTTACAGTTTTCGTTGATATTTTTGCAAATTATTTCATTCCAATTTAGTAAATGTAATTGTGATTTGAATTCAGTTATTGCTTTTTTATTAAATATTCGTTTTTCTATACACCAATTAGCTTTTTTTGTTTGTATCTGTTTTTTTATGTGTATGACCGTTCCGGAATGATCTGAAAACCCATGTTCTTTTACACAAGTATAAATGTATTCATTATTATAGTTAGTAAAAATATGATCTAAGCATGTCTTTTTACGAGTCGGTTCATTTATATGCTGTATTAATTTGTATTCTAACATTAAATTCAGAAAATCTAATGATATTTTCTTTTTTTCCAATACATTAATGTTAAAATCTCCACCTAAAACAATTCTTTGTTTCGAGAATTTTTTATTAATATAATTCAGAATTAATCTTAATTGCCCATAAAAAATGTTTTCCTCTTTTCCATTCCAATACATTAATACAATCAAAGTATTTTCTTTACATAGTTCAATTGCAATTACTTCTAACACATATTCGATGGACATATTCGTGATATTACTTATCTCTTTGTATTCAAAATCATCTTTTAGCATTATGCAAAGTCCTCCTCCTGGGTGTGTTTTCCTGCAAAATGACGCTGCAATTGTGTAACCGTGAAAATGTAGTAACTTCAGTTTTTCTTCTGTCAACCATGTTTCAGATATACATAAGGCATCGTAGGTGGGATTCTTATCCAAAAAGACTTCTAATGTGTTTTGTTTATCTTAATATATAAAATCGTAAACTGAATGACTGACTGACTGACTGACTGACTGATCTATCAACGCACAGCCCAAACCGCTGGACCTAGTGACTTGAAATTTTGAACACAGATACTTTATACAGTGTAGGCTACTAAGGAAGGATTTTTGAAAATTCCATCCCTAAGGGGATGAAATAAGGGATGAAAGTTTGTATGAAAGTCCCTCAGTTTTGAAGCTAGAATCTTCAAATTTTGTGTTTAGGCTGACGATTGAAAATTAATAAATACGGGTCTCAGCGTTTTTCAAAATTCTACCCCCGAAGGGGTCAAAAGGGGGATGAAGTTGTGTATTGAAGAAAATCCTTCATTTTCGAAGTATAAATCGCTAAATTTATAATTTAGGCTTATGGATAGAAATCTAAAGCAACGTATACTGTTTTTGTTAGGATTTCAACTCCAAAGGGGATGAAATGGGGGTGAAAAGGGTTAAAAAAACCCTAAAAATAGATATGGATGTCGTTATCGGGGTTTTGTGGGACGACGATTGCAAAAATGACATTTATTTTGAAGTCCAACCACGGTGGACATGATTTAACCCCTAAAGGGGTGAAAATGAGGTCCAAATTTTGTATTGGAAAAATAATATAAAATAGACATTACAACTTTAAACTTCGTAGGAGCACATCTAAAAATAAATAGGCAAATATATATTTTGTTATTTTGAAAATCAACCCCTTAGGGGGTAAATGGGGTGAGTAAACATAAAAATCGGTATAGATGTCGTTATTGGGGTTTTCTGGGATGACGATTGCAAAAATGACATTTATTTTGAAGTCCAACACGGTGGACATGATTTAACCCCTAAAGGGGTGAAAATGGGGTCCAAATTTTGTATGGAAAAATAATATAAAATAGACATTACAACTTTAAACTTCGTAGGAGCACATCTAAAAATAAATAGGCAAATATATATTTTGTTATTTTGAAAATCAACCCCTTAGGGGGTAAATGGGGTGAGTAAACATAAAAATCGATATAGATGTCGTTATTGGGGTTTTTTGGGATGACGATTGCAAAAATGACATTTATTTTGAAGTCCAACACGGTGGACATGATTTAACCCCTAAAGGGGTAAAAATGGGGTTCAAATTTTGTATGGAAAAAGAATACAAAATCGAAATTACAACTTTAAAATTCGTAGTCGAGCACGTCTAAATATATATTTAGGGATTTTGAAAATCAACCCCTTAGAGGGTAAGTGGGGTGAGTAACATAAAAATCGATATGGATGTCGTTCTTGAGGTTTTATGGGATGGTGATTGCGAAAATGAGATTTAATTTGAAGTCCAACGCGGTGGACATGACACATATGGACCAGGGGGCTTATTGTCTAATTTCAAAATCTATCGCAATCGCTTTCAGGATGTGATGCATTGATGCTTCTTTTTTGGCACAAGTAAAAACTTACCAAAGAAATACAGCAATGTGTCACATCCATCTGTCAAATGAAAGCGATTGCGATAGATTTTGAAAATTAGACAATAAGTGGGCAGGACCTGGACATGCACATCCAGGGAACGGGAACGGGAACCGGAACGGGAACGGACGGAACGGAACGGAACGGAACGGAACGGAACGGAACAAACCGGACCGGACCGGACCGGAACGGAACGGAACCGGAACCGGAACGGACGGGACGGAACGGAACGGAACGGAACGGAACGGAACGGAACGGAACGGAACGGAACGGAACGGAACGGAACGGAACGGAATAGAACGGGAACGGGAACGAGACGGTAACGGGAACTAGAACGGGACGGGTACGGGAACGGGAACGGAAGGAGTACGGGACGAGTACGGGACGGGATCGGACGGGAACGGAATGGGAACGGAACGAAACGGGAATGAAACAGGAACGTAACGGGAACGGAACGGGAACGAAACAGGAACGAAACTGGAATGAAACGGGAACGGAACGGGAATAGAACAGGATGGGAACGGGAACGGGAACAAGAACCGGACGGGAACGGAACGGGAACAAGAACGGGAACGTAAGGCGTACGGGACGGTTAGGGGACGTTTACGGGACGGGAACGCAGCGGGAACGGAACGGGAATGGGAACGGGAACGAAACGGGAACGGAACGCGAATATAACGGGACGGGAACGGGAACGAGAACAGGATGGGAACGGGAACGGAACGGGATGGGAACGGGAACGGAAACGGAAGGGGTACGGGACGGTTACGGGACGTTTACGGGACGGGAACGCAAACGGGACGGGAACGGAACGGGAACGGGGAACGGGAGCGGGAGCGGGAGCGGGAACGGGAACTGGAAGCCTTGTGCGAGGCCCGCCACACGCGGCAAATGTCTTGCCTCGCGAGGCAGCGCGTTTGACGGGGACTCGCCTAATCGCGTAAAAATGGCTGGCCGGATCCTGGTTGAAGGTTCCTTAAAAGGATTTCGTCTAATATCCACGCGGACGAAGTCACGGGCAGAAGCTAGTTAAATATACTTTGCATGTTTTGGTATGGTATCTTAAATAATTCTTTACTTTCGAAAGGAATTATTACTAATGCAGCTTTCACGACCATGGATTGAGTTATTTTCAGTAGATTTTTCTTGTATACCGTTACTTGATGCTTTGTAGCTTTATCTAAGAATTCTGACACTGACAGTCCAGTTTGCATAAAGGAATAGCTATTTTCAATAATGTGTTTCACCATTCTTTTGCTTATCAATTCGATTACAAGTGGTCGTCTTCCATTTTTACTGTAACGACCTATTCGATATAAATCATCGACATGTCCAGTTAAATCCAGACCCATCAATTCCCAAAACAAACTTTGTATTCGGTCATGCAAGTCACTCTCAGGTTCTTTATAATATTTAGGTAATCCATATAGTACAATTTTTTGCGATCGTTTTCAGGATACTTTTTTTCTCCAGTAGATATAATTTTCGTTTCGAAATCTTCCATTTGCTTTTTCAACGAGTAGTTTTCCTGTTGTTTTCGTTTAATTTTTCGTGTAAGTTCTTGTATTTCTAAGATTCTGTTATTGTTTTGTTCAGTTAAATTATTAATTTGTTGCTTAAATTCTTCCTTTAATACTTGGATTGCTTCTTTTACTTCCTTTTGTATTATATTTTGTAGTTGCGATATCACATTAATATTGTTTTCCTGGAGTCGTTGTGTAATAACTTCGCTCAAGCTATGTAAAGTTAATTCCGAACAATTGGTAGTTCTCTTATTGTCGATGTTAATGGTGTCATCACCCAGAAAAGTGGTGTTTTCAGAGCTCATACTATCATTATTTTGTGCAGCAGAGTGTTTTCGCATGGTTACATTGTCTATTTCAGGCGATTTATTTTGTTTTTGGACTATATTGTTACAGTTTTTAGATGTTACTGATGTATTCTCATTACAAGTTTTCTGCATCTTAAAGTAGGATGCCTGGCATTTCCACCTCTGCTTATGTTCAGGTGTCATAGTTTTGTAAAAGCGCTGGCTGGAAACGTTTGCGCATTCAAGATCGTAAATGTTATGACATTGTGAGCAAGTCAGGTATTTCCTTTTATTATTATATTTATATTATATTTATATTCTTAGCAAGTTCCCCCACTTACGAGCCCGGGCCGAGCGGCGCTGTATAAAAGGCGGCGTCAACCTGCGCACGGCCTCACTCTGCGCGCGGCGTTTGGATGCGACGGACGTTTCTTTGTGGCGTTATAGTGCTCCTCCTTATTTTATTTTGCGTTAAATATTGTCGAGTTGATTAAAGTTACTTTCTGTTTAAAATCAGTTCACGATTAAAGTTATTTTGAATTAAATAAAGTGTTAGGTTGTTGTAGACCGTTCTTTTTTTTTTAAATCATTTTCACTTCTGGTTTGTAAAATCAGAAGTGGGATTCACTACGCGTTCTACCAGCTTGTTTTGCCATCCAAAAGTAAATTTTCGTGTTTAAAGTAGTGTTCAGTGTGTTTCAAAAGTGCCACGTGTTTTGTAAAAGTTGTTTTTGTGAGTATTCGATTAAAGTGCCACGTGTTTTGTAAAGGTTTCCGTTAATAACCGTTACAAAGGTGTGCCACGTGTATTTTAAAAGTTGTTTTCGTAATTGTTCATAAAAGTGACACGTGTTTTGCGAATTGTTTTCGTCAAACATGTCGGGACGTTCCTCTAGGCCTGTAGAGCGTGATCATCGTTATAAAGACCGACGTTCTAGGGATTTATCTCGTGAACGTCGTAGTCACCGTTCTTCCAATACGCCGCCGTTGTCTAGGCGTGATGATCGTTCTGCAGACTATAGGAGCAGGTCGAATAGACGTCAAAATGCTTCGCATAGCTCGCAAAGTAGAACTCGCGATCGTCGTAACAGCTCAAGTGACCGCCGCGAGAGCTTACAAGATGTGGTGTTTGATCGAATACTCACTAGGTTAGATGCTATTGAAAATAGGCTACAACAACCTACAACAACGCCAACGGTTGATAGTCCGTCGCATCTTCTTGGTGATCATACACCGACACCATCGCTCATCGTGGCGCTGACCCTCGCCAGCGAGCAGGGCTCGGGCGTTACCGATGGGGCGACTATAGGTACGGTGCGTGATGCTGACGCTAGTACCAGTGCAGACAAAGGCGTGGCGGACAGGATTGTTGGAGCTCTTTCATCCTTGATACAAGTAAGGTCTCATAAGTTTTACATTCCTCATTTGACCCGAGTATACATGATTTTGATATGTGGTGCGCGGAGGTGGACCGCGGTCGGCAATTGAACAATTGGGACGATCGAGAATGCCTTGGGCGTATTGATGGGTGCCTGCGGGGTGACGCAAAATCTTGGTTGAACGATTGGACCACGAATGATCGTACGTGGACCAATTTTAAAGCCGAATTTCGATCACTGTGTCCTCGAAACATTGATTTTGCAACTGTACTTTTTGAAGTGATGTGTACTAGTTCTAATAAGTATTCGACCTACGCGGAATACGCCCGCAGGTCACTGCTACGCCTTAATATTGTTAAAGGTTTATCTGATGAGCTTAAAGTCTCAATTGCGATGCGAAGTATTGCCGACCGCAGGTCAAAGCCGCGGCTACCAATGCTAAGCTACTGTCAAACGACTTGGTAAATTTTTTATCGGTATATGTTAAATCGAAACATGATTTTCGAACCTCCAACAATGCTGTCCGTCCGCCAAGCCACATAGGGCCAATGCATTCACGTAAGCAAGATGGTTTGGAGACAACACTAAGTGTCTCATTTGTGGCAAATTTGGTCACAAGAAGTGGCATTGCCCTAAGAAGTCTTAATCTGATACGACTAGTACTCAAGCTACCTCCTCTTCATCTAAAACAACTCCCTTACCATCCAATGACCATAATAGGTCAACCAAATTTTGTACTTTTTGTAAACGTAACGGTCATTTGATTGATTCATGTTTTCTTAAGCAACGTTCTGACAGTGAAAACAAAAATTCAAGTGAAGTAAATTTTTGCTCCAACCCGAATCCAGACAAAGCAATGTGATGTCAGCTCTTATCAAAAAGATGCCCGTTGATATTTTGATTGACAGCGGCTCCGTTATTTCCCTTATCAAACAATCAGTTTTGAAGCATTTTAATTTTAATAGAATTCCAACCTATCGTTTAATACGTGGCATAGGAAGCCAGGAGATTGAGGCAACCTCTTATGTCACTGCTATTTTAGAGTTCTCCGAAGTTTCCTTAGAAGTTGATTTATATGTTGTACCTGATGAATGTATAAGTGCGCCAATTTTAATTGGCACTGATGTTTTGAGCCGAAAGGGACTGACGTACATACGGACTAACAATGAACAACGGTTAGTAATAACGGGTGATCCTGCCATAGTGCAGCACGTGAACACCGTGGAAGTTGAATCTGTTAAGACGCCTTTAGCTGGGCATGAAAAAGACCGCCTTTTAGAAATAATTAAAACTTTTTCTAGTTCATTTATTACTGGCACAGCCACCTCCACGGTGAACACGGGCAGCATGGAAATAAAACTATCATCCAACTCTCCAATCTGTCATCGTCCCTATAAGCTCTCCGTTGATGAGAAAAACAGAGTTCGCGGTATAGTTAATGACTTGCTTACTAAGGGCATTATCAGAGAGTCCCAGTCAGACTGCGCAAGTCCTATCATTCTCGTCAAAAAAAAAAAGGACGGGAGTGATAGGATGTGCGTCGACTACCGTGCACTTAATGCTATTACCGTAAAAGAAAGATTCCCTTTGCCGCTTATTGATGACCACATCGATAAACTTGGTAAGTTTAGGTACTTTACCAGCCTAGACATGGCTACTGGTTTTTACCAAGTCCCAATGAAAGATGATGATTATATCTGCAAAACGGCCTTCGTGACACCCGAGGGGCACTATGAGTACCTCAAAACGCCCTACGGGTTAGCGAATGCGCCGATTGTGTACCAAAGAATCATCTCTAGAACTCTTAAGGCACTTATAGACGCTAGTAAGGTCCTAACTAACATAGATGATGTACTTATGTTATGTTGCTTATGTTATTCTGGCAAATACTATTGAAGAAGGGTTGCAAAATTTAGTAGATGTCCTTAAAATTTTAACTGCTTCTGGTTTCTCAATAAATTTGAAAAAGTGCACATTTTTAGATACCGAAATTGAATATTTAGGTCGTCTCATAGGTAACGGTCAGGTACGGCCGAGCCCTGTGAAAATAGAAGCCCTAGTAAAATCGAAAAAATCTACTAACGTTAGAGAGGTCCGCCAATCTCTAGGACTTGCAGGTTACTTCAGGCGTTACATTGCCAGCTACTCCTCTAAGACTGTGCTCGTGAATACATTATCCATTGCCTTACTAACGAGCCTGTTTTGGCTATTTTTGACCCCCAACTACCCACCGAGCTTCACACCGATGCCAGTGCTATCGGCCTTGATGCTGTGTTGCTACAGGAACATCGTAATAAAAGAAAGAGGGAAGTAGGCTACTTTAGCAAGTCCACCCAGGGTGCTGAAGCTAAATACCACGGTTACGAACTGGAAACCTTGGCCATAGTTCGAGCTCTTCAGCACTTCCGCCACTACCTTATTGGTATCAACTTTAAGATAGTAACAGACTGCAACTCCTTAAAAATTACTGAGCATAAAAAGATTTGTTGCCAAGGGTTGCACGCCGGTATTTTATTAAAAATAATCATTATTTTATAAACATACACCTACTGGTGAAGAGCCGCGTCTCTTGTGCTTCATCGCTAAAGGTCACCGGTTGATCTTGCTTCGACTTGCTTGAGCCACGACCATATTGGCGTCGATAAAACCACTGATCTTATTTCACGACATTTTTGGTTTCCAAATTCAAGGTCTTTTGTTCGGAAATATGTTAATCATTGCCTTATTTGTTTATGTCATAAAAGGGTACCTAGAGCGTCAGGACGCCTACGTCAATGCAGATCGCCGACAGCCAGGCAGTTTCGCTGTGGGTGATCAAGTGTTCGTGAGCAATGCCACACAAAGTACCGGCAAGCTGGACTCCAGTGTGCGCGGGCCTTACAAGGTTCTGCATGCGCTGCCCCATCAGCGCTACGAGCTCGAGCTGCTGGCCGGCTCGTACGGCAGAAAACTCAAGCTGCTGCTGAACACATGGTTCTGTGGCGCGGCGAGTGGACGCTCCGCTTTGGTGGTGGACGACAAGCAAACATGGGGCCTCTGTCGTGGTTACACATGTCATGCAAACGTGGGGCCTCTGACATCTGTACATGTCTTTGTCATGCAAACATGGGGCCTCTGGCATCGTACATGCTTTTGTACTTCATGAACCCATATACGCAAACATGGGGCCTATGTATGCGTTCATGAGGGTGACATGCAAACTTGGGGCCTCTGTCATACCAGACTAAGAAGTGTATAAGTTAATTATACTCTTCATACGATTATTTTCTTTAATTTTACGGGTGTTCGACTGATGGAAGTCCGGAATCCCATCATTCGAATCTACTCGATTACTTTTCTTATTTTTTTTGTTTACTTTTAATTTATTTGCTTAGTTCTAACTTGCTACCAGTTACATATTTGTAGTAAACAGTTTCCCTAGCTTTCTCAAATTGCTTATGATTCTTTGCTTGTGGACGCTTGAGTGCACGCTTGCGTCTATAGACAAGGGATCAATTAAAGTAAAAATTTTGGAATTTTCCATAGCTGTGACCTTCAACTTATTTGCTTTTAACCTTGCTTTTCATATAAATTTATAACTGAAGGTCAAATTAAACCTTGTTGGTTACGAACCACTTTTAACGTGTTGTGCCTTTCCACATGCAGAAAGTGACGAAACCAATGATGACCAGGACATGGCTGGTATGTCGAGTGGAACAACAAGTGCGGTCGAGGACGCCTCGCTGTCAGGAACGGCCGTCTTAGCAAGTTCCCCCACTTACGAGCCCGGGCCGAGCGGCGCTGTATAAAAGGCGGCGTCAACCTGCGCACGGCCTCACTCTGCGCGCGGCGTTTGGATGCGACGGACGTTTCTTTGTGGCGTTATAGTGCTCCTCCTTATTTTATTTTGCGTTAAATATTGTCGAGTTGATTAAAGTTACTTTCTGTTTAAAATCAGTTCACGATTAAAGTTATTTTGAATTAAATAAAGTGTTAGGTTGTTGTAGACCGTTCTTTTTTTTTTAAATCATTTTCACTTCTGGTTTGTAATTATATTTATAATAAAGCTGTAGAAAAGTTGTGTCTGTATAAGAGAAATATTGTGAAAAAAAGTGTTTGGGTAGATTAATAATAACCAGAAGAACCCATTTCTATCATTTTTGGATTTTTTTCTGTTTGTCAATTTTTATGTTTGTCTGTATGTTTGTGAGCTAATAACGTAAAAAATAGTAACTCAATCGTAAAATATACTGTGTATTTTGCAAAATAATTAAATCTTTAATTAATTTCAATCAGTTTACTAAATCAAAAGATATACGAGTTTTAAGTTTTTGATGAATTCTTTGTAATAATTTATTCCGGGAATTATATTGTAAGAACGACCGACCAGCTGGTGTATCCACATCACAGTAAAAAGGTCAATGGCTAAAAAAAACAAAAAATCACAGATTTCGCAGTTCTCGCAAGAATCGGAGCATTGAAAATGAATACAAAAATTTACGAAAAAACTAAATCAAATCAAAAGCAAAATCCTACAATTTTTCTAAGGTATACTAGTTACCTTTTTATTTTTACGATCGATTGTGACACTCGGCTGCGCCTCTCGTCACAAAAGTGCCCCTGACTGCTTCGACGCGGCTGAAAAATTATCAACCGATTCACAAAAATCATCTAATGCACTTCTCGTCTGCTTCCACATCTTTCAATACCTTTACCATGACGATCGGTCAATAATCATAGAAACTACATCACTTTTTATATACCGAAATACCCGTTTTTCTACAATTCCAAATCTAAAGGGACCACCTACTTTTCACAATTATAAACCGATTTTCAAAAAAAAATCGCTATTTTGTAGCTAAACTAATACCCTAGGACCCTTTTTTATTTTTCTTAAGTCGGTTTTTTTCTCGAAATATTTACAATTTAGTAAACAAACACCCCCCAAAAAACCGAATTTTTCAAAATTTTAAAAAAAGTTACTAGCCGATTTTCAAAATTCAAACGTTCATACGTGTCTCAATAAATTCCTCAACTTTTGGTACTATTTCCATCTCGATCCTCCTAAAATCCTCGGAACTATGACCAAAAATACGTCTTAGGCGATTTGCATTTGATAACCATTTTCAATGGTAAAACGCGTCCAGTTTTCGGTCTATTGTAATTCTCAAAAAGAAAAAAATCGTCTCGCCACCAGATCATTTTCTCAGGCGGGACTGGAACCCGCGACTTTTGGAAGTCTGGTCCAATGCTAATCTCTGATCTACCGAGTCACCTATACTGTCAGTAACTTTCAGATACCAATAAGAAAATATTTTTATCTTCAAAAAAACTTTTTTAACTTAATAATGCTACCGAAAAGTTGAATGATTCGTTAAGATAATTGAATGAACTTAACTAGCCCTTTATTGCCAGTTTTAAGTGAGTTTGCTTTTCACTAATTTGCTCAGATTTTACTCTTCGAAGTTACTGGAAAGTTTGTTTTTTTATTGACAGAAAACGGTAGGCGTCAGTTAGGTTACCTACTTTTAATTCAAATTTATCAGCAGTTAACACGGGATAATTAATGAATATTTATATTATTATTTATTGTATTAATATATTTATTATAATAATAGTTATATCGTACAAGATGGTCTTTCAGCTTAGCGATCTGGTTTAATGATAGCCTCTATCTTCTCTCTTATATAAAAGTGAAGGGGTGACAGACTATCAACGCACAGCCCAAACCACTAGACCTAGAGACTTGAAATTTTGTACATATATACTTTACACAGTGTAGGCATCCACTAAGAAGGGATTTTTGGAAATTCTACCCCTAAAGGGGTGAAACGGGGGTTCAAAGTTTGTATGGAAAAAAAATATTAAATAGACATTTCGACTTGAAACTTCGTAGGAGTACTCCTTAAAACAAATAAGTAAGCACGTGTTTCGTGGTTTTCTGAAAATCAACCCTTTAGGTGGTAATTGGGGCAAAAAAATGCCCAAATTGACTGACAAATCAACGCACAGCCTAAACTACTGGACCTAGAGACTTGAAATTTTGCACACAGATACCTTATACAGTGTAGGCATCGACTAAGGAAGGATTTTTGAAAATTCTATTCCTAAAGGGAGGAAATTTTGTATGAAAGTCCCTCAGTATTGAAGCTAAAATCTCCAAATTTTGTGTTTAGGCTGACGATTGAAAACTTATAAATACGTGTCTGAGCGTTTTTATAAATTCTACCCCCGAAGGGGTGAAAAGGGGGATGAAGTTGTGAATAGAAGAAAATCCTTCATTTTCGAAGTAAAAATCGTTAAATTTATAATTTAGGCTTTTGGATGGAAATTGAACGCAACTCATATTGTTATTGTTTGTATAAATGTGTTTGGGTAAATAAACCTAAAAATAGATATGGATGTCGTCATTGGGGTTTTCTAGGATGACGATTGCGAAAATGACATTTATTTTGAAGTCCAACACGGTGGACATGATTTAACCCCTAAAGGGGTGAAAATGGGGTTCAAATTTTGTATGGAAAAAGAATATAAATTGACATGACAACTTCAAACTTCGTAGGGGCACGTCTAAAAGTAAATCGGCAAACATTTATTTTGTGATTTTGAAAATCAAAGGGGTAAATAAATAAGGGTTAGTAAACATAAAAATCGATATGAATGTCGTTCTTGAGGTTTTATGGGATGGTGATTGCGAAAATGAGATTTATTTTGAAGTCCAACGCGGTGGACATGACACATCATGGACCTGGACCTGGACATGCACATGCAGGGAACGGGAACGGGAACGGGCACGGGAACGGGAACGGGAACGGGAACGGGAACGGGAACGGGAACGGGAACGGGAACGGGAACGGGAACGGGAACGGGAACGGGAACGGGAACGGGAACGGGAACGGGAACGGGAACGGGAACGGGAACGGGAACGGGAACGGGAACGGGAACGGGAACGGGAACGGGAACGGGAACGGGAACGGGAACGGGAACGGGAACGGGAACGGGAACGGGAACGGGAACGGGAACGGGAACGGGAACGGGAACGGGAACGGGAACGGGAACGGGAACGGGAACGGGAACGGGAACGGGAACGGGAACGGGAACGGGAACGGGAACGGGAACGGGAACGGGAACGGGAACGGGAACGGGAACGGGAACGGGAACGGGAACGGGAACGGGAACGGGAACGGGAACGGGAACGGGAACGGGAACGGGAACGGGAACGGGAACGGGAACGGGAACGGGAACGGGAACGGGAACGGAAACGGAAACGGGAACGGGAACGGGAACGGGAACGGGAACGGGAACGGGAACGGGAACGGGAACGGGAACGGGAACGGGAACGGGAACGGGAAAGGGAACGGGAACGGGAACGGGAACGGGAACGGGAACGGGAACGGGAACGGGAACGGGAACGGGAACGGGAACGGGAACGGGAACGGAAAGGGAACGGAACGGGAACGGAACGGAACGGGAACGAGAACGGAGCGGGAAAAGGGGACGGAACGGGTATGGGACGGGAACGGGAGGTGAACGGGAAGGGAAAGGGATGTGAACGAAACGGGAAAGGGACGGGAACCTGAACCGGAACCGCAGCCGGAAC
Organism: Agriphila tristella; assembly: GCA_928269145.1. Lineage (NCBI taxonomy): Eukaryota > Metazoa > Arthropoda > Insecta > Lepidoptera > Crambidae > Agriphila > Agriphila tristella. The sequence goes on along the minus strand of OV743432.1, from coordinate 28,149,906 downwards.
CGGAACGGGAAGCATAAAAATGACTGGTCGGAAGGTTCTCTAAGGATTTTTTCTAACATCCACGCGGACGAAGTCGCGGGCAGAAGCTAGTATAATAAATAATCAATTAAATAGAAAGAGGAAGGCAGCGTTCAAACGATAACGCACGACCTGATCTCAACCAGAATTCAACTCAAACTCAACTCGAACTCAACTCAACCGGAGCCCACTCCTTGAAATACCTATACAGCGCTTACAAATTTGAGTTTTATTTATACATTAAGAGGGCTTTCCCTAATTTACGCGCTCGGGTTTTAGGTATTTACGGCTCGATCGCCGCGCGAAGTGAGCGCGCGTGTGCGTGTGTGCGTTTCTCCTCACGTACGGCACACAGTTGCTACCATACGCTGCAATGACCGAACGATCTTGATCCGTGTTTATGCCGCGTACAGAGGCCCAGTGGTTCCCTTTGTATTTGCATAAAATTTTAAGGCATAATATGTCATAGCATAATATGATTTCACCGAATGATGTTTACGCATAATATTACTTAGTCATAACAGCTTATGCATATTTTTTTAAGCATGACTACTTTAAGCATAATTATGTTTAAGCATAGCATTATTAACGCATATTTTTAATACGAAACTGAACGACGACCAACAACATGAAATATTTTCAAAACATATGCAGAATTACAATCATGAACCAAATGTACTTAGAGAAAAGGTAAATTTTGTGTTTACATTTTATGAAATAATTATCGTGTGTTACATTTAGGGCTTGCAATTCGAATATTCGAATGCTTCGAATATTCGCCTTATTTTGCTATTCGAATACTCAAGTCGGTGATATTCGAATATTCGAATATTTTTTACTTTGTATGTGACAAAGCAAAAGTCGTTAATTAAATACCCGAATAGCTTTTGTACACATAGAATGAAGCGTTTAACGATCACTTTCTCGTCTATTTATTTGTTTACGTATGTTGTTTGTGTGTCCACAAATTGCAAACGATTTTAATCTAGCTTCCCGATGAGCAAAATACTTGAAACTTAAAACATAGGTCAGAACTGGAAGTCAAATATCATAGTGTCATTGAGCTGATTTAATGATGTAAAGGGGAGAAGACCACAAGAAATCTGTAATAAAACCATGCAAACCCATCGAGTTTGGGCTCGTTTGATTCGTCTTGACAAGCATTTTGTTGTGAAATAGTGTCCAGAGTTTGATGATGAAGCCGAAAAAGACCACAAGAACTCTGTAGTAAAACCATGCAACCCCATCTAGTTTAGGATCGTTTGATTCGACTTGGTTAGTACTATAATAGGAGATGATTTCCAGGGTCTGATGATGGAGCCGGAAGGAGGCTACAGGAACTCTGTAATAAAACCATGCAACCCTATCGAGTTTTTACACGTTTGATTTGTTTTGATGGGTACTTTATTGAAATAGTGGCCAAAGTCGGATGATGGAGCCGGAAAAAAACCACAGGAACTTTGTAATAAAACCATATAAATCCATCGAGTTTGGGCTCGTTTGATTCGTCTTGACAAGTTCTCTGTTGGGAAATTCAATAGTGTACAAAGTTTGATGATGAAACCGGAAGAAGGCCATAAAAACTCTGTAATAAAACCATGCAACGCCATTTAGTTTGGGCTCGTTTGATACGTTTTGACTAGTACTTTGGTGGGAGACGATTTCCAGGGTCTGATGATGAAGTTGGAAGAAGGCCACAGGATTTCTGTAATAAAACTGTACAACTCCATAGATTTTGGGCTTGTTTGATTTGTCTTGACAAGTACTCTGTTGAGAAATAGTATCCAGGGTCTTATGATGGAGCCGGATGAAAATCACAGGAACTCTGTAACGAAACCATACAAATCCATCGATTTTGAGCTTGTTCAATTTGTCTTGACAAGTACACTGTTGGGAAAATAAATAGTGTTCAAGGTCTAATGATGAAGCCGAAAGAAGTCCACAAGAACACTGTATTAAAACCATGCAACCCCATCTAGTTTGGACTCGTTTGATTCGTTTTGACTAATGCTCTAATAGGAGACGGTTTCCAGGGTCTGATGATGAAGCCGGAAGAAGACCACAGGAACTGTGTAATAAATCCATGAAACCCCATCGAGATTTTAGCTCGTTTGATTTGTCTTAATGAGTACTTTGTTGGGAAATAGTGGCCAAGGTCGGATGATGGAGCCGGAAGATCACAGGAACTCTGTAATAAAACCATACATACCAATCGAGTTTAAGGTCACTTGATTCACCTTGACAAGTACTCTGTTGGGAAAATAAATAGTGTTCAAGGTCTGATGATGAAGCCGAAAAAAATTCAAATTCAAAAATCATTTATTCAGTCTAGGCTGTTACAAGCACTTGTGAATGTCATAGAAGCTACGCCATCGGTTCGCAAACCCTAAGCGGGAGACCTTGTAACGAGAAGAACCGGCAAGAAACTCGTCAAGGGCTGCTTTTTTCTCCCTGTATATTTCAAACAGAGTCGTCAAGATTGAAAAATGAGCTCCACATTTAAAGTGAGGTCATTTTCCATCACAATAATTAACAAAAGTTTACACACAATGGGTAGGTAGGTTGAAATTAAATACCTACTACATATCGGATACGTAATGAGAGTAAATAACTTTCAACTAGTTGAGAAATCACTGTGTCTGCTACTCGAAAGTGCACCTAAATAGGCAAAATTTACCAAAAAAACACATGTTACAAGACATAAAAATAATTAAAAAAAATATGCAATTCTTACAATTTAATATGCGTTAAGATAGGTACTCAGAAGCAGACCCATTCCCACTGGCAGCACCCGTTCACGAGCATGACGCATGGACCAGCCATCGCTTCTGGGAGAACACAATCAAAATAAAATTCTGGGAGAATTTCTGGGAGAACACAATTAAAATAAAATTTTGTTAGCCGCGGAGTCATCTTTTGCTCCCAGAAATTATCATCTCTGAAAACTTTGAGGACTTTTATATTAAATTCACAGCCAGTCCACACCGCAAACAAACAGACATTCTTATTAGCGATGTGGAGTTGGCCCTGAATTTGATAAAACCAATCAGCACTAAAGTAGTATGTACTTAATTAGTACTAAATCAGTACTGAATAATTACTACTTAATTAGTACTGAACTGAACAAGTACTAAATCAGTTCTAAATTATTACTACTAAATTGTTACTAAACAAGTACTAAATTAGTACAAAATTATGGTACCCAAAAGGAAAAAACCAGTACTACTGTATTTCACGAGTTAAAACACATTTTTGTGGCCCGGCTACAACTTATTGGTCCTGGCCCGGCCACTTCTATCTTCAATAATAGCTAACTTTATGACATTATTAATATGGGGGGTTAATGTACGAGTTTCTTACCACAGAAAAAAACGTATTATTTATTTTAAAAAAGTTAGTTAAATGCAGTTGAAACCCAAATTTAACTTTAGGAGACTAAGCGCCTGGCGCAGCAAAACGCAAAAAATATTCACCCATAGGTTGTAGCCAGGCCACAAAAAATGTGCTATATCTCGTAAAATACAGTGGCACTAGTTTTTTTTTAATTTTGGGTACCATAAAGCACGTACCCGCACGGTACACTGACATAACCACAGCATTTTTTGGCACCGTGGCCGGGCCACGGTCTATGACACCTAAATCAGTAAGTTCTAGATTAAATAACTACTAAATCTGTAATTAGGAATTTATAAATAAAAAATACTAAATCAACGCGTGACAACCCTTACACTATTCCCGAGTCGCTATTCGTCACGCCAACACGGCGGCTTTTTGGACAACATCAAACGCGATGACTGACTGAATAGAATTATCGGCGCTAGACGCCGGCGCTTTACAAATTTCCCATACATTACAATAAAATTACTCAAATTCCGATAGCTGTTCATCCTACGGGTACAGTATTTATACTATGGTCCGTCAGTATTTACCAAAATCCGTGATATTTACTGATCGTGTAGGTAAGTGTATAAACCCATAGCAATAAATACCTACTCACGTACTCAACTAAGCAATAAATAGGTACCAACTCACCCCTACTACCAGGAAATTGGTGTTTTAAATAAAACACCAATTTTCTGGTAGTAGGCGTTCCTTACTAATTATAAATGAGGTATTAGACGATTTCGTCAAATACCTAATTTATCAGTAGATAAGTACTAAGTAAGTAGCTAAATGTTATGACTCCATTTTGACGCAGCCCGCCCGCGGTGGCTGTGGCCACAAAATAGGGATTTTGTGCTGTGGGTGTGGCATACTTCGTACACGTTTTTGTTGTTTGCCGCTCGCCGCCCCGCAATCGTTGCCGCTCTCGTCGCTAACGGTTAACATAGGCGTTCCTGGATGAGCTGGGCTTGCTGGAGTAATCCGGCCACACACCCTTCGATCGAAAAATAGGCGCAATAAACGTCGAGTTGCCGTGAGAGAATCCACCCATATTGTTTAGAAGAAGAAGAAGAGAAGTGTCCGCTAGTGGATTTGCCATTTATCTAACCCTGTTAAAAATTAAATAGGTACTAACGCAGCTTCTCTTGCTTTCTGCAAATTATTTTTATTACTTTTTCTTGACTTTTTTGATCCATAATATTTTTTTTCTTTTCTACCCATGTTCTGTAAGGAAAACAAAAATAAGTTTGTAGAGAAAATTGTTATAATTAATGTTAAGTACAGTTTTAATTTTAGTCCATTCAGATTCACAAACAAACAAAATTACTTACGGATCAACATCAATGTTCCAAATTTGGTCGCACTATACTTATTTTATAGAAATATTATTACGCGTGGCACTTGTGCGGCGGCGGGAAGTCAACCGACAAAGGTCTTGCCTCGAAGAGCGCCAGCGCGCGACTAACTTGAAACGCTTGATGCGCCCGATTTTATACTTACTTTGAAAATTAATTTCATAAAAGATTGATGACGGATATTTTTTTTATTTTTACATATTTATAGTACAATCTTTATTCTTACGTAGAAAAATATTTATGTTGCCAAATAACTTCTAGATTATGAGATATAACGTGTTTTCTTGTAGTCATTTTCTCGATTTTTTACTTTCTTAGATGTGATATAAATACATGTTAATGAACTAAAATTCGAAATTTTCTTAATACAAGTTCAATATCAGGATATGCCCCTTCGAACGAATACTTATTATTTTCTTGCCTAGTAATAATTATTGGTGTAACATTACTTCAAAGATGAGCCTTCGCCCGTCTTCTGGAAATCACGCTTTCGAAACCCACTGTTTACGTAGTCAATTATCCAATTGGAACGAATTTAGGTTAATAGAGTTTCAATAAAAATATATGATAATTAAGATGGTTGAAGTCAAAAGAAGCTAAAACAATAAATTATGTGACCAAAATCGCTTCAAAAACTCCCAAGTTCTTGATTTACGTATGTAAAATGCGAATGCCCTCTTAATAAGCTCCATTATATTTGTCATTGCAACTGCAGACGCCTCGCCCTCAACCCGAACTCAATTCAAACTCAATCCGAACTCACTTCAAACTCATCTGAACATTTCACACGAGCTATTAATATGTCAAAGTCAAAGTCAAATAAGCTTTATTCAAATAAACTTAATTATTAAGTACTTTTGAATCGTCTATATTTTCCCGTTCCAGACTTTTTTTAGCTGACAAGAAGAACGGGCGCAAGAAACTTATCAGCTGTAACAGCCATGTCATAAGACTCAAAATTGTAAGCGATATGTATTTCAGGGTGGGCTGCGGTTGAGGTGAGTTTGAGTTGAGTTTGGCTTGAGGTCAGGTCGTTTGTTATCGTTTGAACGCAGCCAAACGATCGGCAACTCACATGCTTTTACCGCTTTGCAGAAAAAATGTGTGCGTGCTTATCGCCATTGTACAAACTAAACGTAAGTTTGTGACGGGGCGCGGCGTGCAAGCGATTTTAACCGTAACGGAAGTTGGCGATAATATTCAATCTTCCAACCAACTGAATTAACAAGGCCACATTTATATGAGTCCCTAGAAACATCCTTATTTTTTTCTAAATTTAACGACCTTTAAAAAGGTAAGCCTTAAAAAGTTTTTATAAGCACGGCCGACATCTCGGCTTTAATTTGCTAGTAAAACCATCCTGTTTTCATAATTCTTATCACGATCTTCACTTAAAAATGGCATTAAAACTCTCAAGGAGCTATAAAGCATTTCTGAACCCATCAATGAAATAGCTTATTCTAAAAAGTTGGATAAGCTTTTTATGGAAAAGTCAGTGGAAATCTTTAGCATATTGAGTCTTAGCATTCGCATTGTTAGCGATGAAAAGACTTTGATGCTTGGCTTTGCATGGTCTAACAGCTTTTGATAATGCTCCATGAAGGAGCGAAACATGTCTAGAGAAGTTATGTTGGTACAAGTGAAAAGTGTGTTGCTTTGCTGTCAGTGTCTGTAGATATTTGCTTTATTGGTTGGTTATACATTATTTTAACTTGCAAAATACTTATCTTGCTTGTTTTACCATATGTTATGTGGAATTCATCTGTTTTTGTATACATTAAAAAAATCTAATAGGTAGCCACTGTGTCATTATTGGACCTAATTTATATGATGATACTTGGCATCAATGCGGCCATGCTCCGCCTTAAAAGCGTGATCATACGTTTATGTATTACTGAATTTATATGATAATGTGCGTGTGTAAAAAATGTTGTGATTGAAAAAGAAATTGTCTCATAAGCCCGTATAGCTGGCAAAACAGCCAAGCCTCAATTTAAGTGCATTTTTATTACTACTAAAGTAGCATTACGTCGTATGAATAAAAGAATTTGGCTCCACATGGAAATCCTGTTTTATGACCACTGTGTTACGAGCTAGAGGCGTCATTGAAAAAGTTTTTACGCTCTTTAGATACAATAATCCAATTCACTTGCTGAAACGATTTTGTAAATGAAACTGTTGATGTAGTGTTGACGTTTTTTGTTTTTATTGTTTTATTTTTGTTTGCAGATAAGATTTTTTTTGGGCCTTGTGTGATGATGACTATGGTAACGATAAATTGCGATTGTCAATTTTTCGTCAATGCCAATGTTAGAGCAATTAACCATCGCTGCAAATACTACATTTTTGCGTCAATATGCTCCAATTACAAATGACAATCGCAAATGATTGTTACCGGAATCGACATAGCAAGATAGATCAATGAATTTTTTTTACCCACTCTTAAACAGGTTTATTTTTAAATACCAACAATTTTGCAGGACCACTTTATAGTCCGTTTGTCTTTACTTGTCCTATTTAGTAAATGAAATGAAAATGAAAAAAAAAAAAAAATGAAAAGATATTTATTCAGTATCTTTTAAGTACATTACATAACATATGGCTGAGGCCCCTTTTAAGTATAAAACCTGTGTTAAGAGCCCCGCTCCTTCTAAGATTACAAAAGATACATTTGTTGTTTCAATTTTACAATTTTTAAGTAACTGCTAAACTAAAAATATAATATTTTTTTAAGTTTTAAATGTATTTCAATGTGCGTTTATAAAATAAGATAATGCCCTTAAAATAGTTATAGTTACAAACAAACAAATTGCGTGGAGTTGGTTTTTTGTATAATCATGTGGGTTGTGTGCTTGCTAAATAAAGTGGTGTAAATAATTGTAACGGCTTCGGTTAATTGTGTGTCTGTGTGCGTGTGTGTGTGCGTGTGTGTTATCAAGAAGAGTGTGTGGGTGTATGTATGTGTGTTTGTGTTTGCAGTTGTGACGAATTTTTTTTTTTATTTTTTTTTTTTTTTTTTATTATTATTTTACTAGTTTTATTAGATAAGATAAATAGTTTTTGACAATTGTAATAAGTCTATTAACTTAAATTGCAGTTTAAAATTATGTTATTAGATTTATTAAAATTGTCATTAATAGCTAATAACTTGATGACCATCCATGGTTGAGTGGTTTGCACGCTGGTTTTCACGGTGTCGCCATCTATGAGGTCCTGGGTTCGATCCTGGCTTAAGCACTTGTGTAAGCAAAGTAAGTACTTTGGTACTAATATTTCGTATTTAATGTGTGAAAAACCATTTGTTGTTTTTATATATGATTATTTCAATAAAGAGTTGGCTGAAGATTGATAACCAAATAGGACAAATAAGGATAAACAGACTACTTAATCTACATGATACTAATTCTACGAATTTTCCGAAAAAAACGTCATTTCATAAAAACTCGTTCAGTTAAGCTTCGGAAAATTCGTAGAACAAAACGTTATTGTTTATGACGTCAGCTTCACTTCAGTAATCTGCTCCTGCGAAGTTGTTGGTGTTTTACAAATAACCCTGTATTACTGCGCGTTCAATTTTCCCTACGTTTCAACATCTTTTTTTAACCGACTTCAACAAAAGGAGGAGGTTCTCAATTCGATTGTATGTTTTTTTTTTATCGTTGTTCGCGCATATCTTCGTCATTTATGGACCAATTTTGATTATTCTTTTTTTGTTCGATTAAGTTTGCTTGCGAGATGGTCCCATTTAATTTTTTTTCAAATCGGTCGGGTAGTTTTCAAGTAATCCTGAAAATACTATGATTTTGCATCAACTACCGACGACTTTCTTATTTATGAACCGAATTAGATGATTTTTTTTTGGTGTAAAAGGGATACTTTAGTGTAGTTTTTTTAACCGACTTCAGAAAAGGAGGTTCTCAGTATGTATGTATGTTTCTTCACGATTATCTCACGTTTGGCTGAGTCGATTTTTCTACATAAATAATATACCTTATACAGAAGGTACTATGGGCAACAGCGACGCTTAACCAGTTTGCAACAAAATTCGTGTGCGCGCGTATCGCCCCTACACGAACTAAACGTATGGTTGTGACGGGGCGCGGCGTGCAAGCGATTTTGACCTTAGCAGTGGTTAAGCGTCGCTGTTGCCCATGGTACTTACACTAAAAATAAAAAAATAAAAAATTGTTTATAAAACAAAAAAACCGACTTCAAAAAACCTGCCTATAAAAAGCAAGAAATAATATTCAAATCATTAGATATGCATTATCATTGTTATAATAAAAACACGTCTATTGAAGTCGGGTGGGACTTTTAGAATAAAAAATTAGGAAGTTGTACTCCAGCCCTTTTATAGGCAGGTTTTTTGAAGTCGGTTTTTTTGTTTTATAAACAATTTTTTTACCTATTATATTTTCCTTGTTTGGGCTCCACGATGACGTCACGTGATTTTTCACCAACGCCCAATGTGATTAGAGTGATATGAACAAATAACTAATACTTTTCTTTTTTCAAGATTTTCCATCGGCCCTTTTAAATGTCCCCACTGCTGGGGCACAGGCCTTCCTTATGGGTGGATAAGGAGGATGGGCCATAACCCACCACGCGGGCCCAATGCGGATTGGTGGGTATTAACGACTGCAAATGCAGCCAGGACCAACGGCTTAACGTGCCTTCCGAAGCACGGAGGAACTCGAGATAATATATTTTTAGTCACACATCCCATGACCGACCCTTGCGAACGTTGCTTAACTTCCGCAATCACACTGGGCCAGGCGCTAAGCCACTGCGCTAGCACGCTCCTCGATCAAGATTCGTTTCAAGATTGTTCAAATAAAATTATGCTGAAGAAAGCAACAAATCTTACAAAAAAGCCCTACAAGTAATAATATTCTGAACATAATTTCCCGTAATGGTCTGACTCTAATTTCGTATTAGTCTACCAGGGCTTCCAAGACATTGTTTGAGACGTATTTCACTGAAGAATGCTAGCTTTATTTTGTTTGAGGCACTAAATTTTGTAAGGTCTACTTTTGCATTATGTTACTTAGGATGTACCTAAAGACTGATTTAGGATTTTTACCGCGCGTTGTGCGCGAGGCCGAACGTGCGCGCCAGGATTTTAGGATTTAAAATAAATGTATGCAAACTGTAAATCCTACTAATGAATGTTATAAATGTGAAAGATTGTGAGTTTGGACGTTTGTTCATCAATCACGCAAAAACTACTAAACGGATTTGCTTGAAGTTGGGCACACAGATAGTTGACAGTCTAGATTAAAGCATAGAATACTTTTTGTCCGATATTCGCACGGGTACGGGAACCACGCAGGTGAAACTGCGGGCGGCCGCTAGTTTAAAAATTAATATTTCATAAAATTCTCACGCAATGTTTTTATATTACTTACTTTATTCTCATATTTAATTTTAAAAAGGTATCGTAAACATATTCTATATTTTCAGAACATAGCACTAAACCAAACATACATTCCACTTAAATCTAAAAGTACTGACGGATGAACTGGCTCACCAGCTTTCGACATTCTATTTCAATAAGCTTAAACGATAAGCTCCTCTTCATCGTGTTTTTTTAAACCCTTTCGCTTTAGTACCAACCCAACAAAATATATTTTTTTCACTCACACTCTGAATGTTATCATTCCGTTAAAAAAATGCGGGGTGTTCCACATTTACGTGGTGGCTGGTTCGTCACGTTCTGAAATTTAGTGCGGGGAATGAATTTCAATTCTTACTTTCCGATCAAGTTCCTATTCGATCGGCACCCTGATTATCTAAAAAGAAACTATTTAGCGACCGGTTGCATTTGACATACATTGCCACTTTTCTTTGATATGTTTTTTTTGTAACCCAAAAAGAAGTAGCAATGGATCACGATCATCTGTGAACTGCAACTGCTGGATTTTAATTAGATAATCAGCCCGCGGGATAGGTTGATGACGGTTGCCTCGAATGATTAAAAATGATGAAATTCAAACCATCTTCGACAATGAAAATGCTAACTTCCCGTTCTCGGCTGTAACGTACCATGTCATTTTTCAATAGCAAGAATTGACATCAAGATCGAAGGTAAAGTAGAAGTATCATTGATACAATTGGCAACAAACTTTTAAAAATGTATGTTTGCTTATTTTCAAGTGTACCTTAACGTCTAAAAGTCTTATTGAACTTTTGTCTTAAACTTGCATCGTCAGGAGTCGGATGGGTGACCGTTAAAGTGGCATTACAACCGCTTCCGTGCTTCGGAGAGCACGTTAGACCATCGTTCCCGGCTGTTGTCATCTGATAACAGTAGTTAAGCCAAGTAAGAGGCCTTACAGGCGGCTTGTCAAACTTTAACAGCAGACGTGGCCACTAATCCCCATTCGATAAGAAAGAAGAAAGAAAGAAACCTGCTAAAATAATAAGATAGTATTAATTTGTGTTGTAAGATTATCTGTGTTCAAAATAGTAAAAAAACCTAGTATTCAATTCCATCGCATACAACTTCTATATCTGGCACGAGTCTGCCACCAACAGGTTTCAAAATCATTACAAAGGGAGCGTATTTGCAAACGCCATAATTATATTTAAGAGGCAATATTCGAACCTTTACTGAGCATTACCTTATAATAAACGCCCAATCAAATCGGATTATCAACAGTAAGCCTTTCCGTTAACGGCCCATTTGCAAACACACAACTGTCTAGTGTTGCTCGTGTGTCGATAGGATATCGATATTTCAGCTTTCGATATTTAACGTTATATTGGTTTTCTATCTTTTAGTGTAACATTTATAACCAGTTTTTAACATTGAAAAGAAAAACCGCCTTCAAAAAACTGAAAACAAAAACAGCTTAAAAATTAAATACCTCTAAAAAGTTCAGTTTAATGAAGGCGGTTTTTCTTTTTTTAAAAAAAGCTTTTTTTATTTTCAACTTTTTAGTGGTAGGTATGTAAGCGCAGCGTGTAAATTTTTTTTAACTTTATATTATAATATTTTCAATGGTAAAATGCCCAGAACTCAATTTCCAAATTTACGCTGTTTGTTTTTGAGGAGTTCCGTTGTGTCTTCGCAGTCCAAGTCTAGTCCAGAACGTTGCATTGCAAACCATGATTTGGTTTGTTTTGGATTGCCATAAACTTACCAAAACCTAAATCCATTCCTTCCTTCCTCGAAACTCAAATAGTATATGTTAAGAACATAATGTTCTTAACATATACTATTTGAGTTTCGAGGAGTTCCCTTGTGTATCTTCGAAGTTCGAAATCCAATAACGATGAAATTAAATTGTGACTACTCTTGAAGTATACCCTTTCAAACAAAAAAGAATCATCTGAATCGGTTCATAAACAAAGATGTTATGTCCGAAATTCCATAAAAACTCGTGCGATGGCGAGCTAAATAGTTGATATTTTTCAGGATTATGAAAAAACTACTGGCCAGATCTATGTAAAAAATTTATGGGACCATACACGAACTATGTTCTTTAAGATAAAAAAGAATTGTACAAATCGGGTAACAACTGACAAAGCTATGTTAAAACATACATAAAAAAAATACCGTCGACTTGAGAACCTCCTCCTTTTTTTGAAGTCGGTTAAAAATGGTTATCAGATGCAAATCGCTTGAGACGTATTTTTGGCCATATCTCCGAGGATTTTAAGAGGATCGAGATCAACATACTACCAAAAGTTGAGGAATTTATCGAGACACGTGGGAACGTTTGAATTTTGAAAATCTACTAGTAACTTTTTTTGGAATTTTGCGAAGTTCCGAAAATTCCGGGTTTTTTGGGGGATGTTTGTTTACTAAATTGTAAATATTTCGGAAAAAACCGACTTAAGAAAAATTGAAAAAAAATATCCTAGAGTATTAGTTTAACTATCAAATGGTGAAATAATTTTGAAAATCGGTTTATAATTGTGACCTGTAGGTGGTCCCTTTAGATTTGGTATGGTAGAAAAACGGCTGTTTCCGTACACAAAAAGTGATGTACCTAGCTTCTATGATTATTGACCAATCGTCATGGTAATAGTGTTAAAAGATGCAGAAGCAGATGAGAAGTAGTGATGTACAAAACTCGAGTCATCGAGTTCTACTTTTGAAGACTCAACTCGGATTGGCAGAACTCGGTGAGCTCAGTAGGCTCGTAAGTCCGAGCCTAAAGTTCAAAAGAGTTTCAAGCCTTCAAAAGAGCTCGAACCTTTTAAAAGATCTCGAGCCTTCAAAACAGCTCGAGTCTTAAAATGAACGCGAGCCTCATAAAAAGCTTAGAGTTTATGTTTATGACTTTAATATCTCCGTAAATAATAATATTTACTAGATTATTATTTACGGAGATATTAAAACCGAGCCTATTGAGCTCACAGAGCCCTGAAAATCTGACTCTAGTCTTCAAAATTAGAACCTCAAAAAGATGAATGTCTTATGTTATAAAGAGCACCGTAGATGCTTAATCTATTCCGCCTCGTGTCACAATCGTAAAAATAAATAGGTACTACCTAGGTAACTTTAAAAATATAATAGGACTTTGCATTTGATTTGATTTTGGTTTTTCGTAAATTTTTGTGTTCATTTTCAATGCTCCGATTCTTGCGGGGACTGTAAAATCTGTGAATTTTTGTCTCGAGTTTTTCAAACTTGCTGAACATGATATGCGTGAAAAAGCAATAACCAAAAGTGGTTCAAATATCCACCACTAACCACTACCGAAACTTTAACAAAATAGGTCACGAAATACTTAAGTATTGGATACTAGACGAACCCTTAAGGACATTATGTTGTCAGTTCAATGTTTTGACAAACTGAAAAAAAAAGAACGCGTACCTAGGTATTTATTGTACAGGCACGTCTAAAAATATGTATACAGTTCAAAACTTTGTCACTTTGTTTTAGTTGTCATTTGTAATTGATTTCTGTTAAAAAAATTATAAGTTGCTTTAGAGTGACAAAGTTTTAAACTGCATACATACATATCGATAGATATGAGTGTACCTTCAATAAACTACTGATGTAAGTATCATCCAGTAAGTAGTGCCAATACTATTTTCATATTATAGCTTTTCTTCAAATGGCGATGTAATGCTATCATTAAAAAAACGTTTGCAAAGAAAAAGAAGACTGATCAAAATTTTATTTGTATTAAAAAATAACATTGTTTTTATATTGCAATACTATCGATATATTTACGTCCCTATTTACTATGAAGGTTATGTTGGTATCTCCGGGTCGCAGTCATGAATACAAAACGGTACATGTTTGTTTTTTAGACGAAACAAAATTAAATATAATGAAATCATTGCTGAAAATCGAATATCGCATAAATAGTCCTGTAATAGTTCTATGAAAACAAATTCACAAGTCACATAGTTCTTAAAACCATAAAACAATACATATTTTATATTTTAGTTCGGTTTGTAAGAAATATAATATTCTCATAAATAGTCGAAGTTTTTTTATGACACATTTCAATCATATTCTTATTTCCATTAAGAGCATATAAAAATTAAATATTTGCTTTAATTTCATCTTAAAAACATTGGTAATAAGACAAATATTTTATCAATATTGTATTAACAGATAGTTTTGGGTCAAAAATCTCCTCGTAGTTGTTAGAGAACATGTCAAGGTTAGAATAATATTTAATTTGATAATGTCTACATAATGAAACTAGCTTCCGCCCGCGACTTTGTCTGCGTGAAAAAACCCTAGGGAAGCTTTGACCAGGATAAAAAGTATCCTGTGTTTTTATCCAGGCTATAAACTATTTGTATGCTAAATTTCATCTAAATCCGTTACACCGTTTTTGTGTCATTGAGGAACAAACATCCAAACCAATCACAAACTTTCACATTCATGCTTTTAGTTCGATTAATCTTTTTTTCAAACATAATAACAAATTTTGATTAAAAAAATACATTTTGATGTATACACTTTTTTATCGGGTTCGTCATACCACGCTGCTGGAAAAATGTTTAGAATTTTTAGCTGAACATTTTCAAACCATTTTCATATAAGAGTTTGTTGGATTTTTTTTCATAAGTATACACAAAAACACCTGCAAGAGTATGTATGGTAAATAGTGAACCAGATTTAGAGCAATGTAAATGATGCCATTTTACTGTTCCCTAATTTTTAGAAACACTGTATGTAAAATCTCCAAGATTTACAATTTAGTGAAATGGACCCCAATCCATTCAAAAACGTGTCTTTTTTTTCATAAGTATACACAAAAACACCTGCAAGAGTATGTATGGTAAATAGTGAACCAGATTTAGAGCAATGTAAATGATGTCATTTTACTGTTCCCTAATTTTTAGAAACACTGTATGTAAAATCTCCAAGATTTACAATTTAGTGAAATGGACCCCAATCCATTCAAAAACGTGTCTTATATATAAAGAAGCTAAATGCAACACCAAAGAATTTGGTTAAGTAATATTACCCGCAAACGCGTTTGAATTTAGTTTCAGTTTTGTTAATTTGTAAATAGATGTGAGCTTTCTTAGATTAGGTGACTTTAACTAAACATCTGGTGCATTCGCAATGCAATAGTGCTTCTCGGAACAATGCAGTTGTTGGCTTAGAAATATAAGTAGTTGGCTTAGAAATAGAATATTATGGTGACTACATACGGCATTATATTTCATCCCTAAACGCAATAGTCTGACTTTTTTCTTTAAAGATTTGAATCATTATAGGATTATTACGATTTAAATCTTAAAAAAACATCAAATTATAATACCTAATAATAATTTGATGTTTTTCACAATCATAGTATTAATTTTGAAACTACGAGTATATTTATAAAACACGTATGAAATTTTCACAAAAACAACGAAAATTAAAAATAATATGTACCTTATACCATGTAAGCTTTTAAGTAAACAGCAGCTGTCAAAAGTGTTAAACTTCTACTTTTAAATTCTTTCTTCATCGAGAGGGTTCTATATCCTAACAGCCTAAACTAATCTTGAATATTTTAATTTTCTTTGCCTTTTTGGAGCAAGGCGTTTCGAATTCGAATGATTTATTTTTGAAATAAAAAAGCTACGAGTATATGCTCGTAATTAAATAGGTTTAAATAAAATTAATAATGAGTTTCACGATAATTATAATTTCACCATCATATGTTTTCTTAATTTCATATTACTTTTAGAGAATTGTGTCGTGTCGTGCCGTACAATTCTGTAAAAGTATTAGTAGTAAGTGGAGTTATAATGCAACTGCACGGTAATACTGCCTTTGTTAAACTTGCATGGTTAAGTTAAAGGAATTAGTTGACATCGCTTATATAACACTACAGGAATTAGTCGACATCGCTTATATAAACTGTTTAGAGTGTCTCTGGTAACGAACGTGTCTCACTGTCGATGAGGAAGAAAATAGCTAGCTATCGATATTTTTCGCTCAAGAAACATTTGTCATGTCGCCGCAACAGGAGCTATTTAAGGCGCTGTAGATAATACTACTAGCGCCGCCAATGCATTTATTTTTATTACCTACTCGTAAATCAAGTCAATTAAAAAAAACCGGCCAAGTGCGAGTCGGACTCGCGCACGAAGGGTTCCGTACCAAAAACAGCAAAAAATCACGTTTATTGTATGGGATCCCCCCTTAAATATTTATTTTGTTCTGGTTTTAGCATTTGTTGTTATAGCGGCAACAGAAATACATCATTTGTGAAAATTTCAACTGTCTAGCTATCACGGTTCATGAGATACAGCCTGGTGACTGACAGACAGACAGACAGACAGACGGACAGCGGAGGCTTAGTAATAGGGTCCCGTTTTTACCCTTTGGGTACGAAACCCTAAAATCTCATGTAATAATCTCTTATTGTGTCTAATATTTTTTGGATAACGCTTCAACAGTTTTCATTTTGTAAGTTTTAAAATCCATTCTAGCCAAAAGTGGCCAATTTGAACACGGTAGACACAAAATTTTCAACAATCACAGTTGTTGAAAATTTTGAAATCTGACGATTCTTATTCACAAACGGTAACATTTTTATTGTTCTGACTTAATAACCGGTTAGATTTTTATTAAATAATACTGGATTCCAGAAATCGAATTAAAATGTATGAATTGTCAAATTTCTGGGGAATCGACAAATAAAGATATGCTATTCTGCTATTCTATGTCATTGTTAAGAGATAGTGAAAGAGTAGATTTTGTGAACTGCCCGGCCTTATCAACTTTCGCTTGGTTATCGGAACACTTGCTAAGAGAATCTAGTTGCTAGCTTTATTCGCTTCTCGCCGATGGTAGAAGAGTTGCCTAATTTTGCTCAGCAACAAGCATATGAGTGACGTCTCTGACGCGATATTGATAAGTCACTGTATTCGATCTCTTTATCTAAATAATATTTTTAAGCCATAAATCAATACAAATATAAATGAAAAAGGTTCGAGTTGTGTCAGTGAAGTGGTAAAACTGTGGGTGATATCCTGGATGCTGATTTAGTGCAGTTTTTTCTCAAATCATTTCTATAATTACTCCTTTTTATTTTATCCGAAGGGTAACTTCATTTCAAAATTTTGATTTCTGCCTCCAATCTGACGTCGATATAGCGCCATCTAGTGTGCAGCGGCGGAACCTTATTTGGATCGCTCATCGTTCTCACTACGTACACAGTCGGACTTGCGCGCCATCTAGTGAGCGGTAGCTCTGCATCCTTGAAGAGTTTACTGCGGGCCTACTGTTTTTTTAGTAGAAACAACGATGGTTAACTGCGGCACCTGCGGAAAATTTTTGTCGGCGTCTAGTGGTGCTGGCTGCTCCATATGTCAGACCAAATACCACAAAGGATGTCTGGCCCTCCCGGAGAAGGCCCACATTAGCAAGGACTGGATCTGCCCCAACTGTAAAAAGGGTGTTAAGCGGAATGACAATAACCAAACGCCGGTAAAAGGGGCATATGGCACGCCACCTCAGGGTGATAACGAATTTAGTTCACCGCAGCTCGAGGACCGTCGGGAAGACCACCGAGACCGTGAGTTCGCCATATTTATGGGCGAATTTCGTGAATTCAGAAAGGAGATGGCACAGTTCCGCGAGTCGCTGATGACTCGCATGGAGGACTTCGAGCGGCGGCTGGATAGCCTGGAAAAGCGAGGCCCTGAAGCCGGGGGTACCTCTGAGCTCGAACGCACCATCGAGAACCTCAAGCGGGAGCTCAACGACCGCGACCAAGAGGCCCTCCTGGCCGACCTGGACATCGGGCAGCTGCCGGAGGAGAAGGGTGTGAGCGTCATCCAGTCAGTCACGATGCTCGCCGCGCGGCTGGGCGTCCAGTTGGAAGAGCGCGACGTGGTGTTCGCGGAGCGCGTAGGCGCGCCGCCGACCGAGGCGGGGGGCCGCCCGCGCCGCGTCGTGGTGCGCCTGCAGCGCCGCCACCTGCGCGACGAGCTGCTGCAGGCCGCGCGCGTGCGCCGCACCGCCACCGGCGCCACGGGGGGCCGTGTCTTCGTCAATGAGCGGCTGACCCGCCAGAATCGCCAGCTGTTCCATCGAGTCCGCGAAGAGTGCCGGCGACTCCAATGGCGCTACTCCTGGACGAAGCGTGGTAGAATCTTCGGCCGCCAGGGTGAGGGGCAGCCTATTTTTCAGTTTCGTTCCGAAGAGGACGTCGCTCGTGCCTTTGGGCCCGCAGTGTCAGATGCAAAATGACCTGAAATATAAACATTTACCTAAAAAATATACTCAGATTCTTACTGTTTACTTGCCATACTTGTTTTTGCTCATTATTGTATATTTACCTGAGTGCACCAATGTTTGCCATCTTATAACTGTGAAAACACATTTTTTTCTCTATTATGTAAGTTCTTTTATGTTTCACAGTTTAATGTGTGTGAGGTCAACAAATAACAATATTTATTTTATATTGAATATTTATTTTTTTATAACCATAATCAACAAAAAGTCACTGAACAATATATTTTTATTGCCACTTACATATTTTTATACAGGTATTCAATATATATATCTTGAGAGAGCTTCGCTTGAATTTACTTATCTCGGGCTGCTCAGCGAAATATTTGTGAACTACTTTTCTTTAAGATTATTATTACCTTCAGAAACTACATTAAAAAATTATATATCCAGATATCAAATGCATGGTCAAAATATTTACAATATCACTATACATAATGATCTAAGCTTATTTACAATTGTTTCTCTGACAAATATATTTAAACTATCTAATACTGATGGGTACTAGGAATTTAAGAATTGGTATTTTCAATGCTGGGTCTTTAGGCACAAAACATGAGGAGTTCATAGTAGCTATGCAAGAACTAGCCCCCGATATTATGGCAATTAATGAGACATGGTTAGGGCCAGGACAGGATGACATCGCACCTAGGCTGGCAGGCTTCCGCTTGGTACACCTGCCAAGGTCTGACGGCCGCCGTGGCGGTGGGGTGGGATTTTATATTCGTAGAGGCATAAACATCCGGGCCTGTCATCACCCCATAGCTGCATCGGTCGAACAGATGTGGCTGACTCTGCATGTGAACGGTAAAAACATAGCTGTTGGAACCGCCTACAAACCACCTTCTCAGGACGTAAATACTTTTCTGGAGGCTATCACCTGTTCTGTCATCTCGATGGCTAAGCATGACAGAATAATCTTACTTGGGGATTTCAATATTGATCTTCTTATCCCCAGCTGCGGTAAGTATAAGCAGTTCACGCAATTTTTACAAACTGTACACTTAACGCAACTGGTCGAAGAGCCCACACACTTCACTGACCATAGCCAAAGCCTAATAGATGTAATCTGCACAGACACACAAGCGATAAAGGTCAATGTCAAATACTCTCCAGACCTGGGAGGTCATGCAATGGTTGTGGCAGAGTTCAAATTTAAAAAAGAAAAACTAATCCCACGGTTTGTTACTTATAGGCCTATGAAAAATATTATCGCTGAGCAATTTGAAAGGGACCTCAGCTGTATTCAATGGACTAAACTCTGTGAACTGGATGTTGACACCTTAGCCGAGGCGTTCTCTAACGTTCTGAAAATGCTGTTTGATCTCCATGCACCTATCAAAAAGAAAATCTTCAAACATCCCTCTTATCCGTGGATAACGGACACAGTTAAGGATATGATGCGCATTAGGGACGATTATCAGAAAGAAGCTAAAGCTAACAATGCATCACCTCGGAAAGATAGTTATAAGCAAATGAAACATATAGTCATCACAGCCATCGAAAATGAGAAAAAATGCTTTTTCAATAATGAAATTAACAAAAATATAAATAACTCAAAAACATTATGGAAAAATTTAAAAGCCACTGTAATTCCTGATAAGAAGTGCATGCTAGAATTACCCTCCTTTTTAGACGACCCAAACAACATAAATAATCATTTTCTAAACGTTCCAGGTGACAATAAGGTGTCAATATCACAGTTGACTTTTCTTGAACATTACAATTTCAGTGCTGCAACCTTTTCTTTGCAAAAAGTCAGTCAGGACACCGTCTTAAAAATCATAAACAGCTTTAAGTCGAACGCGCGGGGGGATGATGGCATATCACTGGAGATGCTACAATTGACCTTGCCTCAATCCTTATCAACCATCACTACCCTGATCAACAAATCGATTGAGGAAGGTATCTTTCCTGATAGTTGGAAGGTAGCAGTCGTCAAACCACTTCCGAAGACTAGCCAACCAGAAACCCTTCAAGACCTTCGGCCTATTAGTCTGCTTTCATGTGTCTCCAAGGTCTTGGAAAGGGTCGTCTGTGACCAGTTTACCAAATACCTCGAAGACCATGATATCCTGCCTCGCACACAATCTGGTTTCCGTAGAAGCTGTGGTACTGCTACCGCCCTTGCAGACGTGGTGGACAACCTTCTGGCTGGTCAGGACCAGGGTATGATCAGTGCAATGGTGTTGCTCGACTTCTCACGCGCGTTTGATTCAATAAATACAGCACTTCTGGTATCAAAGCTGTCATATTATGGTGTCGACTCTAAAGCAATCAAATGGTTCGATAGTTACCTCTCAAATAGGCGACAGTATGTTGAGCTCCCTGGGGCGAATGGGGACAAAAAACAATCTAGCCCTCTCTCGGTCACTCGCGGAGTCCCACAGGGGTCCATTTTGGGGCCAATCCTCTACATCTTGTTCAGCGCAGACATCACTAAAAGCATAACACACTGTCATCATCACTTGTATGCGGATGACCTGCAGCTGTACATTTCCTTCCAACCATCGGACCATGCTGCAGCTGAGGCTAAACTAAATGAGGACCTGGCACGTGTGGCTGACTGGTGTACGTCTAACTGCCTAACCCTCAACCCTAAAAAGTCAAAATTAATATTGTTTGGAAGTAGATACAAACTGAATAGCTTTGATGAGAATTGTCCTGTTTTTACAATCTCTCTAAATGGGGAAATTATTGAGCGTGTGGAGAAGGTAAGGAATCTGGGGCTGGTCTTGGATAGCTCCCTCAATTTTGAGACCCATGTAAGTGAATGTGTGCGCAACTGTTTTTACCGTCTTAAGCTACTCTACAAAATAAGACCATACTTGTGTGAAAAGCTTAGAATTCGTCTATGTGAAGCACTAGTCCTGTCCAGGCTTAACTACTGTGATACAGTGTATGGGCCATGTCTACTGGCCCGGACGAAAGATCTCATTCAGCGCGTTCAAAATGCCTGCGCTCGGTTCTGCTTCCAGGTGCCGCCTCGCTCACATGTTACCCCTTTTTTGAATTCTGCCAATCTTCTCAAGATGGAAGCTCGCAGAAGACTTCATCTTGCGTCATTGCTATTTGAAGTAATTAATAACGGAAAACCGCGATACCTTTTGGATAAGCTGGTATGGGCACATGAGTGTAGCCGGTATCCGAAAAGGGAATGCACTTTCATATTCTGCATCCCAGCACATCGTACCATGGCATTCCGAGGCTCTTTCAGATTTGCTGCCTCTCGGTGCTGGAACGACCTCCCGCCGCCGATGTATCACTACAAAACAAAGTATACTTTCAAGAAACATCTTAAAAACTATTTACTGCAGTTGCAAAAATGTACACCATAAATTTACCCACCTTGATTTTTACACGAGAGGCTGGGCGTATAAACCATACATCTCGTTCTCGTGTCCAGCTTCCGACGAGGCAAGCTATAAACCCACGTAGGTACCACTGAAAGTTGGAGTCTTATTCGTGTCACTTGCTGAAACACTTCCCTCGCTTTCTTTTCTGGAGTAGGTAACCAAACCATTACCAATATCACCATGCGGTTTTACGTGGCACTTTTCGACCGTCGACGTGGCAATAACCAGCACGTGGGAGATTAATAATGGGGAGGAAAAGCGCAATTTTATCCCGATAGGTGGCGTCTTGTCGTTGGTACCGAGCCGCCTCAAAGAAACTGTCAAAACATATGGGAATCTCTTGGAGTATTGCACTTTTTAATTTTATACTGAGAAAATGCCGCATTGTTATGCATGTAACTTGTAAAATATTGGAGTTCATCGATTTCCCAGTAACAAAAAAAATAGTGGGCAAAAAAATATCAAAAAAAATATGCTTTTTCCTCGATTTTCTCCTTTGCTGAGCCTGAGAAACATTATAAATCAAAAGGAATGTTTCATGAATTTGATGAAGCTTCGCCAAAATAAAACAACATTTGAATTATAACAGCTTTGTTCTTTAATATTTCAACCTCAGCAGTTTCTAACATATTTATAACTTGGATGAATTTGATAGGTATATCAAATATGGAATAAGCCCAATATTGGGGCCAAACAGAGAATTAATAGAATTTTATATGCCAGAGTCATTCAAGAAACTTAGAATAATAAAATAAATATGATAAAACGGTTCGTGGAATTTTGGATGGTACAGAAATTCCAGTACAGAAACGTGAAATTACTATTGCACAGAAGGCATCATCAGGCAACTATAAACACGGAAATTCACACTCAGTTGCTTTGTTAAAATTTAAATCATATGCTTCTAATCTGAAATAAAAAGATTAGTTGTAAATCTTACACGAAATTTAAAGAAATGTAATGCTTGTTAGCAATTTTTTGTAAGTTGCTATAAACTTTCTTGCCTGTTGTTTGGGCTTTTCTTTTCCGTAATTCTTCTTTTATATGAGCTAAAGTTAGCATAGAATACATTGTTTGTCCGCAAAACCGAAAAAAATACAATCTAAGAAAGTAAAATCACGTAATACACAGTCAAGACAATATAAGCTCAAACTGACAATTGTTCCAAAGACTGAGCGCCATCTGTAATTCACTTTGCCTTCGCCTCCCCATAACTTCTGTCATTCTTTTTTATTTTGCTCTCTCATTGTAATGTAAATTGTCAAAATGTCAATGTCAGTCAAGCGCATAGAGAAAGTAAAGTAACCACTCCACAGAGTAGAAACTCTTATATCACTCACGCACAGAATAGAAATCAGACAGAAAGTAGGTTTTTTGTTCAAATAAAAATATTATTGTCCCTCCCCTTTCCTTTACTTAATTTGTTTTACCAGTATAATTTTGTATTTATTTACCTATTGTTTATTGTTTATTATATTATTTATTAGTATTATGTTAGGTGCGTCACTGACCCTGTCAGAAAAACAGCGCCTCTGTGCACTGTCTACCGGTCACAGAGGCATATATGCTGAGGCAGGTTTTTATTGGCCTCACACGAACATCTTATGTTTAATTTTTTATTTTATTGGTATTAGTTTAAGTTTACTTATAAAACCGCTCTGTATTCTTTGTCATCCCTCTGTACGTTTTTGTTTTATTCTTCGTTTTATATCTTTTGTAAATATGTGTGAGTGTCAATAAATGTTTATTCTATTCTATTCTATTCTATTCTATATACTTATGTGTTAATGAGGATCAGTAACAGGTTTTATTGATATAATATAAACACATTTTGATAGCTATGAAACCTTGTGAAAGAATTTTTGAAATCCGTTTAGAAATGGTTGAGTTAAAAGGGTTTGAAGGAAATGCCAAGCTCAATGCAATATGTGCTTTATCACGTACGACATAAGGTTCGCGTACGTCGCGATGACGTCATAGGGACCCCCGAAAAACCAGTGTTTAAGCTCTTATAACTTCACAGGTTTAAAAGATATCGTAAAAAAAAATTCACAGTTAATCATGTGGTGGCATAAGCTTTCTAATTAGCCACTAAACAAAAATCGTTACTGATCCTCATTCAGTAATTCCGGTAAGTTTGCGACTGTAGTTGCGACTTATATGAGCAATCTGAAGCTAAACTCCTGTGTATGAAGGTGAAAAGCTACTCGAAATGTTAATGTCACGCAGGTAGGTACGGTATTCTCACAAGACCTAAACATCAAAATATCACAACCATTAGGCCAACACAGTTCGATATTTCAATGCGAATGTGTTGCAATAATAAATGCCGCTACCACGGCCCTGTCTAGAGGTATGAAGGAACTAAACATCCGCATACTGACCGACAGCATGGCCGTTCTAACAGCACTGGAGGCCAACACGATCAACTCCAGTATCGTATACGAATGCCACCAAGTTTTGGATCGTTTAGCATCCAAAAACAAAGTAATCCTACAATGGATTAAAGGGCATAGTGGATCACACGGGAATGACACCGCCGATGAGCTGGCTAGAAAGGGATCTTCTACAACAGTGGCAGGACCCATACCCATTCTGCCACTCCCGTTCAGCCAACTGCGCTCATGGGTAAGACTACGTACTCGTGCTGCACATAATACTCGATGGGTAGATCTAACAAGCTGTAGACAGTCCAAGTTGGCGATGACCGCAGTCTCGCCGCGGTTGACCTGTAGACTGCTCAGCCTTAACCGTCCAGACCTCCGAATAGTTGTAGGCACACTTACAGGTCACCTTGCCTTAAACCGACAACTATTCATCATGAATGCGACAGACAGTCCCCTATGTAGAGGATGCCTGGACGCAGAGGAAACAGCCGCCCACGTGATCCTGGAGTGCGTGGGGTTGGCCGCACACCGGGCAGAAATCCTCAAAGACGTGAGGTCGCTCCTAGAAGCCTGTGAACGCCCCAGGAGGCTTCTGCGCTTCTGGAAGGAGCTGGGATGGCTTGACTAGCCACACCAATGCTGTGTTCACGCATAACGGACCAAATAGGAGTCTAAATGCGGAAAAAAGAGCCCATCACCAATACCAATACCAATAAAAAGTAGGTACGGCCCTACTTGATTATTTTATGTCTCTGTGCTATCTAATAATTTTCTTTTTTTTATAAGGCACTGTCTGGTAATCTCGAGGTCTATTTCTCACTCATCTAATCTTTATCAGTGCCTACCGTTTGAGGGCGGATTGCACTCGAAAATTACAGCCTTCGTCGAATTTACTTTACACACGGCAGTTACATCGCGTGTACGGTCCCACTTCGAATGTTAACTTTATTGTGCCTCTCGCAAAGTAGTAAATTGTCGGCGCTTTTCTTACAAAGATAAGTAAAATAAATGAAATACCGATGCAAGTTTCGCATTTCTAACAAAAAATATTTCGAAACTGGGTTATATTCTGTTGTGTACAATTCTACTAATATTATCAATGTGAAAGTTTGTTGGTTTGGATGTTTGGATGTTTAGATGTTTGTTCCTCAATCACGCAAAAACTACTGAACGGATTTGGTTGGAATTTGGCACACAAATAGAAGATAGCCTAGATTAAAACGTAAAATAATTTTTATCTTGATATTCTTACGGGAACGGGATCCACGCGGGCGGCCGCTAGTATTTAATAAAACTACGGAATTTCCACTTGAATAGTTTGCCAAATGCCAAAGCCGTTTGCCAAAGGATTTAATTTGAATGTAATAATTAAATCAAAATATTCTTCTAGTAAATCTCGTTTAATTGTAAACTAGGTAGGAATTGCTTTCCGACATTTTGCACGTAATTAGTCTAGACTGAAATAATTATTATTTGAATTTCAGGTTATATAACTGAGCTTTTGAGTGTAGAATCCATATTACCACAAGCTGTGATATAACCTAGTTTTTAGGGTTACGTACCTCAAAAGGATAAAATGGCGCCCTTATAGGATCACTGTTGTCCGTTTGTCCGTTTGCCTGTTTGTCAAGACTCTTTGTCTCAGGAACGCGTCCCTTGAAGATGTGAAAAAATCTCAAGGTCTCTCAAAAAAAGATATCGACGGCTGTTTATGCTACAAAAACGCATATTTCAACACTCTCAAAGGAATCAAAATTCATAACGTACTTTCCGTTGACCTAGAACTACAACATTTTGGTCATGAGTCTATAATATTGTCTGAAGTTCTTTGACATCCGTCATGACGGTAATCACAAATATTTAATCTTTGAGTAAATCACGCCAATAATTATTTTTAAAATAACAATAGTTATTATTATTAATTTATCACAACTTTTATCACAATAACAATATTAATTTATCTTACTCCGATCATTACCAAAATCCTAAACACTTCCATTTCAACTGGTGTTTTTCCTACATCCTGGAAAGATGCTAATGTTATCCCGCTTCCTAAAAAACGTAACCCTACTATGCTATCTGAATACCGTCCTATATCTATCCTACCCTTCCTCTCCAAAATCCTTGAAAAACTTGTCTATGGTCAGCTGACTGCCTTTCTCAATGTCAATATTCTTTTTAATCCTTTGCAGTCTGGTTTCCGTAGGGGCCACAGCACCTCCACAGCTTTGGTTAAGATCACAGACGACATACGCCAGGGCGTGGAGAATCGCCAACTAACACTGATGACGTTACTTGATTTCAGTAATGCTTTCAGTTCAGTTGACTTCGATATTCTCCTGGGTGTTTTACAGTCTCTTAACATATCTCCAGCCGATATTGATTGGTTTCGAAGTTACCTGCTAGGGCGACGGCAGCGCATCCGCCTAGGAGATTCGTCCTCTGAGTGGTGTGGTATCAATGCCGGAGTTCCTCAGGGTGGCGTCTTATCTCCTCTTCTCTTTTCTATTTTTATAAACTCCATTACTCACTCGCTTTCAAGTTCCTATCACCTTTATGCCGATGATCTTCAGATCTACACACAGGCTCCTCTATCCGAACTCTCTAGTGCAATAGCTGCCACTAATTCTGATCTTGCACATATCTATAGCTGGAGTAAGTCTTATGGTCTTACTGTTAACCCATCTAAGTCACAGTCCATCATTATCGGGAGTCCGTATTTTGTTTCGAGGATCGACTTCGAGCGGTTACCTCCTGTGAAATTTGACAGCACTGTTATTCCTTATTCTAAAACCGTCAGAAATCTCGGTGTTGTCTTTGATGAATGTTTCTCTTGGAGACCACAGGTTGAGGCAGTTAGAAAGAAGGTTTTTGCTGCGTACAGTTCACTCAATCGCCTACGGAACTTTCTACCTACCAGTACTAAAATCACTTTGGCCCAATCACTTCTGCTATCCATCTTGGACTACGCTGACGTTTGTTATACGGACCTCTCTGAGGAATTGCTGGGCAAATTGGAGCGTCTGCAGAATATGTGCATCAAGTTCATTTTCAACTTACGAAAATTCGACCATGTATCCTCCTTTCGCCAAAAGCTTAATTGGCTCCCTATTCGTCGGCGCAGGGACTTACACACTCTTACGCTCCTGTACTCAATCCTTTTCCTACCAACTTCACCACTTTATCTTAAAGAATCTTTCAACTTTCGATCCTCTTCTTCACAGTGTACTCTGCGTTCTTCTTCTAATCTTACCCTCGATATTCCCCGTCATTCCACTGATTTCCTTTCCTATTCATTCTCTGTGCACGCTGTCCGTTTGTGGAACGCACTTCCAGAAGGCATCCGTAAAGCTCGTACCTTGACATCTTTCAAAGATCAAGTTAGAAGGCATTTCCTTTCTCCCACCTAATACAACTTTTTTCTCATATCTCCCTTTCAACTTTCATTTTATATACTTACTTTTTCTCTTTTCCTTATTTATGTACATCTATATCTATTGTCCTTCTAGTATTTATGCACCCACTCCCCCTTTTTTCCTCCTTTTTTTCTACTCAAGGTTGCCTGGAAGAGACTGCTACGTAGCAGTAAGGCCGCCTTTTGTGTACTTGTCCATGTTTATTGTTTGATTCTATGTAATGTCTTTGTCTAGTGTGCAATAAAGCGTTTATTATTATTATTATTATTATTATTATTATTTATCAGATTCTTTTAAAAATTCTTCCTTCTTAAAATAATTAAAAAGGAATAAATTTCACTCTACTTATTTCCGCAACATGGCGGTAGTGTCATGCCACGTGACAGTCGCGCACATTCAATAGGTGCATTCCAGCAGACCAATCGCTCACTCGTGGTGATCCACAGAGTAAAATTGAACCATTTGCCAAAAAGGAAGGAACCGAAGCGTAGCGAGAGCGTGTCGCTAATGAAATCATAAAAAATATAGTCTTTATTTGAGTAGGTACCTACCTAAAAATTAAAACGGAACCCTCGGTGGGCGAGTCTAACTCGTACTTGTCCGTTTTTAGGGTTCCGAAGCCAAAATGGCAAAAAACGGAACCCTTATAGATTCGTCATGTCTGTCTGTCCGTCCGTCTGTCTGTCCGTCCGTAAGTCACAGCCATTTTATTCCGAAAGTATTAGGATTACACAAGTGAAACTTGGTAGGTAGATGTATTCTGTGAACTGCTTTAAGGTTTTCACATAAAAAAAAATAATAGATTAAAGGGGGGCTCCCCATACATGAAACTGAAACTGAAAAAAAATTTTTTCGTCATACCAATACGTGTGGGGTGTCTATAGATAGGTCTTTAAAAATTACATTGAGGTTTTTAAGACTTTTTTTTCTCAAAGTCAACCGTTTGAAAGATATACACTGCCAAAGTGGTAAAATGAGTGCCCCCCCCCCCCCCTTTTAACTTTTAAAATAAGAAAGTGAAAAATCAAAAAAAAAAATATGCTGTAGATCGTAATAAATACTTTCAACGAAAATTAGTTTGAACGAGATATAGTGATAATTTTTAGAGATATATCACATTTTACAAAACCGCAAATATGACCTTGTCACTCATACAAACACTATGAAAAACAAAGTTATTTTTGCATACGAAAAATGATAGTGGTATTCAATATGGTATTGTATACGGTAACTACGGAACCCTACTGCGCGTGGCCCGACACGCACTTGGCCGGTTTTTTTATATTATCATAATATAAAAAACTATCTATGTGTTTAGTTTACGCTATGCTCGAAAGCGATTGTAGTAGACATTTCTATGACAAATTTTACTTTAGTATAGTTACTGCCATAAGAAGGCTCTAGATCACCCAGCGTGCAATGGAGAGAGCCATGCTTGGCGTTTCCTTACGTATTCGATCACGTAGGGAAACGCCAAGCATGGCATCAAGATACGTAGGAGGACCAAAGTAACCGACATCGCTCGAAGGATTGCTCAGCTGAAGTGTCAGTGGGCGGGACACACACATAGCGAGAAGAATCGATTGCCGTTAGGGCGGAAAGGTTCTTGAATGGCGACCGCGCACCGGACGACGCTCCGTGGGTAGGCCCCCGACAAGGTGGACCGACGTGAGGGTGAAGGTCGCGGGAAACCGCTGGATGCGGGCAGCGCAGGACCGATCGTTGCGGAGCTCCTTGGGGGAGGCCTATGATACTTGGACGGGCTGTTATGATGACAGATCGTTACTGCCAGAGGCGCTGTGCGAAATTGCATCAAAAGTTGCTTACTGCAATTGCTATCGAGGGTTATAATATATTGCCTACCTACTTACTTCACAGACTATACAAAAAGTCTAATAACTTGGAAAAGTTTATTTTCGTAATTTAATTTAACGCTAGATCGATTACCAACTTTATATTTTCTTAGTACTTACTCAATTATCCGTTTTTTTTAATACCAAGGCAGACGGCACCTAGAAAAATAATTTTAATATTGCTACAGCGTAAACATATTAATAACAAAATTATTGTAATAACTGAGGGTTTAAAAAGGTAACATTGTATGTTACTTTTTTAACTAATATTATTATATAAATGCGAAAGTCCGTTTGTTTGTTTGTTATACGCCTGCACTCTTAACTATTGAACCAATCATCATAAAATTTTACATACACGTTGTCAAGGGTACAGAGTAGGACCTCTTTCATCCCAAAAAAAGTATTGTTCCCAAGGGATACCGACTTTTCACACAGACGAAATCACGGGCGGTCGTTAGTAAATGAGAAGTCCATTTGTTTGTTTATCTGTCTGTTTGTTTGTCTGTTTGTTACGCCTTTACGTCTTAACTATTAAATCAATCATCATGAAATTTTACATATTTACCTACACGTTGCCATGGAATAGAGAAGGACATAGAGTAACCTTTCATCCTGAAAAAGTGTTGTTCCCGAGGGCAAAACAACTTTTCACGCAGACGAAGTCGCGGGCGGCCGCTAGTCCTTACTAATCTTATTTTATTATGTTTCATATCTCAAGTTTTCTTATACAATACTTAAGTACCACAAAATTATTTTAATAATTAATAAATATACATTAATATTTGCAAATCATATCGAATGTTATGGTCGATTCGAAACATCACAATGTGATTATTTTTCAGATGTTTCCTAAAATTAAAGTCACTATTTTTAATATTGTTTAATGTGTTTCCGCTACAAATCATCAAATATTTCATGATATATCTTACCTTTTTAACCCCGTAATCTGCATACTAAGACTCTATTAAAGCTGTAGAGAGAATTTTTTTACTGCCGAGCCACTTATTTTGTTGTTCGGCGTTTAAGTGTTGGCAAGGGACGGAATATTAAATAAGGCAAAACCCTTGAGAGTCGTGTAGCTGATTAATGTTAATTTGGTGTTTTATCTGCTATTAAATTGTATGAAATGGACCTTTGAAGATCATTTGTGAATTGGGTGAGCAAATATTATTTTTCATTTAGGTACTTTTAACTTAGCGGCCTCATGAAGTGGCAGTGAGCGGGGTACATAGCGAAAAGAACCGGTGGCCGTTGGGGCGGGGCGGTTCTGGAATGGCAACCGCGCACCGGACGACCGACGCTCCGTGGGTAGGCCCCCGACAAGGTGGACCGACGTGAGGGTGAAGGTCGCGGGAAGCCGCTGGATGCGGGCGGATGCGGGCAGCGCAGGCTGATCGTTGTGGAGAGCCTTGGGGGAGGCCTATACCCAGCAGTGGGTGTAGGCCTCCCCCAATTATCTCTCTTTGATATGGCTGATATGATGATGATGGTGATAAGCGTGTATCTATCGCTTGGAGAACGAGGCGAAAGAGTTCGTAGGAGCGAGATTTAATTAAAATATTATTTAGGATTGAAATGTTGGTAAGTACTAAATAATAAAAAAAAAAGAAATAAAAAAAATTCACAGATTTTGCAGTCCCCGCAAGAATCGGAGCATTGAAAATGAATTAAAAAATTGACCAAAAAACAAAATCAAATCTACACAGGTTGGTCAAAAGTTCTGTTACTGAGTTTCTTTATCGCTTACTGGCCATTAAAACAAATGAAAAGAAAAAATAAAAATGACATATTATTGACAGTTTTATAAGCTATAATTCCATACCACACGTATATCATATTTTGTTTATTTCACCATGGAATGGGGGTTGAAGGAGAATCGTGTCGCTGTAATTGCTCTGCACAAATGTGGGCAGCCACCGAATATGATTTTCAAGTTGCTACAAAAGTTGAAAATCAACAAGCAATTTATTTATCGCACTATCCATAGGTACAGTAATACCTTGACCGTCGATGACCGAAAAAGATCAGGAAGACCACGCACCGTTCGGACACCAGCTGTGATCAAGGCAGTGAAGGCGAGAATCACGAGAAATCCCGTCCGGAAGCAAAAGTTATTGGCAATACAGATGACTGTGAAGAGAAGTTCCCTTAAAAAATGATCAATGATGACCTTGGGCTTCACGCTTACCGTAGACGAAAGGGCCATCTGCTAAACGCACGATTGAAGGCTATGAGGTTAGCATGAAGTCGCGCTCTACTAAAGCAGTACGCACAAAACGGCCATCGAAAAATCTTGTTTACTGATGAAAAAATCTTCACAGTCGAAGAAAATTTTAACCGTCAAAATGATAGAGTATACGCTAAGAATAGTAAAGAAGCCAGCATGATTGCTCCGAGGGTCCAACGAGGTCACCACCCCTCATCAGTGATGATTTGGCTGGGGGTGTCCTATTCAGGGCTAAGTAAGGTTCATTTCTGTGAAAAAGGTGTGAAAACTGGCGCTAGAGTCTATCAAGATACCGTTCTGGAACCTGTTGTCAAACCCTTAAGCCACACTTTATTTCAAAACCAGCCATGGGTCTTCCAGCAGGACTCTGCCCCTGCGCACAAAGCAAAATCTACACAAGCATGGTTTCGGGCTAACAAAATTGATTTTATCGCGCAGGAAGAATGGCCATCCTCCAGCCCAGACTTAAATCCTCTGGATTATGCCATATGGCAACTTATTGAGGAGAAAGCATGTGCTAAGCCCCACATGAATCTCGACTCTCTTAAGCGCGCTATTCTCAAGGCAGTCGCAGAATTGGATATGGTGGTAGTTCGTGCTGCCATCGATGACTGGCCTCGTCGTCTAAAGGCGTGTATTCATGCCAGAGGCGGTCATTTCGAATAATTTTAATACATGATAATCTTAAATATTTGTGCTTTCATTTGGTATATAATTCATTGTAGCATTATTTGTAAATTTAGTATTATTCATGTTTTCCATAGTTACAGAACTTAGTAACCAACTAGGTAATGCAAAATCCTATTATATTTTTAAAATTACCTAGGTAGTACCTCGATTTTGACACTCGCGGCTCCGCCTCGTGTCACAAAAGCGTCCGCTAACTGCCTCGACGCAGCCGAAATATTATTAACCGATTTTCAAAATTCCAACGAATGCACTTCTCATCTGCTTCTGCATCTTTTAACACTATACCATGACGATCGGTCAATTATCATAGAAGCTACATAACTTTTTATGTACGGAAACACCCGTTTTTCTAGAATTACAAATCTAAAGGGACCACCTACAGGTCACAATTATTTATCGATTTTCAAAACTGTTTCGCCATTTGGTAGCTAAACTACCCTAGTACCCTTTTTTCATTTTTTCTTAAGTCAGTTTTATTTTCGAAATATTTACAATTTAGTAAACAAACACCCCCCAAAAACCCGGAATTTTTGGAATTTTGCAAAATTTCAAAAAAAGTTACATATAGATTTTCAAAATTCAGACGTTCACACGTGTCTCGATAAATTCCTCAACTTTTGGTACTATTTCCATCTCGATCCTCTCAAAATCCTCGGAGATATGGTCAAAAATATGTCTCATGCGATTTGCATCTGATAACCATTTTCAATGGTAAAACACGGCAGATTTAGTAAGTTAAATGCATACATTGGTTGGGAGATAAATCGTCGTATTCAGCAAATGCTCAGATGGCACGAATAACAAAAAAGCAGCATTCGATGCGCATTGCAACGGTGCTAGGGGTGTCATTAAGTAATCCTTCCTACTAATATTATTAATGCAAAAGATTGTGTGTGTGTGTGTGTATGGCGCAGTGAGATGGCCCATCAATTCTACGATTGTGGAAATAAAGCAACTTTAGCAAGGGCCGGTCATGGTATCGCCACACCCCGGACACTCCATACAACCGCGGCATTATAAGCAGATGACGTCAGATGACGTTTTTGTACACGCGTATCTGTGTGTGTAAGTCTAGGGTTTGCGCTTTGTACTGTATGAGCGGCGTTCAATTCATAATTCGAACTTTTTGGTAAATAAAGTTACGACGCATTGCTTTGAAGATCAAAATAAGTTGACAGTTAACAAATACGACTAAAAAGTTACGACGCATTCCTTAATTCCTTTGAATATCAAACTAAGTTGACGTTGACAAACACCACTAAACGAGCATACGATTCGGCCTAACGATTCGGCATATGAACTCGCACGAGTCAGGTAATTGATTCTGGGGCGGGGCGGAAAGTGTCCTTTCTGTACGGTTGTACCTACTTATCTATTATATCGTGTCGGTGACAAAAAAAATATTTCGAACTCGTCCGTGCTTCGGAATCTGCTGTCATTAACACGCAACAATCTGCCTTGGGTCTGCGTGGGGGGTTATGGCAAATCCTTCTTATCCACCTATAAAGAAAGCCTGTGATGCGGCAGAGTTTGCATGCATTAAAATAACTGATGTGTATAGCACAAATATCCGTAAAGTTTCAACCCTAAAGAGTGCACAGCACACTCACGCTCAGGCATCGAACCTGGAATAACTGATGAGCCGCCAGGACACAATCTTCGCTCCACTTGATATATCGGGACAGACGTGCGGGTAGGAAAACTTGAACATCCATTTTCTTCGTGCTATGTATTTCGAGACGAGATTTGAATTAATCAACAACTTTTACGCTAAATCGGAAACTAGTGGCAACCCGGTACCCTATATCGGTAACTTTGTCAGCGTGAACAGTATTTTTTTCTATCTCTATAGAACAATACGTTTTTCTAGATGAAAGCACACGCCGGGCACGCCATACAAGCGCCGAGCGTCAACACTTTCAACTACCTATTACATAGACGCTACACAGTGACGCGTTTTTGGACACGCTCAATGCGATGTCTTCTATTCTCTTCTGCTTCTACTTCTTCTTCGAAAAATTGATGCAGAACCAAGTTTAATTTATTTGCATATAAACATGTGTTTACAAAAAAACAAAGATCATCTGATGTGGAAATCTAAGGCCTAATTTTTGATATCGACTTGCCTCAATACCAGACGCTAAAAAAACCGACTTCAAAAACTTGAAAATAAAAACAAACAAAATTGAAAACATTTCAAAAGCAAGAAATAATTTTTAAATCATTAGATACGCATATCATTGTAATAAAACACGTTTAATGAAGTCGGGTGGGGCTGGAGGACAACTTCTTTTTTTATTCTAAGAGCCCCACCCGTCTTCATTAGACGTGTTTTATTACAATGATATGCGGATCTAATGATTTGAAAAATATTTCTTGCTTTTTAGAGGTTTTTAATTTTGTTTGTTGTTATTTTCAGGTTTTTTGAAGGCGGTTTTTTTGTTTTTAAACATTTTTTTCTTTTTAGTGTAAGTACTTTTTGTATTAAGTAGTTTTACCTTTTTATGGGAATGTAAATTATGTAAATGCAAGCAATGATGTTATGTATTTTTTTTATTTAACACTTTTCCGTGGGATAATAGTTAATACCAACTCAATTTCCACTGTTCGAGCTGTTTGTTGTTAAGGAGTTCCGTTGTTCCTTCGCGGTTCAAGTCTATTCCAAAACATTTTTGACCATAGTTAGATACCTAATTTGTTTAAGATTGTCATAATCCTAGTAATATTTCAAACACTTGTAGCGTGGGTTTTTTGTTGTTTTGTCGATTTCCCTTAAAGGGGAAGTTTTTTTTGGTAGTTTGTTTCCATTAATGATAAAATTTATTTTTTGGCAGTATGCCTCATGTCCTTTTCCTTATTTCCGTAAAAAGTCCGTTTGAAAATACGCGGCATCGACTTATAAAAAAAAAAAAAAGAAAGATTAAGATCGTATTTCTTATGGTCGTCCTTCGCCCACTTCAGGGGCCTTTGCAATGAGCCCTTATCGCAAGGATTTCTATTCAATTGTTTACCTTTCATACTAGATCCCAAAGGTTAGTGTGAAAGCAGGCCTTAAGCAGTCCTGTTTCAGGCCTGCTTTTGAACTGAAATGGTATTTTTTTTTGTCCGTAATGTCGTAGGTTGTTTGACCGTGTTTTCGGGAAGTCCGATCCGATTGAAGTCGCTTTCGGCGGCGCGATGTCAGTCCAGTCCACGCGCATCGATGAGTAATCATGTGTAGGAAGTCGGAATGCGTCGTGATGGCGCGAGACTTGGAACGCAGCGAATATCAGCTGTGATTCATATGATACAATTTTTTTCGGTTGGAAAGAATTTGATTTTATATCGCTGTTAAAGTTATTGGATTCGTAATTGTTCCTGATTTAAATAATATCTTGCAGCTATTCATTGTAATTTTCGTCGGCACAATAGAATTTCGCCAAGGTACCTATTTGTGAATTCCTAGACATTCAGCTGTTGGCAGTGTGAGAATTTGAAATTTATTTTTTTCATCATATTCGTTATTTACAGAGGGTTTTGGCTAATAAAAGCCGCCGAGAAGAGTTCTAATTCGTGTCGTGATATCCGATCGAAGGAGGAATACTGATTGACCGGATTCTAAACCATACAAAATATATTGCTAACAAGGAGCCGCAGGTATATCAAAATTTATTGCTATCCATTATCTAGTATTTACTGCAAGGGGTCTCTATCTATTGATTACTTACAATTTCAGTTCTTTTCATGTGAAAAGAGACTTTGTAAGTTGAGAGCTACGGTATGTTTCTATGTCTCAATTCGATTCGAGTAGATTAGTCTGCTGTGAAGGGGATAGTTTAACAGAAAAGTCAGGGATCAGTCATATTTATTGTCAGAATGAACATACAAGAATAGATTTCCCTCAGTTCTGCCATTCGCTGCAGGGTCCCCCCGTCATGGAATAGTTGTAGTCCATTTAAGGCCGACGTTGTTAAATTATGGTTTTTGTGCACACCATTCCAGGTAAAGAGTGGCGTACGTATCCAGCCACGAGTCAACCACTGCTCTGTCGTCCATTCAACCCCAGTTAAGCGGAAAAAGTTGAAATAAACCGGACTTTGGTTTCTCACCCACGGCTCCGAGGCATAATTAATAGAAAGCAGCCATCGAAGCGTTTCTCTACTAAACAGACTCGCTGCGAGATATTCTAATAGGTACCAGTTAACTCTCAAATCTTTTTAACCCCTAAACTAACCGAAGTATAAGAATCCAGCTATCCGTACTTAGGCCTTCGAGTACCAACCTACGAGCTAGATTTATGTTAGATTAATTACCACATTTCTGATACCCTAGGGCAGGCAATTCTTACCCACATAACGCTCTGCGAGTAGTTTTAAGTTTAACCTTTTAAAATAACCCCTTGGGAAAAAGATTAGATTCATAGCTTCGTTTTTCTTCGTGTCAAATCACCGTGTAAATTTGCAGATCTGCGATTACAACGTTTGATGTTTATTATTGTATAGAATCAACCATATTTCAATAAAACTGTAGTTTGCTGTTGACTGCCCATTAAGTGTTTATTTATTTTCCCTTGAGTTGTCATTAAGGTGAGTCATTCGCATGAGTTCATTTATTACTTACTGTTTCTTAAGCCAAAAAGGCAATAAGAGAGAGAAAAAGACATAACACACTATACAGTTTCTATTCGATTTTGAGGAGTTCTCTTGTGTATCTTTAAAATCCAAGGTTCAATAACAATGAAATCAAATGGTATCATCACTAAAGTATCCTTTTTCAAAGAAAAACGAAAAAAAGAACTAACCTGTATATTATTTATTATGTAAATAACAATTTATGCATTAAAATCTTTTCAGAGCATAAACAGTTTAACTATTAACTATTTGTGGTTTTGAAATAATAAATTGTTTGTCATAGTATAGTTTCGTCCACGCGGCCGGAGCCGCGGGCAGACTCTAGTAAGTTTATAAAATGGTAACGAAAATGACAGTATTTTCAGGTTTTCCTGAAAAATACTGAACCGATTTCAAAATTTCAAAAAATGGGACTAACTTGGGAACAAACCTCATCTTTATTTCAATCGGTTCAGCCGTCTTCGAGTAATCGGTGGACAAACATAAAAAAAACTTACATACAGCCGCACAGAGAACCTCCTCCTTTTTGGAAGTCGGTTAAAAAAGGCGCTAGTGTCGTCCTAAGGACTGTTTGTTTTTTGCATGGCCAACTTTATGTGGCTTTTTCCAGGGTAAGTAACACTTCAGGTCTTTTCATATTGAAGGAAAGACTCCGAACAAACTTTATAAAGAAAACTTTTAAACTATGTTTACATGTTTACAATATTAAATAAAAAAGTAAAATAAAAATAATGTATTAACTTTTAACATTATACCACTGCTACAAGTATTTTCTTATGTAACTACCATAAAGTTAATATACCTACGGAATAGAGGAACAAACATGAGCTGTCAATCGAAACCCAAATTGATTTACATTTGTGTGTGTATTTTTTTTATGTATAAGTCTCAGTGATGTAATCTTGTCACTATTGATATAAATATCGATATCGATGGTATTAATTAACAGCCATAGATTCAAAATAAATGGGATATAATTTTGCACGGGTGTACTAAAATTACGATTTTGAAATGAACTATGACTATTAGAAAAAGATCAGAAGATATTTAAAATCATTTATTTAACATAAAAAAGATAAGAAGATATTTAGAATCATTTATATTAACACATGTTGAAATGAAACTTTGTAGGAATACTTCTAAAAACAAATAAACTTGTATTTCATGTAACGTAAATAAACAAACAAATAAACTCAACCCCTTAGGGGATAAATTAACCGAAAAAATCATCAATCAATCAATCATGTATGTCATTATTGAGGTTTTATAGAATGTTGATTGCGAAAATGGCATTTATTTTTGGGCTTCTTTTTCCTTGGCGTCAATTCTGGTCGGAAAGAAGGCGATGGTGGTGACTGTTGCAATAGCGGAGGTGTAGATCTAGAATTCGATGAGGTTGGTACATATGTGAATGCCTCTGGTACAATATCTCTATAAACGTAGGACGACACTGTGCGTATAGGCACAGATAATATAATACTATACTAGTACAGATGTCGCAGGCGTAGGTATTGTATATTTAGCTGTATTACATAGCAACTAGCTGTTTTATAAAACGGTGCCTCATTGTAATGCGGCGGATTAAAGATACGGCGTATTCAAAACGGCTGATCAAAAGTACGCCGCATTGAATAGAGCGCTTTGCGATTTTCAATACGGCTAGCCGTAATGTAATTGGGCGGTTCATAAGCCGCTTTTCCGTCAGTTTTTAGTTCTAATTATCAACACTCGCGGCGCTGCCTACCATAACAATAAAAATGGCGTCAAGTGCGGATTTTGCACCAAAAATAAGTAAGAATATGGTTGAATAAAATCAAGAAAACGTGCCGTGTGTGTACAGATAATTGTTTTAAGGACATTTTTTTAATGTGCAGTTAAATAATTTCTACGCAGCTCAATGCGGAAGTGTGAAAGCCGTGGATCAAAGAACGAGATTAAAACTGCTAAGGCGGCAATGGTTTCTGGTGTTGTGCGGAATCCTACGCAATAGTATTGGTGTAAAAATACAGAGAAAACCAATGAGTGTAGCTAGTGAAGATTAAATAAACATATTTCGGAAGACCCTCCTTTTTGGGCAGTGCCCAAAGAACAATATGTTGATACATTACATATAGAAAAAGTTAACTTTTAAAAAGATTTAAAATTATTTAAACCAAAAAAATAGCTAATATTACAATTTTACAAACAAGAACCAAACCGTTTTTGTACCGTACCTACTTATTTTATAGAAGTAGTACTTATACATTCATTAAAACTTATAAAAATAACACGTTTCGTACTACTTACTAAGTGCTTAAGAAGTTAACTTAAACCTATTTTTTTTTCATAATTATTAAAATTAAATTATTTTCAATTAAGCACTGTTTCGTTTTGTTAGTGTGGTCACTCTACAATAGAACTTTGATACAAAACGGCTAAACGTGATCCGCCGTATTGAACAACGTATCACATTGTCAATCTGGCGTATCGTTGACTCGCCGTATTACAATACGGCGCCGTTTTCTAAAACAGCTAGTTGCTATGTAATACTATGTATTCTGTGGTAATACGGCTAAATATACAATACGCCTGCGAGGTATAGGCTTTATATTGACCTGTAACAAAGACAGAAATGAGTGGCTATTGAGTGAGTTAGTGAAGTTGCTGCTATTAAAAGTGAAGCTAAAATTGCAGTTGTAATACTAATGTAGCCGTAATGGGATTACATTCCAAGATGAATAATAACTAAACATCATATAAGTACTTTTACAACAGTGAAACATATTCGTTTACCGTGTGATGCGGCGTGATAGACAATCGAAAAAAAATCGATAACTTTATGCAGCCCTACTGTAAAATGAAAATTATTTCTTTACACAAAATATTCGTTAATTTTGCATTTTGTCTAGCCGATCTTTGCTTCTTACAAAAATGAGTGTTTACAGAAGAGAATTATCACGCTCAGTGTTAAAATTTCGAAACGTATTGGCAAAAATAAACACAAAGTTAGGCGGGGTCGATTTGGAGTAATTTACCTGTGAAATGAACATTTTTCTGGGTTATTTCGATGTGTTGTACAACAATCAATCACTGAACAGGACACCATGTTTCCGAAGCATTATTTCGCAAAAATGTCCACGATTTCAAGAAATATCGGAAATATTTTCAGAACTCAAATTCTCAGCGGGCTGATAAGTGCTGACAAACTGTCAATCAGTTGCGAAAAAGAGTTCTGCACGTCATAATCACGCATCTCTTTTTATCACACATTGTTGCTGTTTAGTGACATCTCGCTTGCTCAGCCCTTTGTTACTCTATTCCGCTAGGTAATATTAACTTTATGGTAACTACATTAGTTCATATTATATGCATATGCCGGAGTCGTAAAGTCCACGCGTACGAAGTCGCGGGCATTAACTATTTATTTATAATTGTTGCATTGTGGATATTTGAAATCAACATCCATAATATCTGAATCACATAGCATTG
This sequence comes from Agriphila tristella, assembly GCA_928269145.1. NCBI lineage: Eukaryota > Metazoa > Arthropoda > Insecta > Lepidoptera > Crambidae > Agriphila > Agriphila tristella. The sequence goes on along the minus strand of OV743432.1, from coordinate 28,109,425 downwards.
CTGTGCTAAAAAAAGAAGCAGTAGTGCAGCATATAAAGTTCTCATTTTATTTCCTTCCCATTTAGTTTTCTTTGTTCTCTTCTTAAATAAAGCTCAACTCGAATAATAAATAAAATACAAACAAACTGAGGATGTAAAGCTTCGCTCGGTATACAATCCTAGAGGGATACTTTCTGACAATTTTCCTCGTACAATCCGCAGAAAGACAGTCCCATAGGCACTGTCTAGGGAACTTTATATTGCAACGTGAATAATGGCTACACGCTATACAAATAAAAATAACTATGAAGAATATTATTAGTTACTTTCTCAAAAATATCCATAATTTACTCTACTCTTACCCTGTATCTATCTATAAACGAGTAAATAATAATCCCACCAAAAACATTCTGTAAAAAAACTAGCCAAGTCTCGACGGAGCTGCCTGTTTATGTCTAAAAAGTAATGAAATCTAGACAAAGTCGTGCCAAGTCTAAGGTTCCTTACTACGATTTCTTTATTATTATAGTTAATGTTGTGTGACTTGGCCGTTGAAGGGTACTGGACAATTGACTGGTTATTGAATCAACGTTTTCCAAGTGGTAATTTTCCATCGTCAATTGGTAGCGGTTCTGGCGATATATTGGTGCAATGGTGTCATGGAACACTTGGTTTTGTACCCTTGTGTATGTGTACCCTTCAACGGCCAACTCACACAACATTAACTATAATAATAAAGAAATCGCAGTAAGGAACCTTAGACTTGGCACGACTTTGTCTAGATTTCATTACTTTTTAGACATAAACAAGCAGCTCCGTCGAGACTTGGCTAGTTTTTTTACAGAATGTTTTTGGTGGGATTTCACTTCTTTTTGTAGCATTGATGCTTTCCACTACGCTGGATTTTTGCAATGACAGTCGATTTTTTTATGTACCAAGTTTCTACTTGGGGGGGCATTACCATATGTCTAATACAGCTAAGAACAGCTGAGAATTCTTCATCAGATACTTTAGACCTTCGGTTTTTGACATCAAATGAAGCGGTCCAAGTTGAATATTTTTTGTAAAGGCGGTATGTGTCGATCTCTAATAGTTTGGTTGGGCTCTTGTGTTTTCTAATCAGGGTCACCAGTTACTCCAGATCTTCGATTATCCTAGTTTTTATAGTTTTCCCTTTATGTGGCTATAAAACCCTAACTCTGTACCAAATTTCAGATCTCTGAGCTTATGGGAAGTACTAGTTCTATTTTGATGATCATGAGTGAGTGAGTGCATGAGTGAGTGTCGAAAATGCGAAACTTTGCTTTCGCTTAACTTCGGAACTAAATGACCTACAGACTTGAAATTTTGGATTTTAAGTATGTGATTATAGCAAAAATGCTAGCTGGATGACAAAAATTTCTGCAATCTGGTATTATCCAGAGGTTCTCAAATAGGGGCCTGAAAATGCGGCGAAATGGCTCCAGTAAAGGATGGTACGGCAGTGTTTGCTTTGCGCTCGTCTTTGGCGGGGGCACTCCCGTGCCCCCCGATTCTAAAATAACATCTGGAATAACATAAAAATATACGCGCTGAAATCCGTAAATAGTGTATTATTTCTAATGAGTAAGTAACGACTTAAGTAAAACTTGTAATATTTTACAGGTTCTTATATTATATTCACATGGAATATTTATAACTTAAGCCTCCGTTATGCGAAATCATTTGTCTCTTTTTCTTAACGTGTAAATAGTATGAAAAATAACCTCACTTCTGCATTTTTTCGATGATTTTCGTTGTTTTTCCATCATAATTTTTAGCACAATTATCTTTCTTGATAAAACGTTATTAAAGCAACTGTACAGTACGTTAAAATGTATTTTGGTGTAGAATTCAATACGTTTCCGCTATTATTTACCCCAAAAATATGGCCCGCGACAAGCGCTTTTGATGACATTCTGTTTTTTTTACAATCATCTGTGAGGTTTATACGCAACTAGCGGCCGCCCGCGACTTCGTCTGTGTGGACAGTTTTTGCTATCCCTCGGGAATTGTACGTTTTTTCTAGATGAAAGGTACCCTATGTCTTTTTCTGTACTCCTAACAACGTCTATGCAAAATTTCATGATGATCGGTTCAGTAGTTAAGACGTGAAGGCGTAACAAACAAATAAACGAACAAACGGTCTTTCGCATTTATAATATTAGGTCTTTACCTATGAAATTGCCGTTTTGTTTGAAAAAAGTTAAAGTATTTTTTTTTCGAACTTATTTATTTCTTTTATACAAAGTAATCACCCCTGCAATCAATGCATCTTTGCCAACGCTGTGGCAGTTTATGGATGCCCTTCTTGAAAAAATCAGCTGGACGGGAGACAACAAACTCTTCAAAGGCGTTTTGTACTGCCTCTCGGGAATTGAATTTTTTTCCCGCTAAAAAGTTGTCCAAATTTTGGAAAAAGTAATAGTCGGTAGGCGCAAGATCTGGTGAGTATGGCGGATGAGGGAGAGCTTCCAAACCCAACTCATGCAGCTTAGAGACGGTCTGTTGTGCAGTATGGGGTCGCGCGTTGTCGTGAAGTAGCAGTGGGGCACCCATCTATCAAGCTTTTTTATCTTGCCAATCTGTCGCAAATGGACCAATATTGTTTTGATGCTAACATCAAAAGCTGCTGCCAGCTCAGCTGTAGATTGCGATTCATCTGCTTCCACAATCGCCTTTAATTGATTAAATAAATAAATAAATAAATCTTTATTTATTTCTTCACAAATAGTAACAGTAACAAGCAACAGTAATATAAACAGTATCAGCCTTAGATTACTAGTTGTGAAGACTGATGCTTGAAATGGGTTGGGTTGCAACCTGTAATACAAGACACCAGGTCCTCACTTCCCGGATTGAGCTGTAGCTTTCTATACAAGTACAAAGTTTATGTTGCTGCTAATGAAGTTAATAAAAGAAGTATGTAAAAGAAATAAATTAATGAAAAAGATAAAAATTACACATTAAGAGACTACATGCAAATATTTGTTTAGTGTGGCGAAATGTGTATTTGTGTGTGTGTGTGTTTGTGTGTGTGTGTGTGTGTGTGTGAGTGTGTGTGTGTGTGTGGGTGGGTGTGTGAGTATATATAAGTGTGAATGTGTTTAGTGTAGTGAGTGTATGTATAAATAAATACCTATAGTTTTGTACAGTGGTGAGAGTTTATGTAAGAATATGTCTTGATTTTATATTATTGGAGTATGAAGGCGTTGAACTTCCTCATTACTTAATTCAAACAGGTGATTAAATAAAGGTTCTTTTATTTGTCTGTTCGAATAAGATCTTAGGTTTAATTTATTCTGTATCATATTATATGCTCTGGGAGCCAGAAAATTGTATGACCTCTTTGCAAATCTAGTATTGCAAGCGGGAACATGATAAAGTTTCAATCTAGAGTTGGGAACCGGAATGATGGGTACTGACTTTTGGTGAAATCTGCGAATAACTTGATACAAAAACAATTTGCGAACACTTAGTGTTTTAGTTTTATCGTAAAGTATTGAGGTTGGGTAACGGAAGGGTAAGGCCATGAGAACTTTTAGGACTGCCCTTTGAGCTCTCTCAAGTTGGAAAAGGTGTACGTCAGCAGCTCCTCCCCAAGCACAAATGCAATAACTTAGTAAAGATTCCCCTAATGCCTTATAAATTTTAATCAACAATGAGTAGTTTGCTACTGTACGCAGATTTTTAAATACAAACATTAACTTCCTAATTCGGCCAGAGATCAGAGACAAGTGAGGCTGCCATGTTAGTTGATCATCAATCATTACACCTAGATACTTAATAGTACTAGTGCGGTTTAAACTAGTGCAATCACAACGTTCTGGAGCGTCCACATTACGGTTGCATGGATAGGTGTGAATAGACAGGGAAAAGGTATTATCGGGTTTACCAGGGCTCAAAATGCTGAAGCAGATATATTTTGTTTTGCTTATGTTGAGGGATAGTAAGCTATTTTCAAGCCAGGCTGTCACTTTAGATAATCCTGCCTCTGCCATTTGACGGACATTTTCCCATGTAGATCCACTAAATATAAGGGCAGTATCATCTGCAAACATAAACAGTTCACCATTGTGCAGTTGCATATTACAGAGTTCATTAATATAAACTAAGAATAGCGTTGGGCCCAGGATACTGCCTTGAGGAACTCCATAGATACAGGGTGCAGTATCACTCAGTAGTCCCTCGACACGAACTTTTTGGCTGCGGTTGCAAAGGTAATCCGAAAACCACTTAAGAGCGACTCCCCTTATTCCCATATTCTCTAGACGCGAAATTAGTATTGGAATTGAAACTGTATCGAATGCTTTTTGCAGATCTAGAAATATTCCTATGCATTTTTGTTTGTCATCGAGTAATTTGTATATTTTAGTAGTTAAATCTAGAACTGCATCCTCTGTTGAAATTTTGGATCTAAACCCATATTGATTAGACGCAAGTAGTTTTTTTGATTCAAGATAGCTAGTGAGTCGTTTAGCAGCTAGCTTTTCAATTATTTTTGACAAGGATGTTAATAAAGAGATTGGTCTAAAATTGGAGGGATTAGTGGTATTGCCAGTTTTATGAATAGGGGAGACTAATGCTTCCTTACAGATATCCGGGAAAACCCCGGTCTCGAAACTAATATTGCATAAATGTGCAATGGTATTGCTCAAAATGGTTTTAAGATTTTGATAGAATTCATTAGGGATGTTATCATAACCTGGGGCACTATAAGTTTTAAGATTGCTTATTTCTTTGATGACCTCGATAGGGTCCGTTAAATAGAGGGACATGGAATCGCAAGGGGCAGAAGTAGTTCTAGATTTCACTGCCAGATCAGCTTCACTTGTATTGAGTTTTCTAAGTGTTACATTTGCCAAATCATAGCCAATAGAAGTAAAATAATTATTAACATCATTAAGGGATTCAGTCGGATTGTTCCCGATACCAAGTAAATCGGAGGAGGATTGATTTTTGTTATTTAAGTTTCCCACTTCCTTGACAATTTTCCACGTCTCTTTTGCATTGTTAGAATTTTTTGTCAATTGTGTTCTATAGTACTGTTGCTTAAGAGTTTTCACTATTTTAGTACACCAATTACGATAGTCATCATACACAGATTTCAAACTGTCACTGTAGCTTTTTTTTAAAGATCTGTGTATTCTGTCTCTTTTACGTAGTGATCTAATTACACCAGCAGTTATCCAAGGCTTAAGAGGCATCTGCTTTTTTGTCGTTTTTATGGAGACAGAGAAGTTTCGCACTGAAAATTGCAATCTCTCAATCAGAAAATTCGCGGACCAGTTAACATCATAGCTTGCATAATATTCATCCCAGGGTGCTTTTTCCAGGTATTCTTTTATTGCGTCATAGTTTAATTTTACTTTAATTCCTGGTTTATAAGGTTTATGCGTGATATCAACGTTGCTAGTATAGAGAAGAACAGGGTAGTGATCTGTAGTTGTCATTTCCTCGAAAACAGCCGTCTGCCACGGAAACTGACACTTGGCCATAAAATGATCCAGACATGTCTTGGAAGACGGTCTAGTGACCCTTGTGATCCCTTGAATTAACCCATTTGATGCTATTAGCTCAAGATATTCAGTAGTATCACTATCACTAGTATTGAGTGTATCGATATTTATATCTCCAGTGAGGATTATAGTCTTGGTATTAATTTTACGTAATATTTTGTCTAAAAAGTTGAAAAAGTTTGTTAGGTTTTTAAAGCTGGGAGGGCGATAAATGCAAATAATTGTTACATTAGTGTCTAATTCGACTATAAGACAGTTACAATCAGTAACGCCTTCCGGCTCATAAACATTTGATTTGAGGTGATCTGCGACATACACAACCACTCCATCGTTCTGGTTATAATTTAATTTTGTGTGGAATGGTTTATATTTCACAATTGATGGAAGATTGGAATCCTTATCGGTCCAACATTCACTTAAAACAAAAACATCAATCTGTAGGTCAATGCATGATGAAAAAAGCAGAAAATCATCCAAATTTTTGTTAATGCTTCTAACGTTATAGCTTAGTATACACAGTGATTTGTCATTAGGAGCTGATTTTGGAGCGAGAACTTGTAAACAACTACTAGGATTCAATATTTGGTGACATTTTACTAATTCAGTCTCGTCAATAATATCAGTAACTATTTTGTTCAATGTACCCATATTTGGTTTAGTAAAATGACAGTAAGCGAGTAACGGTGTACAATAATTATGTTCTGAAGTGGCAATAAATGCTGTTTTTTGATATTGCGAGAACATTCAATAATCGAGTGTATTTCTATATCTACTTTGAAATTTATGAAACCATATAATATAAATGCATGTAATATAAACCTGATAGTTTTGGTGAGTAAAAGGAAATGTGAGAGTGTAAATAAGTGTGTAAGATTTAGTGTTGAGTATTGATGTGGGTTATTGTAAACTCGTCCCTGAAGATAATTCGTCATCAGAAAATCGATAAAAAAATATATGTAAACTCGTCCCGGGTAGCATTTTAAAAATAAATTAGCTTTTTATTATTTTTATCTATTGTAAACTCGTCCCTGGTGATTTTGAAAGGAGTTTCCGTATCGACTGCAGAAAAATCAAACACTCAACATAATAAAATCATTATTTATTTATTTTTAAATCACATTTTGGATAACAGAATTAATATATACTTATACATGGTGTAACAATGTACTGATTAGCAGATATATAACTAGCATATAAAACAAAAAAAAATCTAATATGTGTAATCTATATATATAAAATTCAAAGTCCTGACTGAGTGAGATATCAACGCACAGCCCAAACCGCTGAACCTAGAGACTTGAAATTTTGCACACAGATACTTTATACAGTGTAGGCATCCACTAAGGAAGGATTTTTGAAAATTCCATCCCTAAGGGGATGAAATAAGGGATGAAAGTTTGTATGAAAGTCCCTCAGTTTTGAAGCTAGGATCTTCAAATTTTGTGTTTAGGCTGATGATTGAAAATAAATAAATACGTGTCTCAGCGTTTTTCAAAATTCTACCCCCAAAGGGGTGAAAAGGGGGATGAAGTTGTGTTTAGAAGATAATCCTTCATTTTTGAAGTAGAAATCGCTAGATTTGTAATTTAGGCTTATGGATGGAAATCTAACGCAACGCATATTGTATTGGTATAATTTCAACCCCCATGGTGATGAAATGGGGGTGCAATGGGGTAAATAAACCTAAAAATCGATATGGATGTCGTTATTGGGGTTTTCTGGGATGAAGATTGCGAAAATGACATTTATTTTGAAGTCCAACACGGTCGACATGATTTAACCCCTAAAGGGGTGAAAATTGGATTTAAATTTGGTATTGAAAACAATATAAAATAGACATTACAACTTAAAACTTCGTAGGAGCATGTCTTAAAATAAATAGGCAAACATATATTTTGTGGTTTTGAAAATCAACCCCTTAGGGGGTAAATGGGCTAAGTAAACGTAGAAATCGATATGGATGTCGTTCTTGAGGTTTTATGGGATGGTGATTGCGAAAATGACATTAATTTTGAAGTCCAATTTAACCGCTAAAGGGGTGAAAATGGGGTACAAAATATATATGGAAAAATAATATAAAATAGACATTACATAGTTTACAGCTTAAAAATTCGTAGGAGCATGTCTAAAAATAAATAGGCAAACACATATTTTCTTATTTTGAAAATCATCCGTTAGGGGGTAAATGGGGTAAGTAAACATGAAAGCCGATGTGGATGTCGTTCTTGAGGTTTTATGGGATGAGGAATGCGAAAATGACATTTGTTTTGAAGTCCAACACGGTGGACATGATTCAGCCCAAGGGGACGGGGACGGACACGGGAACAGGAACGGGAACGGGGGCGGGGACGGAAACGGGAAAGAGTAAAGAAACGGGAACGTGATACTCTTAATATCTCTGGACCTAATTCTGATTATTGTAATAAACTAGCTTCCGCCCGCGACTTCGTCCGCGTGGATATTAGAGAAAATCCTTAGGGAACCTTCAACCAGGATCCGACCAACCGTTTTATACGCGATTACGCGGGTCCCCACCAAGCGCGCAGCCTCGTGCGAGGCCTGTCACACGTCGCAAATGTTTTGCCTCGCGAGGCAGCGCGCTTGGTGGGGACCCGCCTAATCGCGTATAAAACGGTTGGTCGGATCCTGGTTGAAGGTTCCCTAAGGATTTTCTCTAATATCCACGCGGACGAAGTCGCGGGCGGAAGCTAGTAAGTGATAAAATTCGCAGAGGTGTAACAACAATGTGTTGATTGACTTAAATCTTAATGCCATGAAACAATAAAATGTTAATAAGTTATATTTATCTAATGACCACAGAAATATTTTTTAGTTTTTAAGCTTACATATGATTACAAAATCAGTCTTTATCATGAGTTTGGTTGGTAGAGCTATAACAATGCGCCGATTGATTTAAATCCTAATACCATAAAACAATTAAAAGTTAAAAACCTAAGTAATATCTATTAATCTAAAAAAAATAAAAAAAAAAAAATAAGTTATATCTATCTATTAACCAAAGAAATATTGTTTAGTTTTTAAGCTTACATATTATTAAAAAAACAGTCTTTATTATAAGTTTGGTAGAGCTATAACAATGCAGCGATTACTTTAATCCTAATACCATGAAACAATGTAAATACCTAAGTAATATCTATTTATCTAACATAATCACAGAAATATTGTTTAATTATTTAACTTAAATCTAGTTATAAAATCACAGCCAGGAGACGCATTTTTGAATCATTCGAAATGAATCTTAAATTCATGCACGAAAGCAAAACGTATACGAAATCAATTTCGATTGCTTCCAATTTTACGTATTTTTGAAACAATAGAAATGAGTGTTGCCCTAAAACTCGAATCTTATAATATTTTTCATTTCACGCAGAACAAATAACAACCGGAAAGCCATAACTCGTTGATTTTAAAAACCGGTATTGAGTTACGGGGGAATGGAACGTAAATTAAAAAGTTATAATGTCATTGTCTGTCAGTCATTTGATTTTGGTATTTCTCTCTCGCTCACTTCATTTCTACTGGTAGAATATCGAAAACGAGTGGGTCGGACCGGACCACACTGTAATGTAAGGGTGACATAAATCGGAGGATCTCATAGCAGTCATAAGGCTAAAAATTTCACTGCTCCCCGCATTCCACGAATCCCCCTTCAGTACATGCATCCATTTATCCTGGCATAGTCGAAATTATTACTTTGAAATATTTATTAGCGGCCAACTTGCTTGCTAACGGTACTTCTTGCAAATATGATATAAATCAATAATAGGGACGAGTTTACTATACCATGTATGTACCTGGGACGAATTTACAGATACATTTTTTTATGAGGGACGAATTTACTTTCAATGTATGGAACTTTTCAAATCGTGACGAGTTTACATACGGGACGAGTTAACAATAACCCCGTGGGTACAGGGATGTGTGTGTGTGTAGTACATAGCGTTAATAATAATAATGTATATAAAGTAACAACGTTATAATAAACTGAGAAAACTGAACTATAGTAGACGGCTTTCGTTTCATATAGTCACTTCAGCGTTGACTCTTCTTTTTAACCGACTTCACAAAAAGGAGGAGCTTCTCAATTCGATTGTATGTTTTTTTTTTTTTTATCGTTGTTCGCGCATATCTTCGTCATTTATGAACCGATTTTGATGATTCTTTTTTTGTTCGATTGAGTTTTCTTGCGAGATGGTCCCATTTAAATTTTTTTCAAATCGGTTTAGTAGTTTTTGAGAAATCCTGAAAATACTATGATTTTCATCAACTCACATGACGACTTTGTTATTTATGAACCGAATTAGATGTTTCTTTTTGTTGAGAAAGGGGTACTTTTAGTGTAGTCTTTTTAACCGACTTCAAAAAAAAAGGTTCTCCCTCAGTTTAACCTGTATGGATGTATGTTTCTCCGCGAATATCTCACGTTTGGCTGAGCCGATTTTTCTACCCAATAATATACCTATAATAATATACCAAAATAAAAAATTGTTTTAAAAAACAAAAAACCGACTTCAAAAACCTGCCTCTAAAAAGCAAGAAATAATATTCAAATCATTAGATACGCATTATCATTGTTATAACAACACGTCTATTGAAGTCGGGTGGGGCTTTTAGAATAAAAAAAGGAAGTTGTACTCCAGCCCCACCCGACTTCAATAAACGTGTTGTTATAACAATGATAATGCGTATCTAATGATTTGAATATTATTTCTTGCTTTTTAGAGGCAGGTTTTTGAAGTCGGTTTTTTGTTTTTTAAAACAATTTTTTTGAGGTCATCTTCGGAAGTAATTTTCAGGGCTCTTGAGCCTTCTTTTTGTCTAAGGTATACAGTACCGTGGGAAGTCCAACAGAAACGATATTTCTTCTCAGCTGCAAAGTCCCTCGCCATGCGAAACAATCTCTTTGTCTTAAATGTAAGCGATTTGGAAACAAAAATGCGATGTTCTGGTCCATGAATTTGTAATTGATTTGTGTTTAATTTATTCGAAGGATGCTGTGCATTGTAGTGTTTATATCCAGAGAGTAATTTTTCTTTACATGAGGCGCTTACAAAATCAATCACAATTGGTTTATTCGATTCTATTTTTGAATTAACTCTGTGGATTGCCTTTATTTCCCCATCGGTTATGTTCACGCCAATTTTATTACACATGTTCTGAAATAAATTGCGTAAATTATCATTTGATTCCGGACCAGCAATCTTAGGGATGTATCGTATTTCCACTTCATTTGTTTTTGAACGCCGCTCTAATTGTTCTATTTTGTTTTTGAGTGAATCAATATATTTTCTAGTTTCGATTTGATCTTTTTTAAAATTGTCTATTTCGTCTCGCATCTCATCATATTTCTGGTTCAGAAAGTTGAGCGATTGAATCATTTCGTCATTTTGGTCTTTAATTGCTGTTACTGAGCTTTGTATTGTACTGAGATTTTTATCTTGGGCGTCAGTAAAATTACAAAACATCATCTCCTCCATAAACGCACGCATAGAAACCTCTTCGTCCGAGACGAACTTGCGTTTACTACGTGTGGTTATCATGTCGAGCGCAGAATCTGATCCCGCATGTTCAACCGCAATCAATTCATCATTGTTGACCAAAGTTTTCGGACGACCACGAGGTTCATTTTTCAAGTCAAAATTCCCAGAACGGAACCGAGCAAACCAATAACGGGTTGTACGTTCGTTTGTACAGTTCTCTCCGTAAACGTCGTTGATGTTACGTGTCGTTTGTGCCGCGTTGGTGCCACGACGGAACTCATATTCCATAATTACACGAAATTTCGAAGTATCCATTATGAGGAAAAATGTTGAAATGTAATGAAAATACAACGCTAATCAATAAACAAAAGACTGATTTTGTAAATAGAATGTCATATTTTTAAAACAAAATTAATTTGAATTTAGAATTCATAGCCAATCAAAACTTTTTTTGTTTGAAAAAGTCTGTACTGCAATACGGCAATTTCATAGGTAAAGACCTATTATTAGTATGGATTTAATAGTTGTAGCTACTAGATAATCTCTTTAGCTTGTCGTATGTTCTTCTTGTGGCTACAACTTTAGGTTTTCTATATAAAAATATGCCCCGCGCAAACCACGTTTTCCTATTATGGCCCCTTAACTAATAGTAAATTACTTACTCGTCTATACGGGACAGATACGTGGGTTAAACTCGTTACAAAGAAAACCTGTATTAAATTAATAAATTCATTATGCATGAATACTATTTTACATACTTAATACTACTTACTTACTATTACCATTTTATCGTTATAAAAATAATATTGTCTAGACAAACAATAATATACTTATAAATAATACTTTACTAGAAAATCCGTTTTGTGATTGGATTTTGAAGACAATTTTGTGCGCAAATATTTAAAGTCTGGGTAGACAAGTTTAATTTAGTTTTATGTTAAGCCTCAAATAGATACGGATTAAATTTGAGTTTTATTTTATTAACGAAGTTTTTAAGAAATGCTTGTTTTAGTTTTATAATTGAATAGCTACGAAAAACTAAAAGTGAACCAAAAGTAAAGTATTTTCATTTAATGCACGCTTGATCCAAATTCAAAATTATTTTATTCACTCAGTGAATAAAGTAGCGTTTCATTCATTGTTATCGATGAATAAAATATTCCTTTTCATTTGGCAATGTTAAAAAAATGTTTTATAGCAACATAAAAGAAGAAATAATTTTTCCATATGGTGATTGTCAAAAATTTCAACTTCTTTCTTCATCAAGGACTATAAATACCTATTACAAATTTAATTCCAAAGTATACATGTTTAGTCTGTGTTATCGTTTTCCCCAAACAAACATTTGCACAAATCACTTTTTAAAATCGTAAAAAGGTATCAGAATGCTTGTGTTGCACAAGCCATTAACAAAACAAAACACTCGGTACCTCGTTTATTTCGAAAAGGCAACAATGTGGATTGGAGTTACGAAAAATACTGATTGAAAAATGGCGTGAAAATGGGTGTGAAAAATTTACGCTGTTTTTTTTTCTAAACACGGTAGAACTAATGAAGGCAGTGGTTGCTAATGAAAATACAACGGAGATGGGATTTCTACCGATAATGAGTTTCTGTAAAGGAATTTAATTAAATCAAGGAAAAATCGCTTGTGTTTTTGTCTGTTCTTCGTGCAACGAGTAACGCCTCGAGTCAACAGATGGCACTGTTCAATAGCAAAACCTTGCCAAATACGTTTTATCTCCTTTAGGGCTTTATCTCACTAAGATACCATATTTTTCCACCAGCAGCGGGCGATTCGCTTGCCGCTTTTCGTTCGTTTTGTATAGGTAATACATATAGGGAAATAGGGAGGTATGTGTAAGTACTAGAACAGACACCGCTAAGCCTTTGTTCAGACAATAACATGAGACCTGACTAAACCTGAACTCAACTCAAACTCAACCCGAACATAACTCAAACTCAATCTGAACTCAACCCGAACTCACCCTAATATTACACAGGAGCTTATTAATGTGAGCAAAAATTTTCTTTGCGGTATCTGCTCTAGTACGTAGAGCATACATACATACGTCAGTGGCGTTTATACCGCCATTGGTGCCCTAGTGAGATATGACACTTAGTAACACCCTGGTAAAAAATAAAAGAAATTTCATTGCATCCCAAATATTCAGGAGGCTTAAGGAATGAAATCCTTTACATTTAATGAAATTCTTGGGTCTTGGGGATTAATTCTTTGATATATTTCACTGACCACATTCGGGCGTATGCATAAAATGGTCTAGAGTATTCATTTTATCCTCAACTATCTTACCTTTCCTGTTTTTTACTTTGAGAAGGACAAAATGTTAGAACTGACTGCGTAGTTTTGTAAATAGCAGCAATAAGAGAAGACAAAGCAAATAAAACCAAGTTAACGATTAACGGTGTTTATTCAGTAACCTAAGTATAAATTATTCTACAACTTGATACAAAAAATCTCTAAAACCAAACATGAAGTAGACTTTTCTAGTTTCTTCGTCAAAACGCTGTTTTGGGATTTGTGTTTTTTAACTATCTCAAAAAATCAGCGTCTTATTTATAAAAGCAGCCATACATCACTTTAAGAAAATAACAATAAATAACTTAGTTTATGACCAGTTTCACAGATTCCAGTTTAATTGCAATAAACTTGATAGATAATTTAATATTTAAAAAAATCTGTTCCAATTTTCTTATGCTAGAAATTAATGCCAAACTAGACTGTGGGAGCGTACATTCCTTTGAGCGTAAAATATACAACGTAAAACGCCATAAGTCATAGCGAAATTATTTCTAAACACACAATACATTGATAACATTTTATTCGTTTGACCGATATTTTTGAATGACTTATTTATTTGGTTAGTATTAAACTGACTGATATTTTAATCTGAGGATTGAATAATCAGACCATAATCTAATACAATAACTAAATACTACACAAGATGATGGTCTTTTGTCTCCCCGTTGCTTTTTTTCTTCTCGTCTAAAGCCACTTTCTCATATTGTGGGGGGTCATTCCACTCTGCCAACTCTGCTGTTCCAAAGATCACGTAAAACAAGTTTGTGAAGAAGTAAAGTCCTGCGGCTACCAGGAAAACAATCCTCCAGAGAGCAGGATCAGTCTAGGAATATATTCATAAGATAGGTATTTTATGTTCATCTTGTTTGTATTTTTTTAATCTATGATTCTGGCCTTGCATCTCTAGGTCAAATGACGTTGACATAATATTATTTGCTTTGGGTACTAAATGGCTTCGTTGATGTTCTTGATTTTTATATTTAAGACAGTGCTCTCGCAACTTCACAATGGGGAACCACGGTTTAATTTTTAGAATGATAAGTACGTAACCCGTTGAAATTGTACGAAGGCTAAGTTAAGACGAGTTTGGTGGCGTAATGGTTTAGCGCCTATTTGGGGAGCTTAGCCTCCCCATTGGGAAGGTTAAGCAACTTTCTCTAGGGTCGGTCATGGCATGAGTGACCAAAAATATATTATTTTCTTCTCCTTCTTCTTCGTTGATCCTGGCTGCAGTTGCAGTCCATAACACCCACCAATCCGCATAAGCTAAGTTTAGGCAAACTCAACTTCACTCATTAACACTAGTTGCCAACCCGATTTCAGTTACGCCTTGTCCGAAAATGTATTATGTGGGATTAAAATGATCGACAGTAGAGTAAAAAGTAATTTAATACTTACGGGATCAGTCAATATATACCCAGCTACTAAAGGTGCTAATGAACCGAACAGATTCGATGCGAAATTGCTTATACTTATCATCGTTCCTGCATAATTGGGAGATATGTCTACGTGATTGACCTGATGAATAAAGAAATATCACACAATTATCATATTTTGTCAGCTTGTTAATACTGAATGCTCTGTAAACCAGTCGGTTTTCCATAGCGTTCAGTAAAACAATGTAAGTACTTATACAAAAAAATGTTCATTGTTTTGGTGAAAAACTAATTTTCTGAATATCAGATATACTCAAGCGCTTCGTAGCCAACAGTAAGCAACTTTTTCAAAAGCTGATCTGATCATAAATTGATAGCCAACCTTGAAATTATCAGATATGGTTGAAAAAACTCTTAATTGTCATCATTACGAGTATTATCCAAACACCTATGTATTCTGTGATATGACCGTCCTTTCTAAACCCATGCTGATAATGATAAAGAATTATGAAAGTAAGAAGACTTACATGGAATCCGACATGAGCCGCGATCTTCAAACTACAGATAAGAACCAATATGGTCTCAACAACATAAATATTTATCGGTGCATATGCAAGAGCAATCAAGCCGATACATGGAGAGATGGTGCCTGAAAAACATCATAAAAATAAATTAGTAGCTAGTTTTCTCTAAATAAAGAAGAGCAAGAATAAAGATTAGGTATAATATATCGGGTCATTTAGAACTTACCATGCAAATTTTAAGGATTAAGACATCCTTCCGTCCATGAAACTTGAACAACTTTTTCTAAAGAACACATGGTCAAAATGTAAAATAAAAATCGACTTTCCATATAAAATAATACAAATAAAAGAGATCATGTGATCAATTTAGTATGGGATGACCAAAATGTTTTGGCGAAATTTGACACATGTTTCTTAGAGAAAGTTGTCTAGCTTCATGGACTAGACACATCCTTAAAATTTGGATGGTAAGTTCAAGCCCGATCACACAGTGGTATAGCGCCTGGCCCGGCAATCGCAAGGGTTGGTCATGGGATGGGTGACCAAAAATCGGTGCTCGGTGCTCCGGCTGCAATTGCAGTCGTTAACAACCGCCAAACGGCATTGAATCCGCGTGAAGGGTGGTGGGTTATGACCCATCTATCCTTCTTATCCACCCATAAGGAAGACTGTGTCCCAGCGTGATGAATGATGATGAATGATGTAATAAAAATGGCTGATGGTCAAAGCACAGAGGACTTTGCCAGCTCAAATTGTGTAAACTGTGAAGCAAGGGGCCAGTTCTAAAAATCAATCCACGATAATTGGATGAAGATTGTTCCACTACGTGAAAATTTATTGGGTAGTTTAAAAATAAGGTCCATAACGATCGTCCAATTAACACCATTCCTTTTTTCGTAGTAGAACCTTTAGATTTCTAAAGTATTGACAAATAGGGTGAGGGTTAGCCGTGCACATCAAAAAATTATAAACCAAATAGCAATGAAATGGTACTGATTAAAGCAATACCTATTTAATTCATACCTACGGAATTCGCCGTTTTCCGAGCTTGAGTGACTGTCAGGTATTTTTTGACAATCATCATATCTGTAAGCCAGCTGAAGAAGAAATTAGTGAACCACATCACCATAAATGGAAGTGCCGTCAGCAAGCCATTCTAATGGAAAAATAAACGTTTTTTTATTCGTTCGGGAACAGCCAAAGTAACATTTGCCTTGGCTTCGAAACATGTCCAGATATGACGTTTTAAAATTCGATCATTAACGAAAGCTTATGTCAATATTATACAAGTTTCGAAAGCGAAGCGATAACGAAGGTTTGCAAATATTACTTTGGCTAGAGGGTTTGGAATACGCCTACAAGTTGACGATGGCATTTGGTAATTATATTATTTATGGTTAACAATTTAATGTCGCATTACCGCTTTTATATTGACACCCATAACTTTGTCCATGTACGACGGTAACTCTGAGAAGAGAGTCAGCTGCCCCCAGGTATTGCCAATATGTGCAACGGTAATGGCCATCATGCCACTACTTCCTAGTATCTTCTTCCATGGAACTGGCAAGGATTTCTGAAAAATAGGAAAAATGTTTGAAAAGTCATATATTATTTTGTATATGTCCAAAACCGCTTAAAATTTGAAGTCAAATAACATTTTTTACAATTAAGAATAACAGCAATTTTTGTTTAGTGACTTATCTAATATATTTTTAGGACCATATGAACAACTGTGAAGAAATTTTCGCGATATCTCTTAAAACAGAAAAGGTATATGGCCTAGAACATTGTTATTTTGTGTTGTAGAATGACATCATTGGTCATACAGGTGAATCTACGTCTTGCGTAATAAAGCACATATTTAAGTGCGCTTGGCATTTCCTTCAAACCCTTATAACTTCGAAACTACTCGCTTGATTGGAATGAAACTAAAACATGTGTATTGCTAGATATTTAGCTACATGGTCATATAGTTTCAAGTGATTTAGCAGACCCAGTGACATTCTCCATTTTATCTGGTGAAACGTCATTGCGCTTCAAGGATTAACTTACTGTTATTGATATAATTTGATAACGTTTTAAAAACTTAATGATTGATAAAAACAGATTCGTAAAATTTACCTGGCTATGGGTCTGTCCTAAAGCTTCTTCGATATATCTTCGCTCCTCAAAAGAAATTGTCTTATGTTGTGCGGGTGAGTCAGCCAGTAGAAACCACAGAACGATGGCAATTATTCCAGAGAGCAACCCATAAAAACGAAAGAGGCCTGGCCATCCCAAATAAGTGGACGCTATGAATCCAGTTATAGGTAGACCTAATACTGTTCCAATTGCTTGACCTGTAAAATAATAAATTTATAGATAATTTAACACAATCAATGAAATAGCAAAATTGAACATTTATGTTGATTAGCGCTACCTCCATAAACCATAGATGTCAAACGACCACGCTCCTCGAGTGGTGTCCATTTCCCAAAAAATGTGTGGAATCCAGGAATGATGCAAGCTTGACCCATTCCTTGGATAATTCTGCACATCACTGCACATATCCAACCACCCTGAAAAAAGACTTTAAGCGTGAGACTCAAAAAAAATCTCGATTTGTTTTACGTAGAAGGAATAAAGTTGTTTGCAAAGTAATTGCATTTGGAAAGTGAGACGTTATATGTTACTGCACCTTCAGATGACTTTGGTTTTATTTTTATGACGTGTAACTACCATTGTGGGATTTTATCTGATCGAAGGATTTTATGAAAGTAATACGTATGAATTAAAGTGGTAGTACCTACTTTAATTAGGTAGGTACTTATCGCTAAAGTGTCAAAATCTATCTCGGTTGATTTTCAGAAATATTCTTCAAAATAATTAGAAATACCTGTAGCTGCTTTGATCAGAAATGATAGTTTGATCTTATTACTCACGTAATAAACTAAAATGGGCATTACGATCGGTATGAAGCAATTTATTGCCATAGCTCCCACTAACAGACGACGGGTGCCAAACCTGTGAGCTAACTGACCAGCCGGTATCTGCAGAGCCATGTAGCCCCAGAAAAACGACGATAAAATCAAATCTTGCGTCTTCTTTGGCCATTTAAACTTGGGATACTGAAACAAAATAAGGTTTATCAATGCTAAGAAACTCAAATAACCAAATGGTTAGTTATTTTTTACTAAACTCAGCAGAGCTTGTCTAGAAGCAACGTGTAGAAAATATAAGTAAGTTTATGATTAACCCTGATTCGAGGAGGTAATAATTGCTTATCACAAAACCTAGAATTTGAACCAGCAGCCTCCTAATTACGCAACTCTGTTTCTTACAATTCTTTGCTAATTGTCAGTTTCATTTATTAGCTATTTTAGCACTTTATTGAGCGTATTCAGAAAATTTTCCTTTATAGGTGTTTATGTAGCATGATTCTATCAAAAAGGGATAAAAACTGTTACATTTCAATGAATAAGACCAATATAAATTAATAGTTTTTAAATATGCATTCACATGAATTCAAAACGTAGTGATGACTTCGTGTGTTATATCTGTTCACGTGTGTTCCTTATCTAAAACAAATCAGATAATATCATAAAAGTTATCAATTAAGTAAACGGCCACGCATCATCATTGTACATTGACATATTCACTGAATACCGCCTTTTAAAGCCTAATGGGCTATTTACATGGGTCGATTTTAGTCACCTGTGACGGTTGACTTTAGTCACCTAGCAAGTTGCTTCCAAAATTGAATCGCAGGTGATGGCGTCGCTGTTATCTATGTAGTTGATGGCGTAACCTGCGTAACAATATGTAATAACGTAGTTCCAGTTTTGGCCACTGGATCAGATAATTTTGTCCTGTCACATGCAGCCTAAGTCTAATTTCCATTTACACGGTCGATATTCGCCGTGCGGCAAAAGTTGTGGGACTTTAGTCAGCAATGTAATTACCCCATTTTGATTCAAAGCCTAATTAATATTTGATTGAATGTTATTATTTTAATTATAATATTTTCACATATTATTTGCCATAACATTATTGATTTAATCTTAATTGCCGCACTTTTAAATATTCTATGTAAAGCGTTAACCTGCACAATAATTTTTTACTTTCTCATTTCTGAATTCATAATGATCCTGGGTTATGTATTACCTAAATGATTTCTAACCCAACTCATTTTTTTATAGTACCTAACTTACACTTTAAAGGTTTTAACGCTATCGGATACAAATACCAATAGCTTCGTGAAGTCACTGAACAATAATATAATTTGCATTTTATAAAGATCAATAATAGTCAAAGTTTATATCTTGGACTTACAGGTGGACTCAGCATCAATGTATTAAAGAACCCATGTACTTCAAATTCTTCTTCGTGTTGCATTCCGAAGTCGGTTGCATTAGCTAACTCAGTTACATTTAACAAATCCAAAGTATCATTACTTTGATGAATTTCCTTTGCATCTTGAACCATCGCGACCAGAGCTACTCCCATGCAAGATCTCATACTGTACGCGACAGTCAATGTGAAGAATAGTGTCACACATTGTGTATGCCTTTTACCCCAACCTGAAACTGTCACAAAAGATAGCATAAAATACAGTTTTTGTTTATTTTGAAAAAAAGAAATATATGTAGCTTACTTCCGCAAATATGCACATGCACACCACACAATATCAGTGCACAATACCTGCATTTAGCAAGACAGCAACACACCTTGCACCTTCACCAATTAGGCTACCCAACCCGGGGCATCCTCAGGAGTTAGATCTAACTCCTGAGGATGCCCCGGGTTGGAGCGAAACACGTGTAGAGTAGCCTAATTGGTGAAGGTGCAAGGTGTGTTGCTGTCTTGCTAAATGCAGGTATTGTGCACTGATATTTTGTGGTGTGCATGTGCATATTTTTGCGGGCGGGCGGGCGGTGCATCTTGCATATATTATTTGCGGAAGTAAGCTACATATATTTCTTTTTTCAAAATGGTTTGGGACTTCCGCCAAGTGACGCCTGATTCAATCAAATAGTTTTTGTTTATACCCAACACAGGCACTGGAGGAAAGAACTTCTGCTCCAATTTTGAGACGTCTTAACTCTTCATGTTTTGAGATCTTCAAGTCACCATGCAATTTAGCAATTAAAATCATTATTGTATTACACCAGAATTTAACTAGATGCTGCCGTTCTGTGTGCCAAATAGTAGAGCAGCAAACAACGAACTTTAAACTTTATGAGGCTTTTATCAAAGATTATCACAAGTTAATCCAGCTGGCTTCTGATAAAACACTTTTAGCATAAAAAGTAACAGTTTGACTTACCTTTAAAATCTGTTGATGAAGAAACCTCTACCATAACTTACTTCTGTCTTTAATACATGTAATTGAATGTCTTTTGTTTCTTCAGACTTAACCGTTCACTTTATCTCTCAGTGTAATATGTCGAATAACGTCAGCCTTTTATTAAATGTATAATTTTATCTTAGACAAATAATGTCGGTAGCTGCTATTACGTCTAATCAAATTTTAGTATCTTGGTTAATAAAACTTTATTTGTTTATGTTTATCTATATTTTTCCATGCGAATTAATTTTGATTGACATCTCATGGGAAATATTTTATTCATGCTTAGTGTTGATGATCTAGGCGCTGGTTGAAGTCCTAAAGAGGGTTGAGCGAATAAAACACAGATTTTACATAAAAACAAATGCACAACGCGGGTCCGTATCAAACAGAGGGCGAAAAGCGCGGGAAACGCGGAGCGACTAAGCGCGGTGTTGCTTTGTAGGTGGCTCGCGGCAGACTGAAAATTGAGAACGGAAGATGATGCGAACCCGCGCGCGGTTTTTACCGCCTTTATTTGAAAACTGTACAAAATGAGGCGGGAAGAATCTCTAAGCTTGTTATTTCAAATTAACTTATTAGATTTACAATACAGATGCTTTTTAAATATTCATTTACTATTTTAGAACACAAGACATTATCACACATTACTTTTTAAGAATATTTAAAACAAATTGGACATGAAACGGACACATTAAAGCGTGACCAACATTATAATAATTTATAGTTTTAAAAACACATTATTTATGCTCAAAGGAGCTTTGGTTGGCAGCCATCATTAACATCCTCCCCCCTAGTGTCGGACTATCGACACTCATTCCCAAATAACAAAGCTATTCGCGTTACTGGTCGTTTCAACACTCCGGTTTGAGTCCTAACATCTACCACTCTTACACGCCCATCTTTGCCCGGATAGGCAGCCTCTACAACACCTTTAGGCCAATGGTTACGAGGAGAAGCTGGATCGACCACTACCACGAGATCACCTACCTTGAGTTGAACGCCTTCGTTATGCCATTTATGGCGTGGGAGAAGCGTAGGGAGAACTTCTTTTAACCAACGTTGCCAAAAAAGATCAGCAAGGCGTTGAGAAATCCGCCATTGCTTACGTAAGTAAATATCGCTATCATCAAAGACCCCTGGCTGGGGTAAATTGGACGAAGAACCAATTAAGAAATGGTTTGGAGTCAATGCTTCGTGAGTTTGCGGGTCAACTGACACGTGGGTTAGTGGGCGACTATTGACCATGTTTTCAACTTCGGCCAGGAGTGTAATAAGAACCTCCTCCTTGGGTGATCTCTCTTTCAGCACCACTTTGAGCGCAACCTTCACGCTACGCACGAGGCGTTCCCACGCTCCACCCATATGTGGACTTACTGGTGGTATAAAGTGCCAGTTTACGCCTTTGTTAACTGCCTGCGCTGTGACTGCTTCCTTGTCCAATTCTGTAAAAGCCTTTTTTAGTTCGGTGGCGGCACCACGCATATTCGTCCCGTTGTCCGAGTAAATAGTTTTAGGCCACCCCCGACGTGACGCCATCCTACGCAGAGCCATTATTAAAGTATCAGCTGTGAGATTTGAAACTATCTCGACGTGAACAGCTCGTACCGTTAGGCACGTAAACAGGACTCCATAGCGTAACACGCTCTTTCGGCCAACTGTGATTTGCATCGGTCCGAAAAGATCTAAACCACAAATTGTAAATGGGCGCTGATGATGCGTTAACCTTGCATCTGGTAGATCTCCAAGTCTTGGCGGATTAGGTTTTGCTTTTCTTATTCGGCATAGGTAACACTGGGACGCAACAGTGCGCACAGTGGGTCGTAATCGTATCAACCAGTATTTTTGGCGTAGTTCATTTACTACCAATTCATTGCACGAGTGGCCGGCGCTGACGTGATAACGTTGTACTATAAGCCTCGCTATATGACTCCGACCGTCCAATATGACGGGAGACTTCACATTATCACTTACTTCTTCAGCGGCGTTTATACGTCCGCCCACTCTTAACAGCCCGTCGCTATCAAAATATGGTGTAAGTGTGCGCAATCGGCTGTCAGGTTTCAACGGCTTTCCTTGTTTCAGGCTATCAATGTCTGATTGAAAACTTTGTGCTTGTGCATTACGAAGTAATAAAATTTCTGCTTTCTGCATTAATTCGTCTGTTATTGAGGTAATTTTTGATTTTTTACACTTTTCGATAAACAATAACATTGTTGCAGTTGCACGCACCAATCGTAACCATTTGGAAAAACGGTGAGGTTCCGGTACAGGTAAGTCTAAGTTTTTATCACTTTGATCGTATATTATAGCATGTGTACTTTCTAATACCTCTTCACTAAATTTTGTTTTGATTTCAGGTTCTAGGGGCCAGCTGCTGCTGTCCTGGTGAAGAAACGAAGGACCGGTGAACCATTCATCATCATTTTTTAACTCATATTCCCTATTTTTTGTAAGAAGATCTGCTATATTACACTTTGTTGAAACATAATGCCATTCGCGTATTTTACTTAATTCATCTATTTCACTCAATCTATTAGAAATAAAAATTTTAAAATTCCTGTTTTCATTTCTAATCCAATGCAGGACAACTGTGGAATCAGTCCAAAAATAAATGGCAGTAGGTTTCAATCGATGTTCTTTTTTAATACTGTCTGCTAAACGGCACGCTAATAATGAGCCTTGTAATTCGAGTCTTGGTATTGAGACAGTTTTTGACGTTGGTGTCACACGACTCTTGCTTCCTATGAGAGAAACTTTAATTTTTCCATCACTTGTTATTTGTCGCCAATAGGCGACAGCAGCGTAAGCATGAGGCGACGCATCGCAAAACACGTGCAACTCTAGCAGAGTCTCGTTCACACTCGGGCGTTCTGCCGTTGCCATGGTGACACTGCTTGGGGAAGCGGTTATGGTACAAAAATCACTTTTAGTACTTGTTTTATCACAACAATTACTCTGTTCCTCTTGAGCGAAATACCATCTTGGTATCCGTAACGTATTCACCTTTTTAAGTTGAGTGACCCATTGACGAAAACAATTAAACAAATCATCATTTATTTTGTCATCCCATTTTAAATCTAATTTCCAAGTTTGTTGCATTAATATTTTACCTTTTATAGTAACGGGTCCGATAAATCCGTGAACATCGAAAATAGACATCACTATACGTAGTAATTCACGCTTGGTAGGTATTCTCTCAAAGTTTAAAATATCGTCCGGGATACGCTTCAAGGACAAATCAAACGCTAACGTATCCGTACCGGGATACCAAAGTAAACCTAGAGTGCGTTCCGGTGAACTACCTGACATGTTCTTCTCGACATTTTCACTCACGTATTCGACGTCTCGAAGTACTTCTAATTCGTTACTCATCCAGTTGCGCATTTGGAAACCACCCTGCTGGTGAATGTATGACACTTGTTTCACCATGTTCCTTGCGACTTCTATATCTTCCATACTGTCAATATAATCATCCATGTACTGATTATTTTGTATGGCATGAACAGCATTAGGCATTTCATCTTGAAAACGAGAAGCGTTTTTTGTCTGATTAATGTACTGCGCTATGAATGGTGAGCAATTAGCTCCAAAAATAAGTGAAGTCATAACGTATTCTTTAATTTCTTTATTTTTGTCCTGCCATAAAAATCTCAGTGCATGTTGATCTTCATCTTGAATTTTTATACATAAAAACATATCTTTAATGTCACCGACCACTGCGATAGGAAATTCACGAAATCTATTCATAATTCCGTACAAAGAATTCAATAAATCGGGACCTTGTAAGAGAAAATCATTAAGAGAATAACCCTTGTCCTTAGCAGCGGCATCAAAAACCAGCCGCAAATTCTTCTTATTGGGGTTATCGACCCCAAAGTGCGGCAAGTACCAAATTTGCTTGCCAGTTTCGCCAGGGGTGACTGCCCTAGCGTAGTTATTTTGAAATAAATGATCAATTCTATCTTGATAACGAACCGCGTAATTCTCACTAGCGGCCATTTTCCTAAGTAACGCTTTTAATCGTACAAAAGCATTATTATAATTATTTGGCATCGCGGTATTATCATTTTTCCACGGTAAACCTACAGACCATTTTCCGTCGACAAACTTCGAAGTCTTATTAAGAATATCAATAGCACGTAAGTCGTTCGAATTTTGTCGTGGTTTATTACTTATACCTATAGACTCTAAAGAATAAAAATAACGCACTAACTCATGTAAATTCATTAAGTCGAACTCTTTATCTAACGAGGAATTGTCAACATTTGACTCAAAAGAAACATTAATACACTGAAGAGCGTTCATACAGTTATTTAACTGCGAAAAATTATCAAAATACTGAGCATCGGTTATCAAATCACTTGCGTACTCATCGAAGTGAACCGTACGTGATAACAGTGGCGCTATCGCCAGCGGGACATCGGTGGTGGCCCGCGAGAATCGCTGCGGGGCCGACGCGACGACCGCGGATCCAGCGGGACTGCTTAAGGCCGTGTCACACGGTGTGAAACAAAGGTAAGTATTGAATCGACCAGGTAAGTAATTTTGATAACTAGCGTTATTAATAAAGCCGTGTACACACCAACCTAGTGACGTATTTGTTAAGTATGGCTCACCTGATTTGCCTTTAATACACATAGTAGGCGCAATTAAATGGTAATTATCTTGACCAATTAACAACTTTGGTCGAGTATCACACGTACACAAATTAAAGTTATGCTTATGATTAAAACATTCGTATTTACTAAAATCTACATTAGACAAACATTGCGCAGGTAAATGCAATTCATTAATTTTTCTAGCACGCAAATTAAAACGTTCGTTATTACTGTTACTAATATCAAAGTCAATTATTTCAGTTTTGCATACCAGTTCTCCAGTGTCCCACGCGCCTCGAGCGCGCATCGTTACCTCATCGCCGTGTAGACCAACCTTATTCGCAATATCGGCTGCGATAAGGGTAATAGTAGAACCATCGTCTAATAACGCGTGAGTGTGAACACTACCTTTGGGACCGTGCACTGTGATAGGGACAACTTTTAATAACACTTTAGGGACTTTGGGACTTTCACTACACTGATTACGCAACACTGCTATTGTTTCGCTGTTATCACGTTCAACCGTTGCGGACTCGGAGGGCGGCGCGGCGGATACTGAGGGCGGCGCGTCGGGTACAGAGGGCGGCGCGGCGCGTGCCGCAGCTGCCGTGGGCGGCCGCTGCCAGTGCAGCAACCGGTGGTGAGGCCCGCCACAGGTCTCGATGTCACAATTGGCCGCCGTACACGACGACTCATCTGCGTGTTTCGACTGTAGGCACTTGTAGCAGAGATTTTTGACACGTACGAAACGCCAACGATCTCTTCGCAGGGCCTTTTTAAACTTCGCGCACTTTTCTAATGCGTGCTTGCTTGTTTTACAGAACTTGCACTTATCACCACTTTGTACATCATTAGTGTATGTAAAGAATGTATGCTGTGGATTCTTCACGTATTCTGGCGGTTTTCGTTTATAGTCAGACTGACTGTGTATGAAACTGACACCACACGATGCAATTTTCTGTGCTTCTTCATACAGGAATAGTGACAATCGTTCCAGCTTGGACTTACTTTCTGTTGAAGGCGTTTGAGCGTAGTAATCAGCCCACTTAGTTACGAGTGCCGTAGGTAATTTTGAGATGACGATCGCTACAATTTCAGGACTATGTAGGTAATCACTTTGACAGATAGCACTAGCGGCAGTCACATAGTTTTTAATTTTTATTGAAAATTGCACTAATTCGCTGTGATAGGCTTGAGTTAGGGGTGTCAATTTCTTTAATTGTGTCATTATTTTGTGCATGATAATTTCGGGCCTTCCAAATCGTAATTCCAGTGTCGCGATGATTTCCATTGGTGACGAACAGCCCATCAATAGAGAAGAGACGACTTCTTTGGCTTCGCCTCGCAGGCACTTTCTTAGGCGCCACATGTTTTCGGTGTCACTGTACTTACAGAGGTCAGTGGACTCGTGGAATGCATTTTTAAATTGCAGCCATTCCAAAGGGTCTCCGAAATAAATGGGTAAGTCTTTTGAAGTGGCAAGCCGTGTGAGTAGTTCTTGGTTTGAATCTGATTTAGGTGCGGCAGCGGCGGACGATATCGCTTGGTTAAGTGCCGCGGCAAGTTCATGTACGGCATCAGTACGCTGCAGCGTGGGGTCAGTGACCGGGACAGGGCCACCGGTGTCACATACCGTTTTTTCTGCCTTTGTAAGCCATTGTTGTACTCTTTCTTTCGATGATACCACTGATTTCCAGGCACCTCCTCCTTCTTCAATCTCTAACTCTGCAAGGTCGGCTTCCAGCTCCTTGTTCACTAAGGATTTTTGTATCTCGGCTTTTTTCGTTAGTGCTGCCGATTTGGCGGCAGCTTCAGCCTCGATTGTTTGGAGCTCAATTTCCGCGAGCCTTTTGGCCGCCTCCAATTCTAGGCGCTTTCGCGCGGCGGTAGAGGACGAAGTAAACACAACACTCCGCTTCTCTTCTCCCACACTTTGGTTTTCATTGTCATCTTTGTGTTCGCTCATCGTGTTTAACTCCCGTTTTGCCTGTTGGCGAGTAATCATACTGCTGGGAGGAAACACGGCATAGGTACCCTTTTTCTTCGTTAATCCGGCCGAATGGCCAAACTTTGTTGATGATCTAGGCGCTGGTTGAAGTCCTAAAGAGGGTTGAGCGAATAAAACACAGATTTTACATAAAAACAAATGCACAACGCGGGTCCGTATCAAACAGAGGGCGAAAAGCGCGGGAAACGCGGAGCGACTAAGCGCGGTGTTGCTTTGTAGGTGGCTCGCGGCAGACTGAAAATTGAGAACGGAAGATGATGCGAACCCGCGCG
The DNA here is from genome assembly GCA_928269145.1 of Agriphila tristella. Taxonomy (NCBI): domain Eukaryota; kingdom Metazoa; phylum Arthropoda; class Insecta; order Lepidoptera; family Crambidae; genus Agriphila; species Agriphila tristella. The sequence continues at coordinate 28,081,978 of OV743432.1, read as the reverse complement.
CGGTTTTTACCGCCTTTATTTGAAAACTGTACAAAATGAGGCGGGAAGAATCTCTAAGCTTGTTATTTCAAATTAACTTATTAGATTTACAATACAGATGCTTTTTAAATATTCATTTACTATTTTAGAACACAAGACATTATCACACATTACTTTTTAAGAATATTTAAAACAAATTGGACATGAAACGGACACATTAAAGCGTGACCAACATTATAATAATTTATAGTTTTAAAAACACATTATTTATGCTCAAAGGAGCTTTGGTTGGCAGCCATCATTAACACTTAGTTTGCATATTTTGCTTCATTTCTACTACTTATATGTTGCACCCGAGTATTCGATTAAAATTAAGAGTGGACAATATGAAATTGGGAATTTTTCAATTATAGTAGGTACCTAAAAAAATATAATCAAAAATTCAAAACACTTTGTCCATAAATAAGTCTAATATTTTCATAAATTGAATGGAAGTAATAAGTGACGTGACGTTAGTTTTTTCATTATAATTTTCGTTTGTCCTGTAAAAGTTTTACTGTCAAGGGGCAGTCCCTGATTCGTACGGCTTCGAACATGCCTTCAACAAAACTTTTCAGGATTAGGTACTCCTCTGTACCAGACTCGTTTTTGAGTTTTAGCGAATGCACATTCTGTACACTTTTATAATACTTAGGTATTTTGATTATACAGGATGCCCCAAAACTTTGCCATACGAAAGGCAAGTACCTTAAATATTGAAGATAGGAATGTTTACTAAAAGAAGACTTCATTTTGATTTAAAAAATAATTCAAATATTAAAAATATCGCATACAATACATAATTACATAATAGTTAAAAATATATATGGTAAATTTCGTGGTCTTCCTTTTGTTTAAGATGCCGTGCAAGAAAAAATCATCCTAATGAGTAATCCATTCGATTGGCATAGTAAAATTAAAAGATTGATTTTGTTCATATTTAGTAAGTAAGGCAGGCGATTATTCAAAAATCTTTGAATGCAGTTCCAATTATTTTTAAAATCAAAATGAAGTCTACTTTCAGCCTACCTTATATGTTTAGGGTACTTTCCCTCCATGCGGCAAAGTTTTGGAGCACCCGGTATACCCACCTAGTGTATCTAATTATAGTAATGATAAGACAAATTTTGCAATGTTTGAATAAAAGCCTTTTCGCGTGTATTTACAGTCTTTAAATTGAGTCATAATGACCGATAAGCAAAACTGCTATGTTAACCAGAAACAACTAGTAGGATCCTACTAAGATGACCAAGGGGCAAATTATAAGTCATCATCATCATATCAATCGCACGACATAGGGTGTGTAATTTTTTTCAAATTTCGAATCTTCACATTTAATACCTTTCAAAAGTTGTCATCTTGAGTGTCATTAAGAACTACGTTCACAATTTTTTTTGATACCTACTTATGGCTCGTTCAACGACCTTGAAGTTTTGGAAAAATCGTAAATTCTTACTTCTACACACTTCAATAGTAATTATATCAAATGTTCCTAATACTAACGTCCTCAATAATGCGATAAAGTGAAAAAAATACAAATTTTGACATTCTGTTGTTTTTAATACCTACTTTTACAAGAGCGTAAAAGTAGATTTTACACTCCCGCTTTGTGCGTCTCAGCCAGTCGTCGCGAGACTTGATTACAAGTGGTTGTGTTTGATGATTAGTTCATAAATTATCACGTATTTGCATTCAACACAATTTATACCACGTTATTAAAATTATGGCTTAATAATAATTTATGTTTTATCGTTTTATTTCCTTATTTACATATTTTTTAATGATAATAAGTAATTTGGTACAAAGAGATGCGAAAAAAATTTCACTGGAACAGACTTTAAACTTTATCCTAAAATTATTATTTTTCAGAAATTCATGTGGCTTGAGCGAGCCAAAAGTATATTAAAATTAAAACTATTTTGACATTTTCTAGTTTCTATTATTGCCCTACAACTTTTGAGAGGTATCACGCAAAAAATAACACACTTTTTTTTGCTCCATACAAAAGTGACGACACCCACTGCTAGAAATAGGCCTCCCCCAAGGCTTTCCATAACGACCAGTCCTGAGCTGCCCGTATGCAGCGGCTTCCCGCAACCTTCACCAGATCGTTGGTCCACCTTATCGAGGCTACCCACGTCAAGGTGGACCGACGTCGCCATTCCAGATAATCATCATCATCCTCCTGTCCTTATCCCAATTTATTTGTAGTGCTATGTCTACACAAAATTAAATTTTGCGCTCGTAGAACGACCACTATTGGGGTCGGCGCAGCATGTTATACATACTGCATTAGGTTTTGGCAAAGTTTTACGATCGGCCGCCTGCCTGACACCAACCCTTCTTGGGATGCTGTTGTTGACAGTTTCCTCGCTGCCATTCGAGTGACCCTTTGTGCGATGGTCTGCACCGGGTCCCTAAAAAAATAGGTTAATAATTATAGTTATTAATTTCCAGCACTGGGGAATTTTTTGAAATCAATCAGCTGGCGTCGAGCGCTCTTTACACTCACTTTTATTCGACAGCATGGTTATCCAATGAAAATGAGTAGTAAAGAGCTGAATGATCGTTGAATGATTTCAAAAATGGGGCCCCTAATCAATGGGTTGAGGTAAATCTTGGAGTCGTTTGGTTGGAGTATCGGAACAAAGTGCTTGATAATTTGTTCTTCCAGCACATGTTTCAATGTTGGTAGAAGAACATTGATGCCCTCAAATCATTAATGTTGTTTATTGTTTTAAATGCAGGTCTTTTAGGGACGCACATTTTAACTGACAAACGCTTCTGCGTTTTTTTATTTCTCCTCGGAACGTGCGGCTTAGTTTTGTGATAATTTGGTTATTTTTACAGAAATTTAGAAAATTTAATGTTTGGGGCACACTTAAAAATGTCGCTTTATATTTATAAGGGGGGGGGGGGGACTTTATAATGACAAGATTCGAGATATTATTCCTTTGACATCATTATACCGCCAACTTTGTTTAGACTACCATCAAATGAATATTTATCATAATGTCTATTAAGTGAGAGGAGAAATAAAGATTTGTTTTTTTATTTATTTTATTAACTTGACAAAATTATTCCTAATACTTTTTCCAGACATTTTTAATGACGAAGTCAAAAATCAGCCCTTAATTTTATAACTAAATCTACTAAACCAGATGGTCTTTTGTCTCATCTTTCCTTCTATTATTCTCTTTCAAAGCCACTTTCTCATATTGTGGGGGGTTATTCCACTCTGCCAGCTCTCCTGTTCCGAAGATCACGTAAAACAAGTTCGTGAAGAAGTATAGTCCTGCGGCCACCAGGAATACTTTCCTCCAGAGAATAGGATCAGTCTAGAAATATAATAATAGGTATTTTATATTAATCTGCCCCTATCGCATGTCACATCGAAACACGATATGTAATGTGACGTGTAATATAGCAATCTATATTGACACTCAACTGTCAAAATCTATTGTCTTTTGATAGTTAAAAGAGATAAATCGCTTTATTATATTGCGTTTTAGTTTGTATTAAATATCATCTTAAATTACCGTTAAGTACTTTTAAAATCTAATATTCTGGCTTTGCCATCTCTAGATAATTTTTATGATGTTGGCCAAAATTTAGATTTTTATATATTTGCTTTGTAATCAGTACTATTAGTTATTTTTTCAGGTTTTAACAATGTAAGACAGTGCTCTCGTAACTTCACAACGGGGAACCATCCTTTTAATTCATGGTACGACGAGTGAACAAGGCGAGAGCTTAGGCAAACTCAACTCAATTTCACTCATTAAGGTGCTAAAGCACTAAACTTAAGAATCGCCTAAGTCTTTTCTTATCTACAACTCGACCAAGGTAACTAGGCGAATGACAGCTACATGACGCCTAAGTTTATGACACCGTTTTAATTTGGTCGTGTTGTAGTTAGGAAAAGACTTAGGCGATCCTTAAGTTTAGTGCAATCGGGCGTAAGGGTAGTTGCCAACCCGATTTCGATTTTTAGTAAAGTTAGTAACCAACCTATATAAGGCCGTGAGCACATTGGACACGAATTTACATCGTGCGTATTATAATATGATATGATACATCGTAATATAATATGATCCTGGTCGTACAAATTGAGTGTGCACGAACATGGTCGTATCTAGACATATTTTCCAAGGGGGACCTGGGGGCTAATTGTCTAATTTCAAAATCTATCGCAATCGCTTTCAGGATGTGATACATTGATGCTTCTTACTGGCACAAATAAATACTTACCAAAGAAGTGCAGCAATGTGTCACATCCATCTGTCAAATGAAAGCGATTGCGATAGATTTTTATAATTAGACAATAGTAGCCCTGGCCGCGTTGGTGTTTTGATAGGCAATAGAAAAATATATCAGCTTTTTCCGAATGTTCTGGGCACGATATAACATTTTTTTTAGAATGGCTTATCTTCGCCATACGTACGAAAACATGTCCTCAGTGCTCACGGCTTAATTAATATGCGCCATGTTGTGACTTGTCTTTTCTGAAATTTTATTTCATGTAAGATCAATTTTTTTGAAAATAAAGTAAAAAAAAAGCATGGAAACACTTACGGGATCAGTCAATATATACCCAGCTACTAAAGGTGCCAGTGAGCCAAAGAGATTGGATGCGAAGTTGCTTATACTTATCATCGTTCCAGCGTAATTGGGAGATATGTCTACGTGATTGACCTGATTAATAAAGAAATATCACCTTTCATATTATTTAGAAGAGAAGATAAACAGCTTGTTAATACTGTGTTTGGTGACCCGACTTCAATTCATTACTTTTATGACAAATAATTTGAAGATTTGGTAAGTACGGTACCTATAGCAATAGAGTATAACTTTTCAAAAACTGATCATTATTCGATAGTACAGCTTAAATGCTTTAGTGAGCTCGTAAAACCATTGCTCTCATATACTAAATGGAAGTTGTTGACAACGTCTAGTCTTTACTCAGTATCGGCAAAGTGGATATTGTTTTCTTTTCCCAATCCTTACTAATATTATAAATGCGAAAGTCCATTTGTTTGTTTGTTTATTTGTTTCTTTGTTTGTTACGCCTTCATGTCTTAACTACCTACTCAACCGATCATAATGAAATTTTGCATACACGTTGTCAAGGGTACAGAAAAGGACATAGGGTACCTTTCATCCCGAAAAAGATACTGTTCCCAAGGGATAGATAAAAACTGTCCACGCAGACGAAGTCGCGGGCAGCAGCTAGTCTATTATATTTTGTCAACAAAGACTAGCAGTGGGACTTTGCAGTGCGTGTAAGTTGATGACATGAATAATGGAAGCAAGACTTACGTGAAATCCGACATGAGCCGCGACCGAGAAACTACAGATCAAGACCAGTATGGTTTCAATAACATAAATATTTATCGGTGCGTATGCAAGAGCAATCAGGCCGATACACGAAGATATGGATCCTAAAAACATCAAGAAAAGTTATTGCTAATTTTCTCTGAATAAAAAAATTCAGAACATACCTAAAGTAAAACACTGAACACTTTTCCAGCTCATTTTGTTTAAACATTTTGAAGCATAAGTCCAACTCTGAACCAAACGACAATAATCGGCTGACAATATTTCGGCTTCGTGTGTTTTTTAGTTCGTGAATAATGTCCAACGTTAAGTCTACTAATTAACGTCGTTTCATTCGTAGTTGGACTACAGTAAGAATTGACAAAAGTCTTAAAATAATAAACAAGAGTGATGGTAAGGTAATGATTAAGCAATAGCTAATTAATTTCTTTATAAGTACCTATGGAATTTGCCGTTTTCCGAGCTTGAGTGACTGTCAAGAATTTTTTGACAATCATCATATCTATTAGCCAGCTGAAGAAGAAATTGGTGAACCACATCACCATAAATGGAAGAGCCGTCAGCAAACCATTCTGATGGAAAAATAATAGTTATTTGTTATACTAGAGACCAAAGTCACTTTGTGCTGCGAGTGTTCACTAAGAATTTGATTGATTGAATCAGGCGTCACTTGGCGGAAGTCCGAAACCATTGTGAAAATAGAAACCACACTGAGTGGTCTAATTGGTGAAGGTGCAAGGTGTGTTGCGGTCTTGCTAAATATAGGTACTGTGCACTGATAGTTTGTGGTGTGCATGTGCATTTTTTACGGCACATGCACACCACAGGCGGGCGGGCGGTGCATCTTGCATATACTTTTTGCGGAAGTAAACTACATAATTTATTACTTTTTTCACAATTTTAACTTTAAATAGCGAAGTAGCGATGTAGTCTAGAAATCTACACAGTGAATGATTCCAAGAAAGACTACACAGTGAGTGATTTAAAGGCACGAGACATACCTAAGGAAAATTTGTTTTCACCTCTACTAACGAGAAAGGTGATATTAACTCTTGTTTAGATGATTATTATAATGAAATGATGAAGTTGCTCGGATATTATGTTTACTGTGAAACTAGTTGTTTTAATGTTGGCTATAAGCTACTGTTTCAAAACCTCATGGGTGAAAAATCTTGTATGCAACTGTTCATAAATAGATATTAAAACACTTATAAGAAGCCGAAAACTAACCCAAATTTGTATTTTAATACCCTTCATTAATACAGTTGCATGAATAACTATTACAATTATAAAACACTAATTTGTTAATTTTATCTTATTTCATATTTATTTCATACATGCACTCACATTAAGTCCATACTCTTTATTTCGAATTATCAAGCTTCTTTTTCAACAACATTTGTTTAAACTGCTTTGTATATCTTTGTATTTTATTTTTTGTACTTTGTAATCCATGTCCGACAACATTTAAAAATTGTAAAGTATTCTATCCTTTTTTTGCATATTATCAATTTACAAGTCTAATTCTTTTCACTTCTTTCTTCCATTTTCATCCTTTTCATTTCTTTTTCTTCATAATTTCAAAAGATGGTGTTAGAAATTAAAAAAAAACACTTTTCCTCAAGCCCTCGCAGCAAAAATCGATTTTCGTTCAAGTTTTTACGCGCCAGAAGCGACTTTTTCGTGTTGGAGATTTCCTAGGGCCAGTGGTTTGGACTGTGTGTTGATATATCCGTCATTCAGTCAGTCAGCCTGCCTAGCATGACCGATTATATCGCGTGATATAGCATTTGATCAACACTCAACTGTCAAATTCTATTGTCTTTCTGACAGATAAACGTGATAAAACGCTATATCACGCGATATAAATCGGTCATGCTAGGCAGGCTGGACTTCTAATTTTATGTTTATAGATTACCGCTTTTATATTAACACCTATAACATTGTTCATGTACGACGGTAGCTCGGAGAAGAGAGTCAGCTGCCCCCAATTATAGCCAATATGTGCAATAGTAATAGCCAACATGCCATAACTCCCTATTATCTTCTTCCATGGAACTTGCAAGGACTTCTGAAAAATGTCACAAATGTTTGAAAAGTCACAGCGCAAAGCCACTTAAAAGTCATCATTGTGAGGTCACATAACATTTTCTGCAATTTTATCTGGTGAAGTAGTATTGAGATAAAATTTAGAACGTTTTTAAGACAATTATAAAAAAACAGATTAGTGTTGTGATTAAGAATATATTTAATGAAAAATAGTACTAAAATTGTTGTCGATTGTATTGTCCTTTCTAGTTAGCCGGAAATACATCTTATTTGTAAATAAAACTTGCTCAAAATGGAAATTAATATACGAATTTACGTTTGTTATGTTATTAAATTAAAAGTCTATTTAATTACACTACCACAATTATCTTTGTTACTTTAAATTAATATTTTCGGAATTGGATACGGTGAATATATTTTTGTAACGACTTTGTTAGATTTCCGGAAATACATTTGATTTACAACAAAATTTAACTAAAACTTGCTCTAATTAGAAATTAATGTATCAATTTATATTTGCTATTTTTTTAGGTTAAAAGTAAATTTAATTACACAAAAGAAACAAAATTATCTTTGTTTCTTTAAATTAATATTTTTCGGAAACGGATACAGTTTTGGTACCGACTTTGTTAGAAGCAATAACAATAAGTTTGCTGTAAAGTAGTTTTAGATGGTAGAGGCATTCTTGGTCGAGACGTCTTAGAGTAAGGACTTACTTATAAACTGTCGAAGGAAAATAAAATAGTGATCAGAATACTGTCGTTTTTATTACATTAGTATAATTTACCTGGCCATGAGTCTGTCCTAAAGCCTCTTCGATGTAACTTCTCTCCTCAAAAGAAATTGTCTTATGTTGCGCGGGTGAGTCAGCCAGGAGGAACCACAGAACGATGGCAATTATTCCAGAGAGCAACCCGTAAAATCGGAAGAGTCCTGGCCATCCCAAATACGTGGACGCTATGAATCCGGTGATGGGTAGACCTAATACTGTTCCAATAGCTTGACCTTTAAAATAAAATAAATCATAATAATTATATACTTATGCAATCCTTGGCATCGCTTGGAAAATTTAGCAAAAAAAATATATTTATTTGTTTATTATGTCAAGCAATTTCCAATAAACTAATTAGTGTACATTCTGATGCAAAATATTAAATTTAAAATGAGGTGCTATACATTAAATAATGAATGTTTATTTAAGGATACATAAACAAGGACATGCATAAACAATAACTTTTATATAATGTATGAATATAAGTGTTATGTACCTCCAAAAACTATAGATGTCAAACGACCACGCTCCTCTAGAGGTGTCCACTTTCCAAAAATTGTGTGGAATCCAGGAATGATGCAAGCTTGACCCATTCCTTGGATAATTCTGCAAATCACTGCACATATCCAACCCCCCTTAAAGTAGACTCAAAACATGAGACTCTTAACTCTTAAATAAAGGCCTACTCAAATCAGACCGGTATCCTGTACCGGTGGCGGTAACAATATCCCGATGGGTATGCGGATAACGCACTGTTTAAACCATAGCGGAGCTTTACCGCTACCGGAGGCTGTAACGGTAGGCGTACACTAAAACCGATTTTATCGGCCGATGGCGGACAGACCTACTCGGACGAGTAACTCGGACGTGCACCTGCTGTGCCGACATTGGGCAAGGCAACGCAGTTGCAAGGCAACGCCCAATGTCGGCACAGCAGGTGCACGTCCGAGTTACTCGTCCGAGTAGGTCTGTCCGCCATCGGCCGATAAAATCGGTTTTGGTGTACGCCTACCGTAAGGGTACAGGCGCGCGACGCGAGCTCTGCGGGCGGGCGGCGCGGGGTGCGTCCGCGGAGGGGAGTAAAAGTTTCGCCGAAGACGAGGTACCGCGTGTACTCATTCAGTATGCGATTCCGGTTTCGCAATAGCTGCGAAAATTCCATACAAAATACCGGTCGAAATGTCGGTCGGGATTACCGTTACCCACTGCGGTAGCGGATACAGGTCAGCGGGTCGATCGGCTAAAAACATTGAAGTTCATGTTAACTGTAAATTTAATGTAATAATGTAATTTTAAACATTGCTACTTCCTTCTGGCACAAATGAATAATTACCAAAGAAAAGTAGCAATGTAGCACATCCATCTGTCAAATTACAGTTAGCATGAACTTTAATGTTTTTAGCCGATAGATCCGCAGGTTTGCGTAGGCCTTAATTCTCATGCCTATGTTTTGTGTAAATGTGCCTAATGTACGGTGTTAATTAGTTTGAAAACAAATTTACACTGTTAATTTGGTGCGCTACATGTTACTGCAGATTTCTTTGGTTTGAGTTTCATGACGATGATAAGTACCATTGTAGGATCTTGTGGAGACATTATGAATTATACACTAGTGACTCGGTTCGGTAGCTCTATTGGATAGAGCATTGGGCAGGACTCCCAAAAGTTACGGTTTCGAGCCCACTTGTGATTCAACCTGCTCTCCTTGGATGACCACTGAAACACGATACCTATTTATATCGCGTGATAAAACGTTTAATTGACACTCAACTGTCCCGTCATGGGACGAATACGGGATAACCCAAACAAATCCATTCTCTTTTGACAGTAAAAAGTGATAAATCGCTATAATCATTACCGCTTTTCGGTGGTCATGCTCGCTGGTGGCGAGTCGATTTTTTTTAGTATATTCTTTAATATTATGAATCAATTAAAATTAGTACCGCTATAGTAGCAAAATCAATCTCGGTCGATTCTCCAAAAGATTATTTAAGTAAACACTGATTTTTACATTACCACAAACTTATCTGACGCGGTGGCCAAAAATCGACTACAACGACGCCGGCGCCGTTGTCAACAAGTTTGCCACACTGTACCACAGTCTTAATACCTACTACTGGTTTACTGTGACTGGTGTTGATTTCAATACTCACGTAATAAGCAAGAATGGGCATTACGATTGGTATGAAGCAATTTAATGCCATAGCTCCCACTAGCAGACGACGGGTTCCAAATCTGTGAGCCAACTGACCAGCCGGTATCTGCAGAGCCATGTAGCCCCAGAAAAACGACGATAATATCAAATCTTGCGTCTTCTTTGGCCATTTGAACTTAGGATACTGAAGCAAAATGAAGTTCAACAGTTCTTAAAAACTCAAATAATCATAAATGTTTAACATTGAAAATGTTTTTTTTTTCGTTCGCTCCAGTAGGCCACCATTTTTGCTAAAAGTGTGACTGGCCCGTGATACCCTGAGGTTAAGAGCCACGAGGACGTATGAGGGTTCAAAAGACGCGGAATTTGAAGGACTTTAAGAAAATGTAAAAATCTTTTGGAAAAGTTGGTTTAGAAAAAAAACCTTTTTTGGTTTTGAAAAAAAAAAATTTTTTTCCACCAAAAAATTAGGCGTTCCTACTGAAAATTTAATTCGACGGGTTTCAATGTAGATGAGAAATAAAAATAATATATAACAAACATGATTTTTTTTAATAATCTATAACAGGTAGATTCATTTTCAATGCCCTTTCAAGTCGCGTAGAGCACGAGATCTCTGATTTTTTTCTACGATTGTCACAATACCTACATCTTTGCCAACTTTTTAATTTTCCACTTAGACTCGAATCCTGTTTTTTTAAATTTCTCACTTCTTAATTTATTTGTGTGCTTAAGTATAGAGTTTTACCAAATTTTAAGATTAACTCAATACATTCAAATAAGTATTTACGCTACCCGATAGCATACACATTATCAACGGATAGGTGAACATTGAAAAATTTCATTTGTTCTTTATTATAGCTCCTAAAAAGCTAACAAGTCGCCCCGGTGCGCCAGGCAGCTTCTAGCTTGTCAAATGTGCCTCTTGGCAAAAGCTAACGGCAAATGCCACTGGCATCTGTGTGACTTTCGGCTATCTAGGCACCTTGCTTTCATGTCATCCAACGTGAATTGTCTTTCAGCGAAAAGGGCATTCTAATTTTGATAGAGAAAGGAATCTTCAAGCATTTCCAGGATGTAACAATAATGAAAGTTCATATTATTATATTAGACTTACAGGTGGACTCAGCATTAATGTATTGAAGAACCCATTTACTTCAAATTCTTCTTCGTGTTGCTTTTTAAAGTTCGTTGCATTAGCTAACTTAGTTACATTTAACAAATCCAAAGTACTATTACTTTGATGAATTTCCTCTACGTCTTGAACCATCGCGACTAGAGCTACTCCCATGCAAGATCTCATACTGTACGCGACAGTCATTGTGAAGAATAGTGTCACACATTGTGTATGCCTTTTACCCCAACCTGAAACTGTCACAAAAGATGTACAAAGTGTTACAAAAAACCGCAAACTTTGAAACAGAACTTTAAATATGGGACCAACTATCAAATTGCGAAAAAATCTGCTGTTTCATACAAAAATTAATAACGAAAATATCAAAATGTATGAAACAGCTCATTTGATACACGGCTGAGACAAACGGTTTTTCAAAAAGTCTTAGAATGCGTGTTACTTATTTAAAAACAATAATGGAATGTTTCCTTGAGTAACATCTGCTATAATAGGGTATTTTCCAAATTCTTTAAAACTGCTTATATTTAAAGATTGAGACGAACGATTTAACAGAAAAATATTAAAAGTATAATTAATGTCTTTTTTCTTCATTAAACCAATTAATGTTAAATTATTTTTAAATATTTTTGAATTTACCGCCAAAACGCTCGGTTCGACGACGTCTACTGTGTGACGTCATCTTTGTGTAAACAATAGAGTAAATTGTTACACAGACTACATAGGTGTTCAAATTGTTTACACAAAGTTGACGTCTCACAGTAGACGACATCGAACCGAGCGTTTTGGCGGTAAATTCAAAACCATTAAAAATAAATTAGACTTTAATTGTTTTAATAGAGAAAAAAGACATTAATTAATTTATTTTTATTTTTCTGTTAAATCTTTCGTCCCAAGCTTTAAATTTAAGCAGTTTTCAAAAAATTGGAAAATACCCTATTAATATGTTGGGTACTTTCCCTCCAACTGTCGTCTTTTTTTTCTAACCTAATAAATATCGATATTTTATCAAACCCTGCACGGAAGGAATGTTTGCTAAAAGAGCTTCTGCTCCAATTTTAAGACATCTTAAAGTATTCAAGTTTTGAGATCTTCAAGTCACTATTTATTAGGCATTTAAAAAATAAAATCGTTATTGAAAAACACCATCACTAAATAAGATGCTGCCATTTCTCAAAAAATACTATGTAACATCAAAAAATTGTTACTAACATTGCAGCAATTTCGAATCTGAAATTTTCTTAGGCTTTTATCAAAGGTTTTCAAAAGTAAACTGCCTGGCTTCTGACATCGGGCACTTTTCTTTCGATTCCTTTAGCATAAAAACAAAAAACCGACTTCAAAAAACATGCTTATAAAAAGCAAGAAGTAATATTAAATTCATTACAATTAGATACCTATGCATTATCATTGTTATAAAAAAATATCACAAAAACCAGCCAAGTGCGAGTTGGACTTGCGCACGAAGGGTTCCGTATCAAAAATATAATAAAAAATCATGTTTGTTGTATGGGAGCGCCCCTTCAATATTTATTTTATTCTGTTTTTAGCATAATATGTTGTTATAGGAGCAATAGCAATACACGATCTTTGAAAATTTCAACTGTCTACCTGTAGTCGTTATCAATATCGAGCCAAAAACGGCAAAAGAAATACGTTTGTTATATGGGAGCCCCCCTTAAATATTTATTTTATTCTATTTTTAATATTTGTTGTTATAGCGGCAACAGAAATACATCATCTGTGAAAATTTCAACTGTCTAGCTATCACGGTTCATGAGATACAGCCTGGTGACAGACAGACAGACGGACAGCGGAAGCTTAGTAATAGAGTCACGTATTTACCCTTTGGGTACGGAACCCTCATAAAAACACGTCTATTGAAGTCGGGTGGGGCTGGAGTACAACTTCCTTTTTTATTGTAAAAGCCCCACCCGACTTCAATAGACGTGTTTTTATTATAACAATGAAAATGCATATCTAATGAATTGAATATTATTTCTTGCTTTTTATAAGCAGGTTTTTCGAAGTCTTTTTTTTTTACTTTAACATACATACATACAATCAAACTGAGAACCTCCTTATTTTGAAGTCGGTTAAAAAGACTACACTAAAGTATCCCTTTTCCAACAAAAAAAACATCTAATTCGGTTCATAAATAAGAAAGTCGTCAAGGTAGTTGATGCAAAATCATAGTATTTTCAGGATTACTTGAAAACCACTCAACTGATTTGAAAAAAAAATAAATGGGACCATCTGGCAAGCAAATTCAATCGAACAAAAAAAATCCTTAAAATCGGTCCATAAATGTCGAAGATACGCGCGAACAACGATAAAAATACATACAATCGAACTGAGAACCTCCTCCCTTTGTTGAAATCGGTTAAAAAGAATAACTTAACTTACCTTTAAAATCTGCTGATGAAGAAATCTCTACCATAACTAAACAGAAGGAAAAAATATTTATTAGGAGCACACACTATAAGGTACACGAAATGAATATAATTGATTTAAGTATTTTTTTAAAGTATGCTACCGAAAGAGTCTCTATCTGTTATGACGTTGAACCAGTCAGAGAAGGGATAACAAACAGCTGTTCCAATATTTAAACAGAAAAAATAATAGTATTAGATATTTATTTGAACATTGTTGTACAATGCGATTAATTAAACAATGTAGGTACAATACACCTAATAAGAACGTGTTAAAAAAAATCATACTAAGTTAACAATCTATCTATTAGATGCAATACTGATGACGTCAGTGGCGTATATTCCGCCAACTTTATATATATTTAGACTACCATCTAATAGTTCTTAGACTACGTAAGTTTTGCTATTGAATGTTGTGATATTATTTATTCTGTACTATAATGTACCTTTATGTGAGAGGAGGAATATAGATTTATTTTATTGTATTATTTATTTAAAATAATTTGACAAACATATTTCTGAAACTTTTTGTCAGTGAAATATCGGCCCTTAATTAAATAACTAAATCTACTACACCAGATGGTCTTTTGTCTCATCTTTCCTTCTATTCTTCTCTCTTAAAGCCAGTTTCTCATATTGTGGGGGGTCATTCCAATCTGCCAACTCTGCTGTTCCAAAGATCACGTAAAACAAGTTCGTGAAGAAGTACAGTCCTGCAGCTACCAGAAATACTTTCCTCCAGAGAATAGGATCAGTCTAGAAATATAATAATAGGTATTTTATATTAATCTGCCACTATCGCATGCATGGCCATCGAAACACGATATGTGACGTATAATATAGCAATTTATATCGACACTCAACTGTCAAAATCAATTGCTTAAAAAAAATTAAAGTGTGTTACATTATTTTTAAAATGCGTTTATACAAAGTTGTTTTTAGCATACATTGCTATCTATCAGCATCAAAAAAATATCAGCTGTTGCATACATTTCGATGGAGTAGGATTGTACTTTGTATGGAACAGCTGATTTTTCTTTTTCGTGATTTCGAGGTTGGTCCCATAATGAAAGTTTTCAGTTTGATGGTCTGATTGCCCACGAGAGGTTTTGTATTAACTAAAAATAATATTTTATATTCCCCCTTTGAAATCTGTACGATCTGATAGTTTTTCAGATTTTTACAATGTAAGACAGTGCTCTCGTAACTTCACAACGGGGAACCACCCGTTTAATTCATAGTACGACGAATAAGAAGGCGTGAGCATAGGAAAACTCAACTAAACTTCACTCATTAAAAGTAGTTGCCTACCCAATTTCGATTTTTAGTAAAGTTAGTAACCAACCTAAGGCCGTGAGCACATTGAACACGAATTTGCATCGTGCGTAACCGTAATGATCCTGTTCGTACAAATTGAGTAAACACGAACACGGTCGTATCTAGCAATATTTTCCATGAGGGCCCTGGCCGAGTTGGTGTTTTGATAGGCAATAGAAAAATATGTCAGCTTTTTCTGACTGTTCTGGGCACGATACAACATTTTTGTAGAATGGCTTACCTTCGCCATTCGTACGAAAATGTGTCCTATGTGCTCACGACCTAATTGATTTGTGCCATGTTGTGACTTGTCTTTTTCTGAAATTTTATTTCATGTGAGATTAAAATTATCGGAAATAAAGTAAAAAAAATATTGAAACACTTACGGGATCAGTCAATATATAGCCAGCTACTAAAGGTGCCAGGGAACCAAATAGATTGGACGTGAAGTTGCTTAAACTCATCATCGTGCCAGCGTAATTGGGAGATATATCTATGTGATTGACCTGATTGATACAGAAAAATCACTTTTCATATTTAGAAGAGAATATTAACAGATTGTTAATACTGATGCTTGGTGACACAATAAGAAATAAATTTGAAGCATGTCAGTTTATGATCTTTGTGAAACATTTATTAGTACGGCACAGCAAACTTATCAAAAGCATGATTAGTCAATACCTAGCCAAGCTTTATTTTTTGCTGCTTAAAGCTCGTTAAGCCATTCTCATTTACTAAATGGCAGACTTCAATATCCTCTAGTCTTCCCAATCTATTATATTTTATCAACAAAAACCAGTAGAGGGACATTGCTGTATGTGTAAGCTGATGACATTTATGAGGGAAGCAAGACTTACGAAGAATCCGACATATGCCGCGACCATGAAGCCACAGGTCAGAACCAATATGGTTTCAATAACATAAATATTTATCGGTGCATATGCAAGAGCAATCAGGCCGATACACGAAGATATGGTTCCTGGAAAACATAAAGAAGAATGCCTAAAGTAATTGCTAGTGTATTCTAATTAAATTGTTACTACACTACTAAGTCTAGTACTAGTAGTAGTGCCTAGTAGTACTAGTCGGACTAAGAACATTAAAAGGGACTAGTAAAAACAGACTAAGAAGTAAAAAATAAATTCTTCTGTAAATATTTATAATCCTATAAATACCACAGAATACATAATAGTAAATACATAAATTTTAAACCTAAAAACGTGGGGCGCATTTTGTAAAATTTGTCATCCATATTGTTTTTAGCATACACCCCACGTTTTAAGGTTTAAAATTTCTGTAGGTATAGGATTATAAATATTTACAGAAGAATTTATTTTTAACTTTATAGTCTGTTTTTACTAGTCCCTTTTAATGTTTTTAGTCCAATTTTTTTGTAATAATTTAGTCCGTTTTAAAAACGTGTTTTTAAAAAGGTTTTTTTTTCAGTAAATTATTGTTTTCTGCTTTTTAGTTAACGAGCTAAGACTAAAAAAATATTCAATCTCCTATCGGAGCACTCGTCAAACGAGCCCAAACTCGATGGGGTTGCATGGTTTTATTACAGAGTCCCAGTGGCCTTCTTCCGGCTCCCATCATCAGACCCTTAACACTATTTCCCAACAAAGTACTTGTCTAGAAGATCGAGCCCAAACTCGATGGGATGGCGTAGTTTTATTAAAGAGTTTCTGTGTCCTTATTCCTGCTCAATCATCAGACCCTGGAATCTATTTCCCAACAAAGTACTCGTCAAGACGATTCAAACGAGCCCAAACTCGATAAGGTTGCACGGTTTCAATATTGAGTTCCTATGGCATGGCTTTCCAGCCTCATCATCAGACCCTCGACTTCGTCTCCTATGAGAGTACTCGTCAAGACGATTCTAACGAGCCCAAACTCGATGGGGTTGCATGGTTTTATTATAGAATTCCAATGGCCTTCCTCCGGCTCCACCATCAGGTCCTCAGACACTATTTCCCATTAAAGTACTCGTCAAGATGATTCAAACGAGCCCAAGCTCGATGGGGTTGCACAGTTTCAATATTGAGTTCCTATGGCATGGCCTTCCGGCTTCATCATCAGACCCTGAACTTCGTTTCCAATAAGAGTACTCGTCAAGATGATTCTAACGAGCCCAAACACGATAGGGTTGTATGGTTTCATCATAGAGTTCCTGTGGCCTTCTTCCGGATCCATCATCAGATGAGCTCAATGTCACCATAATATTGCATTGCTTTTAAGTTCTGATCTATGTTTAAAGTTTCATGTCTCTAGCTTATCGGAAAGCTAGTATAAAACCGTTTGCAAACTTTGCGGATAAACAAACAAACGAGAAAGCAACCTAATAAAAACCGGCCAAGTGCGAGTCGGACTCACGCACGAAGGGTTCCGTACCATAAAACTGCAAAAAAAACACGTTTGTTGTATGGGAGCCCCCTTTAAATATTTATTTTATTCTGTTTTTCGTTCTGTATTTGTTGTTATAGCAGCAACAGAAATACATCATCTGTGAAAAATTTCAACTTTCTAGCTATCCCGGTTCATGAGATACAGCCTGGTGACAGACAGACAGACGGACAGACAAACAGACGGACAGCGGAGCCTTAGTAATAGGGTCCTG
Organism: Agriphila tristella; assembly: GCA_928269145.1. Lineage (NCBI taxonomy): Eukaryota > Metazoa > Arthropoda > Insecta > Lepidoptera > Crambidae > Agriphila > Agriphila tristella. The sequence continues at coordinate 28,064,149 of OV743432.1, read as the reverse complement.
TTTTTACCCTTTGGGTACGGAACCCTAAAAACGTGTTAATAAAAAAGGATTCATCAGGATCAGGAGGAAGTACAGAAATTAATCAAGTTTATGTCGCAAAAAAACGCATATTTCAACGTTCTCAAGGGAATCAAATTTCATAGGGTACTTCCCGTTGACTTAGATCTATTATTATTATTATATTTTATTTCAGACAATTACAGTCCATAGGGTTAGTAACAATAATCTTAAAGCTATGTTAGTTACATAAAAGATGATAAATTGGTATCATCGACCTGCACGTTTAACATGCAAGTCGATGAACCTGTGATACAGCGCCGAGTCCAATCTCTCGGCAATCATGACCAGAATTTTGTTGCTGCTCCCCCGCACTCGCTGCATTATTGACGCTGTTTTCTTGCGTATAATTGCGAAAAAGTCTTCTATGTGTGCGTCGGCAAACATACCTGAGGCACTGCAGTGGCGTGGGAGCTTCAACAAGGCCCTGAGAATATTATTATATTGTACCCTAAGGGCGTTATATGATTTTTGCGTAAAGGTGTTCCAAAGGCCACTGGTATAAAAGCTTTGGCAGAATGCCTTAAAAAGTGTCAGTTTAACATTAACAGTACACCGATGGAACTTGTGTGCTATCATGTTGCCGCGAATTGATAACGCCCTTTTTTCTCTTTCGATATCAAGGTCATCTTTTAAATCCTCAGAGAGTATATGGCCAAGATATTTGAACTGAGAAACACGATCCAAGGCTACTCCGTTCAAGGTTATGGACGGTACAGAACAAGGTTTTTTATTTTTTCCTGTGAAGACCATAAATTGGCTCTTTTTACTATTGTACCTTAGACCGTGTTGCTCAGCATACTCTTCACAGATACGCAAGAGTGTCCTCAATCCGCTGATTGAGGGTCTCAGCAGCACCATGTCATCTGCATAGCTTATATTATTTACACTAACATTGTCAATTCGGCATCCGACATGTGTGCTGCTCAGCCGCTCAATCAGTTGATTAACATATAAACAAAACAATCTTGGTGATGTAAGACCACCTTGCCTCACACCGCAGCTCAATGTATACTCGTCAGAGAAGACATTACCCCACTTTACGACATTCCTCTGATTTTTATACTAATAAGAAAAAGTATCTATCACTTCTGGCGATATTCCTACCTGCTGCAGCTTAGTCCAAAGTGTATTGTATGATACTAGATCAAATGCTCGCGAAAGATCAAGAAAGCATGCATAGATAGGTGTACCTCTTTTAATATAATAACCCACTGTATGTTTGAGGGTGAGAATTGCACTTTCAGTAGATAAACCTTCTCTGAACCCGAATTGGGCGTCATGTAAATTGATGTATTTACTAAGATGAGCATCCAGCACTCTGTCTAAAACCTTTGCTAATATAGTCGCCAGTGAAATGGGTCTATAGTTTGATTTGTCACTTATATCACCTGTTGAGTCTTTGACAAGGGGCACTACCACAGTCTTCATTAAATCTGGTGGCAAATATGAATGTCTGATACAAAAAGTATAAAGCATAGAGAGCAGCCTGTGGATGTGAGGACCTGAATATTTTAAATGTTCTATACTTAACCCATCATGTCCGGGAGATTTACCCCTGCTCATGTTAGCGATGGCAATAGATACTTCTTTACTTGTTATTCTGTAAGGCTGACGAACATTACATTGAACCGCGTCACAAACATATGCAGGTTGCAAAGGTGACTCAATATTAAAGTGCTGTTTAAAAAGGTTGGCAATATTTTTAGGCTCACTAGTTCCTTCAACAACAACGGGCAGTCTCGTTTTACCATTGAAATTTTTAGTACTCCGCCAGAATTTACCAAACTGTTTGTTTGAATGTTGAGTTGTAAGCGCATCCATTTTAATTTGCTCCTGGTGTTGTTGACAGAACCTGAGCCTAGATTTAAAAAATTTACGACTTGAACACATACGATCGTAAATCGGGCCACTCGTAGGCCTACTATATAAAACATACATTTCAAAATCCAACCTCGCTTGCCTATGGGCTTCCGCTACATGTTTGTTCCATCCGAACACAATGTCCCCTTTTGAAAATCGATTATCACGACTTTTACAACTGTCTATTGACGCCTGAGTAAGTACGCCAACAATATTTTTATAAAAAGTATCTATAGTGCTTCTGTGAGCCATATTATCACACATTCTATCAGCACAATTTTGAAATTCAGATGGAAAATCTATAAGTTTCAATTGATTATTACAATATTCATAATATTTTTTAATTTCGTCTGGACTTCTTAGGCCCCATATAACATTTTTATTACTTGAATCGGTATTTATGTCTATTTTACTTCTAATTAAATTAATATTACATACACTGTGTAAACATAGGTAGGTTAGCGGGTTGATCGGTTGGCATGTACACACACAAAATTAATATTTCACGACAATCACAAGTTATAGCTTTAATTGCCACAATACGTTCACTATTACACTTTATCACTGTTACACTTTGAAATGCGTTACTCCGCCACAATAATGCTACACCCCCATGGGGTCGGCCGTGCAGAACACCAGTCGAAAGGTCCACCGATGATTTTCCCGTGAAGTTAAAATCAGGATCGATGCTACCGAGGAACGGCAGGTCATGAGGCAGCAACCAGGTTTCTTGAAGTGCAACAACATCTGCTTCTTTGCACAAGGATCTAATACACTCGACGCTCCTTTTCACATTTTTACAATTAAAACTTATTAATGTACTAGTATTATTTTTGTGATCCATTATTCAAGTCTAGTGTATTCACGTTTGGCAGCTCTGAATTGTTTTCTGAACTAGTACGCTTTTTAAAATGAACAAAGCGCCTAAATCTTATTCCGTCGGGCCATAATTCGTCGTTTAGGTAAATATCTAATTTATTCCTACTTACAAACATCTTAAAAGCGTTATAAGGCCTCTCAACTTTCATATTTATTTTTTCTAATGTAACACTTTCCTTTGTCTTAGACTGTATATAGGCACTAAAGTCCTCTTCAGACGATTCTTTATCCACATTTGATATAAATAAAGGTATTCTTATATCTGCCGCTCTAAATTTTGTATCAGTTTCTGTTACAGCTTTGCCAGTTTTCTCAATAAATCGATTTCTAAGCTTTTTCCTTTGCACCAATTTCCATTCTTTGCTCGGCTCATTATGTGCCCATTTTCCCTCTTTCATTACCATATCCGCCATACTAACTGGTAGAGGATTTTTTTCTTTACATTGCTCCTTTGTTGTGCAATCACGCTCTCCGTTCTTATGCGAAACCGTCGAGTGTAACGGTACAACTTGACGCGCTGGCGAAGTTGTGCAGGGTACCGTTATCCCTGCCGTCGTCGTCGGTGAGACAGAGAGCGTGCGAGTCATGCACTCGGCTACTGCATTAGTGCGCGAGCAAGACTTCCTATGTGCGTTATCACCAGTGCAGCCGTTATTGTTTTGAACAGCTGATACCGGCATACCTTCATTATTATTTATTGATGGCGAAAGCCCAATTGGACCGCTTTCGAGTAAATAAGCGCCCCGTTTTCTAGTGTTAACGTTTTGGTAATTACAGCTAGATGCCGATTTGACGCTTTCCAGGTCATTTTGCAACTCTTGAACCTGGTTAAGTGTCGCGTAATTTTCTTTAAAGTAATTCATATCATTGCGCAACTTCGTAATGTCTTTCAATATAGATACAGCATCGATGTGATCGAACGATATCGGTGGCAATTTCTGCAAATCACGGGCAACAAATATCGGCACGCAATCAGGATCCACTTCTTTAAAGAAACAAATTATATCTTCGACATTTCTTGTCGTTTTGCCGCCTTTGCGTCTTGACACTTTTCGCTGCACCGCCGTTTGAACTGATTCAAACAGAAGCGTTTTGGCATCATCAATCTCCTTTTCCGAGAATTCAGAAATACAGATCTTTATTAAACTTTCGTTGTCCATCACGTCATGTTTAAACTGAATATACGATAGCACTTCACATATAACTATGTTACACGTATTACATTTAACTGTGTTGAACGACATTATTACGAACACACCCGTGCGCTAGCGCTGTGCGAGCGAGACTGAGACGAACTATAGAGTTCGTCAATATCGTCTTATACCACAAGTACAGGGAAAAATCTGAAAACTATACATTTGTAATCATAAAAAAAACCGGCCAAGTGCGAGTCGGACTCGCGCACGAAGGGTTCCGTACCAAAAAACGGCAAAAAAATATATTTTGTTGTATTAATTTTTAATGTTATAGCGGCAACAGAAATACATCATCTGTAAAAATTTTAACTGTCTAAGTGTCTACCTGTTGTCTTTATTAATATAAAGCAAAAAACGACAAAAAAAACACGTCTGTTGTAAGGGAGCCCCCCTTTAATATTTATTTTAATTTAATTTTAGTATTTTTTGTTTTAGCGGCAACAGAAATACATCATCTGTGAAAATTTCAACTGTCTAGCTATCACGGTTCATGAGATACAGCCTGGTGACAGACAGACAGACAGACAGACAGACAGACAGGCAGATAGACAGACAGACAGACAGACGGACAGTGGAGGCTTAGTAATAGGGTCCTGTTTTTACCCTTTGGGTACGGAACCCTAAAAAACATGCCAAGTGCGAGTCGGACTCGCGCAAGAAGGGTTCCGTACCAAAAAACGGCAAAAAAATATTTTATTCGCTTTTATGCATTTTTGTTATAGCGGCAACAGAAATACATCATCTGTCAAAATTTCAACTGTCTACCTGTTGTCTTTATTAATATAAAGCAAAAAACGACAAAAAAATCACGTTTGTTGTATGGGAGCCCCCCTTAAATATTTATTTTATTTTATTTTTAGTATTTGTTGTTATAGCGGCAACAGAAATACATCATCAGCTGTGAAATTTTCAACTGTCTAGCTATTATGGTTCATGAGATACAGCCTGGTGACAGACAGATAGACAGACAGACGGACAGCGGAGGCTTAGTAATAGGGTCCCATTTTTACCCTTTGGGTACGGAACCCTAAAAAAAAATTATGGTCCTTATTTAAGAACTACTTTGTACGGAACCTACGATGGGCGAGTCTGATTCGCACTTGTCCTTTTTTTTCGTAGTAGGATCAAAGTGACGAACGGGGTAAGAGTTGTCTAAAAAAAGTAATAGTAGTGGTATTGATTTAATCAATAGCTATTTAATTTCTTTATACCTACGGAATTGGCCGTTTTCCGAGCTTGAGTGACTGTCAGGTATTTTTTGACAATCATCATATCTGTAAGCCAGCTGAAGAAGAAATTGGTAAACCACATCACCATAAATGGAAGCGCCGTCAGCAAGCCATTCTGATGGAAAGATAAAGGTATAGTTTTAATCTTTAGAACAGGTAGATTCAAACTATAGATGACGCTGGCTATGAATAATATTTTTGTCACCTAATATGCAAATTATACTAGCCCACGACGCTACGACTTTGTCCACGTACGGACTTTCAACAAAGATTCACCCCCTTAGAGGTGGAATTTCCAAAAATCCTTTCTCAGTGGATCTCACACTGTATAAAGTATCTATGAACAAAATTGTATGGTCTTGGATCCAGTGGTTTGGGCTTTGCAATGATATTCAGTCATTTAGTCATTAAGGGCTTTGAGTTTTATATTAATGGAATACCGCTTTTATATTGACTTCCATAACGTTGTCCATAAACGACGGAAGCTCGGAGAAGAGAGTCAGCTGCCCCCATGCAAAGCCAGTATGTGCAACAGTAATAGCCAACATGCCATAACTTCCTATTATCTTCTTCCATGGAACTTGCAAGGAATATCACAAATGTTTGGAAAGTCATTATCTTTATATCTTTAAACGAGCAATTCTTGTATATTTATTTACATGTAAGTTTATAAATTTCTTCTGTGATCTCGGAAACGGCTTTAACGATTTAGCTGAAATATGGTATATAGGGGTTTTTGGGGGTAAAAAATCGATCTAGATAAGTCTTAAGTTCCGGGTTCGAATCCCGCTCGGTGACTTACTTTTGTTTTTTTTTATATGTTTAAGTTTATATATTTATTTTTATTGTTTTTAGACAAGTTTAAAAAATGTAGTTAATGTTTGAGATAAATAGTAATAACCGAGCAAAGCTCGGTCGCCCAGGAATTAATTTTATAAATGCCCAAAACCGCTTTAATGTTGTCATTGTCATTGACACATAATTTTTTTGCGATTATATCTGGTGAAATAGTATTGGGACAAAATTGATAACGTTTTGAAGACAAGCTTGATGATTGATAAAAAAACAGAATCGTATAATTTACCTGGCCATGAGTCTGTCCTAAAGCCTCTTCGATGTAACTTCTCTCCTCAAAAGAAATTGTCTTATGTTGCGCGGGTGAGTCAGCCAGTAAGAACCACAGAACGATGGCAATTATTCCAGAGAGCAACCCGTAAAAATGGAAGAGTCCTGGCCATCCCGAATACGAGGATGCTATGAATCCAGTGATAAGTAGACCTAATACTGTTCCACTAGATTGACCTGTAAAATAATATAAAACATAAACAATTATGAACTTACATTTGCAATCCTTGGCATCGCATGGAAAAGTTATCAAGAAAAACATTACACCTTTTAAATAGTTTATTAGGTCAAGCAATTCCAACACACTAATTAGTATACATTATAATACCAAAAAATATTAATTAAAAAACAAAACAACCGAAAAAATCAAAAAACCTGCCTATAAAAAGCAAGAAATAATATTCAAATCATTAGATATGCATTATCATTGTTATAATAAAAACACGTCTATTGAAGTCGGGTGGGGCTGGAGTACAACTTCCTAATTTTTTATTCTAAAAGCCCCACCCGACATTATTATTTTTAGTGTATTATTTAGGTAGAAAAATCGACTCGGCCAAACGTGAGATAATCGCGAAGAAACATACATACTGAGAACCTCCTTTTTTGAAGTCGGTTAAAAAGACTACACTAAAGTATCCCTTTTCCAACAAAAAAAATCATCTAATTCGGTTCATAAATAAGAATGTCGTCAAGGTAGTTGATGCAAAATCATAGTATTTTCAGGATTACTTAAAAACTACCCAACCGAATTGAAAAAAAATTAAATGGGACGATGCTAATACGAGGATGCTATGAATTCAGTGATAAATAGACCTAATACTGTTCCACTAGATTGACCTGTAAAATAATATAAAACATAAACAATTATGAACTTACATTTGCAATCCTTGGCATCGCATGGAAAAGTTATCAAGAAAAACATTACACCTTTTAAATTGTTTATTAGGTCAAGCAATTCCAACACACTAATTAGTATACATTATAATACCAAAAAATATTAATTAAAAAACAAAACAACCGAAAAAATCAAAAAACCTGCCTATAAAAAGCAAGAAATAATATTCAAATCATTAGATATGCATTATCATTGTTAAAATAAAAACACGTCTATTGAAGTCGGGTGGGGCTTTTAGAATAAAAAATTAGGAAGTTGTACTCCAGCCCCATTTTTATAGGCAGGTTTTTTGAAGTCGGTTGTTTTGTTTTATAAGGTAGAAAAATCGACTCAGCCAAACGTGAGATAATCGCGAAGAAACATACATACTGAGAACCTCCTTTTTTGAAGTCGGTTAAAAAGACTACACTAAAGTATCCCTTTTCCAACAAAAAAAATCATCTAATTCGGTTCATAAATAAGAATGTCGTCAAGGTAGTTGATGCAAAATCATAGTATTTTCAGGATTACTTAAAAACTACCCAACCGAATTGAAAAAAATTAAATGGGACCATCTCGCAAGCAAACTCAATCGAACAAAAAAGAATCATCAAAATTGGTCCAAAAATTACGAAGATATGCGCGAACAACGATAAAAAAAAAACATACAATCGAATTGAGAACCTCCTCCTTTTGTTGAAGTCAGTTAAAAATGAACTGTTACACATTTACATAAATAATGAGTACAAGAAAACAAACTGCCCGTTGAATTTAAAGTGAATACGAGAGTACATACATATGCCGTACAGTCCCGGTTAAGAATAGGACTGTCCCATCTCATCCCGTGGGTATCGTAGAAGCCGATAGAGGGAAGTTTTTAGAGACCCGGTACAGACCATCGCACAAAGGGTCACGCGAATGGCAGCGAGGAAACTGTCAGCAACAGCATTCCCGAGGAGGGTCGGTGTCAGGCAGGCGGCCGACCGTAAAACTTTGCCAAAACCTAATGCAGTATGAATTACATGCTGCGCCGACCCCAATAGTGGTCGTTCTACGAGCTCAAAATTTTATTTTGTGTAGAACACTATAAATAAATTGGGATAAGGGCTGGAGGATGATGATGATGATGACGAGAGTACATGCACAATTCATGCTTGTACAAACAATTAAGCACTACTACTTTTACCTCCATAAACTATAGATGTCAAACGCCCGCGTTCTTCGAGAGGTGTCCAGTTTCCAAAAAATGTGTGGAATCCAGGAATGATGCAAGCTTGACCCATTCCTTGGATAATTCTGCACATCACTGCACATATCCAACCGCCCTTAAAGTAAACTCTAAACTTGAGATTTTTTTAATAATTCTTATACTTTTGTTTTATGTAGAAAGAATAAAGTTGTTTGCAATGAAATTGCATTTGGAAAGTAAGACGTTACTTGACTGTGGTTTTACGTTTATGTCAATGTAAGTTCCATTGTAGGATCTTGTGGAGGCATTACGTATAAATTAAAGTAGTCATCTTAGTCACTTATCTATAGCTATAGTCTCAAAATTTAGGTCTCTCAGTCGATTCTTAGAAAGATTCTTTAGATTAATTAGAAATACCTGTAGCTACTTTGATCAGAAATGATAGTTTTAACGTACTCACATAATAAGCGAGAATGGGCATTAAAATTGATATAAAGCAATTTAATCCCATAGCTCCCACTAGCAGGCGACGGGTGCCAAACCTGTGAGCCAACTGACCAGCTGGTATCTGCAGAGTCATGTAGCCCCAGTAAAACGATGATAAAATCAAATCTTGCGTCTGCTTTGGCCATTTGAACTTGGGATACTGAAACAAAATGAGGATCAACAATGCTTAAAAACTCAAACAATCATTATAAATTATCATTTTCATCGATCGTCACAATACATATTTGCCCACTTTTTATTAATTTTCCACTTTGACTCGTATATCTGAGATTATTTTTTACGCTCTCATTTCTCTCTTAATTTTGTTCTGATGTGATCCCAAATTTTATGATTCACTCAATCCATTAAAATTTTCACTATCCGATAGCATGCACATTATCAACAGCTCTGTGATCGCGTTGCACAACTTCATTTGTACTTTACAGTAGTGATGGGACTCGAATCACATTTGATTCGAATGATTCAAATCACGTCAATCCAAGCTCGATTCGAATGAATAATGATGCTGATTCGAATCAGTTTTATTTATTCGAATCTTTGGTGGAGTAACAATTATTATTAATTATTGAATTTTTAAATTTTTGGTATTTACAATGCAATTTTTATATTAAGATAATTTATATTAAGATAATTTATATCTCAGAAAAAATACTAGATAAAATCGACTTACCCGTAGCACCTCAGACGGGATGTCTGAGGTGCTAAAGCCGGGTGAGTCGACTTTTTAACACGTTTTTATTAGGTTGCTTTCACGTTTGTTTGTTTGTTTGTGTGTTTCTCCACAAAGTTTGCGAACTTTTTTATCCTAGCTTCCCGATGAGCTAGAGACTTGAAACTTTGAACATAGATCAGAACTGGAAGGCAATGCAATATTATAGTGTCATTGAGCTGATCTGATGATGAAGCCGGAAGAAGGCCACAGGAACTCTATGATGAAACCATACAACCCCGTCGTGTTTGGGCTCGTTAACATCGTCTTGACGAGTACTCTAATGGGAGACGAGGTCCAGGGTCTGATGATGAAGCCGAAAGGCCATGCCATAGGAACTCAATATTGAAACCGTGCAACCCCATCAAATTTGGGCTCGTTTGAATCGTCTTGACGAGTTCTTTGTTGGGAAATAGTTTCCAGGGTCTGATGATGGAGCCGGAGGAAGAACACAGGATCTATTTAATAAATCCACGCTACCTCATCGAGATTGGGCTCGTTTGAATCGTCTTGACGAGTACTTTGCTGGGAAATAGTGTCCAAGGATCTGATGATGGAGCCGGAGGAAGGCCATAGAAACTATATGATGAAAAGTACTTTGTTAAGAAATAGTTTCCATGATCTGATGATTGAGCAGGAAGAAGGCCACTGGGACTCTGTAATAAAACCATGCAACCCCATCGAATTTGGGCTCGTTTGAATCGTCTTGACTAGTGCTCCGATAGGAGATGGTATATTTTTAGTCTCAGCTCGTTAAATAAATAGGCAAAAAATTAAAATTTACTGATTTAAAAAAAAAAGTTATTAAAACGGACTAAATTATTACAAAAAAATCGGACTAAAAACATTAAAACGGACTAGTAAAACCAGACTAAAAAGTAAAAAATATTTTTTTCTGTAAATATTTATAACCCTACTAGCTTCTGCCCGCGACTTCGTCCGCGTGGATATTAGACGAAATACTTTTAAGGAACCTTCAACCAGGATCCGGCCAGCCATTTTTACGCGATTAGGCGAGTCCCCATCAAGCGCGCTGCCTCGCGAGGCAAGACATTTGCCGCGTGTGGCGGGCCTCGCACAAGGCTTCCAGTTCCCGTTCCCGTTCCTGCTCCCGTTCCCCGTTCCCTTTCCCGTTCCGTTCCCGTCCCGTTTGCGTTCCCATCCCGTAAACGTCCCGTAACCGAACCGTACCCCTTCAGTTTCCGTTCCGTTCCGTTCCGTTCCGTTCCGTTCCGTTCCGTTCCGTTCCGTTCCGTTCCGTTCCGTTCCGTTCCGTTCCGTTCCGTTCCGTTCCGTTCCGTTCCGTTCCGTTCCGTTCCGTTCCGTTCCGTTCCGTTCCGTTCCGTTCCGTTCCGTTCCTTCCGTTCCGTTCCGTTCCGTTCCGTTCCGTTCCGTTCCGTTCCGTTCCGTTCCGTTCCGTTCCGTTCCGTTCCGTTCCGTTCCCGTTCTCGTGCCCGTGCCGTTCCGGTTCCCGTTCCCGTTCCCTGGATGTGCATGTCCAGGTCCAGGTCCATATGTGTCATGTCTACTGTGTTGGACTTCAAAATAAATGTCATTTTTGCAATCGTCATCCCAGAAAACCCCAATAACGACATCTATATCGATTTTTATGTTTACTCACCCCATTTACCCCCTAAGGGGTTGATTTTCAAAATAACAAA